>CM060708.1:294768725-295368725 GCA_030686995.1 Artemisia argyi
TTAGGGAGAGTCCAACGGAACTGGTGCCCCAGAGCTTTTGGAAGGGGTGTGGGCACTAAGCATGTATACTAGCCAAGAGGTCCTGAGTTCGAATCCCACACCCACGTTTTTTTTGCTATTTTTTTTTTCAATTTTTATTTTACAAACCTATTAAACAGATAAACATAAGTAACTTTAGAAAAAAGAAAACTTTTTATATCAACCAAATAAGCTCTGTATGAGCTTATTTGCTTATCAGTTGGCTTTAGAAAGCTAAACTTGGATTTTTACTAAGCTAAAAGCTACCAACAAGCTACTAAGGGTTAAATAAGCTACAAACTAATGAATTACACCTAAAGTAAGCTAAACTAATTTGAATAAGCTAAAGGAATGAGCTTTAAGCTCAAATAAGCACTTTTAGTGAGCTGCTCAGCCAAACAGGCCAAAGGCCAATGTGCAGGCCTGATTGGGGTCCACTAGGGGGTTCAGGGATCAAAACTTGGAGTTGAACCCTCAAGTTGGACTGGGTAGCTAAGAAATAAGCTAAGGTTTAGGTCAAGAAGCTCACTGATAAGCTCTTGATGATCTGAGGAAATAAGCTCTCTGAGCTTGAGTTCTCAGATATGCAGGGTACAAGGACAAGTGTAAGAGCCTGTGGGGTCCACTAGGTTGAATAAGGATCAAAAGTTAAGCTTGCTTCAATAAGCTAAGCTTGAGGGCTTTTCAAAAAGCTAAGGGTCAAGGGTTGGGACCCACTAATGAGCTCTGAGTGATCTTGGGAAAAAGCTTCTCAACACTGAGTGATTAGTGTTGGGTTTTGGAAACAAGCCACAAGAAAAAGTTAAATAAGCTATGCCAAATAAGCTAAACCTCAAATGGATCCTAAAACTAAGTTTGATTTAAGCTAAATGAACTGAAAATAAGCTGAAATGTTTAAAAAGATACCCTATAATAAGCTAAAAAGCTAAATAAGCAAACTTTCTACCCTGCTACAACCAAACAGGCCTTAAATGGTGCCTTTGGATCTCTGTGGGGTCCACAGAGATGAAGGGAAATCTAAATTAGCTCTTGACCTTCAAAGTTGACCTAGTCAACAACAAAATAAACTAATAAGCTAGCTTATTAGCTTATTATTCCAACCTGGGTAGGCCTTGGAAGTTTGGTGTACAACCTGAGTGCTCAGATTGGTGGGTCTGAGACATGTCACAAAAGAGGCTATGAGCAGCCCTCCCTAATAAGCTTATAAGCATAAAATAAGCTCAGAACTATTAAGCTATACTAAAAACCTATTCAAGAAGCTAAAATACTCAGGGTGGGGCCCACTAGATAAGTCAAAAATGGCTTATCAAGTCTGGTCATTTCTGTGTGCACAGGGCACTTATCAGCCCTGCAGGTTTATTTAAGCTACTCTATAAGCTTCAAAAAAAAAATTATAAAAATAATTTAAATATGGATTTCTAAAGTTAATCTAATATATTTTTAGTACAATGAGTTTTAAGGTCTAATTATGAACACAAAATTCACAAAAAATCCCACAAGTTTTGGATTTCTACCAAAAGGTATACTTTTGACTTTTAAAGATTTTGTTCTAACTTGACTTTTATGAGATTCTATTGATCACTACTGACTATATATGTTATATTAAGCTAAAATAACATGAAATTAAGTTATATTATCTATTAATAAGCTATGATAATTAATATGAGCATGCAAAATTTACACAGACAGATATTAGACTATAATTTCAATGATTTTGACTTTTTACTGATTAAGGGTTGGTTTTTATTACTTATCTGAACTTCTATGACCTATTGTGACTTAATGTAACAGCAAACAACAATAACAACAACCCAGAACATAGAGCAATCTCATAAACCAAACACACCTTTTCTTGACTGTTATTATGATTTTCAAAGGTTAACTCTAATTCAGGCCATAATTATGAAACTTAAACATGTATTATGGTAAAATAAACTTAACTAAACATAAAAATATCAATAATAACAACAATGATCTAAGAATTCAAATTATGCTTTTTTAACTGTGAATATAAGATTTTTAGTAACTATAAATTTTAAAGAACAAGTTCAATATTTTAAGTTATATTATGACTAAATATTAATAATTAAGTAATAAAAACAGAAAGATAAGCAGTAATCAAAAGACTACAGTAAAATGGAAAATAAGAAGTTTACTTACAAGTTTTGCATTCCAAGCTAAGAATCAAGAACAAGGACCAAAGATCATTCCTATATGCCTTCCACAAGGCCACTAAACCAAAGGGCGATCCACAATCAACCCTGCTCCTTCTTGATGCATTCAAACCTACAAATTTTTATTTAAAAACTATTTTTCTTGATTTTTTCTATTTTTTTCTTTTTCAAGTAATACTGGAATTTAAGGATTCTAATAACTTTAATAAGCTATATTATTAACTTATATGAGTTTTAAGATAAAAAAACAACCACAGATTACAACTACAAGGCTAATAAAGATTTTTGAATTTAGAACAAGTATGCAATAACTGAATTGGAACATTAACTTTGATTAAAGCTTGAATAAAGAGTTCTTACAACCTTACAACAATATGGAAATGCTTAAAAGCTTAAAATACAAACTGAGAAACTAAGTTATGCTAATACGATTTGAAAAGAAAACTAAGTACAAAAATTAACTACTCTACTCTTCATCTTCTTCCTCTATTTATAAGCTTCAATGTTCCAGGTGTCCACCCATGCAAATCCCACCATTCTTTACCCTTGACACGTATCTTATTTGATCACACCTGTTCAAGAGATATTTTGGCGCCAAAACCCACATAGGTTGCTTGCAGCCGTTTTTCAAGCATTTAATGCAATTGATGTGACAATGGAGGGTTAAGGGAACAAAATGGAGTGTAAGGGGTGATGGTGGTGTAGGATAGTAGGTTGAGGTGATGCAGAGATGGTGGGAGTAGTATAGTAGGTTGAGGTGATGCAGAGATGGTGGGAGTAGTACGTGTTCCTTCCTGGAGCAAGGCTAAGGTTTGAGGACTCTTGGAGAGGATTACACGTGTACTAGAGGTAGAAAGAAATTGCAAGTGGAGGGGGGTGGTATGGTGGATGGTGATGAAGCAGGTGTGAGGGGGTGGGAGGTTGAAGAAGGAGGTGGAGGGTCAACGCGGGTCAACGACCAGCGTTTTACTAAAGGGTGAATGGGCTTAGGGGGATTGGGCCTGGGTATTAACTGGATCAGTTTTTTTTTTTATTTGGACTTGGAAAATGGATTTTTGTTATTTATTTGATCCGTATGGTTTAAAAGGTATAAAAGCCCAAGGACTTTTATTGTAACTTTTGATTTTTCAAGGACCAAACTTGACACTTTTCCAAAATATAATAAAAGGGTCTTTCTTGCCATATGAAAATATTATAAAGACCTTTTTGAAATTTTTCCAAATTTAAAATTAACCAGGGACCAATTTTGCCAATTTTTCAAAGTATAGGGACTGGTTTTGTAATTTCTTTGAATTTATCATCTAGGGGTAAAATTTGTCAATTTATGAATTACCAAGGACCTTTTGATGATAAAATTCCATTTTTGAATACTGAGGGGTATTTTCTGTCAATATTGAAACTGCAGGGACCTGTTTTGCCAATTTCCAAAATTTTGAACTTCCAAGGGTAAAAATTGTTATTTCATGATTCCTGAGGATTGTTTTTGACTTTTCTTTAAAATAAATCATCCAGGGATCATTTCTGACATTTCTTGAAAGTTCAGGGACTGATTTTGACAATTTGGTAAACTTTGGCGGTTTTTCCCTGTTTTCAGTTCTTTTATGTTTGAAACATATAAAAACACCTTCTAAGGATATTTGTAGTATTTTGTGGTGTTTCTGAGTGTTTTTACATGTTTTTGTTGTTCAGATTTGACAGAAATGATGAGTTTTTATGAACTCATCAATCCCCTACACTTAACTATTGCTAGTCCCTAGCAATCTGGCATCCACTAAAAACCCATTTTTTAAAATTTAATGGATTTTTGATATCTCTTTACCAGACAGCCATTACTTCTGGAGTAGCCAGGTGTGAAAACTGTGGTACACCTGATAACCGTGTGATTTTGAGCAAATCACCAGCTGTCAACGGATTTGATTAGTCTTTACCAAAAGCCGTTTGCTTCTGGACTAGCCAACTCTTGATGGACTAAGTCAACATCTTGGTGAGCTGATTACCAATTATGGATTTTCACTGCCTTTACCACAAGCCATAATCTTGCGGGCTAGCCAACTCATTCGCTTTATGGGATATGGGGAGTTGAGGAACCATACAATTTTTGGCAAATTGCAAGCCATAAACGGATTTGAGATATCTTTACCAAGAGCCGTTTGCTCCTGGATTAGCCAGTCCTTGTGTGGATTAGACATGGTGGACTAATAACCATTTGTTGCGTTAATGCCAAGTACTTCATTAAGTGAAAATTTTGAAATTTTTTTTTAAAATTTTGGCAAAAACGGGGGTACTAGATGTATAATGTGATTAAATTCGCTAGAATTTCCCCCCTACACTTAGAAATGAATATTGTCCTCAATATTCAAAGTCCCGGCTATTATGCCGACTCTTTGAACGTAAAAAGGGAATATCACAAGCAAAATGGAGGAACAACATTTATTTTATTTTTGAATTTTTTCATTTTTATTTTATGTACTTTATTTACAGTAGGGAAACTCCCCTACACTTGGGTGATACACACGGGTGAAAACCCATGTTTATGCTACTGTTTTTGATTTTTAATTTTTATAAATGTTTTTGTATTTTTAAATTTTATATATATGTACAAAAGAAAATTCCTAACAACCGCCCCTCGAAAGGGAATCTGGGTCTGACAGAGCTCAGTAACTGTAAACAGCCAACAACCAAATGTTGTAACTAAGAGACTAATCAAACTGGGCAAGTTGTGTGCAAAGGAAAAATATTTTTGTGTTTTATATTGTTTATGAAATGAAATATGATATAGTATATGTAATCACTACCTCCCAGGCTTGTGTCAGGTTTACCACGCAAGTTAATCACTTGTGAATGATTAACTGTAATAAATTTGCCCTGACAACCCGGGAGTTGAATGATAAAGTATATATATTATACATATAAGGATAGATATTTGAACAAAATTTACAAAATTCATTATTATTTATGTACATGATACTAATGTTTTTGTTTTCCGAGTCACTAGCTTGACTCGACCCCGTATTAATTAGTCCGTGGGGAAAGTTTGGAGATCTGGGACAACCACTTGTGGTATGTCCCCTCCAAAGTAGTGTTTCAAACGATGTCCATTTACTTTAAAGTTGGGACCGTCAGGTTGTAATAACTCAACAGTTCCGTATGGGTATACTTTGGCTACAGTAAATGGTCCAGACCAACGGGTTTTTAGCTTGCCCGAGAAAATTTTCAATCTTGAATTGAAAAGAAGAACTCTGTCACCAACGTTAAAAACGCGGTTCTTTATTTTAGAGTCATGTATCTTCTTAGTCTTTTCTTTATAGATTAAAGAATTCTCGTAAGCTTGATCACGTAGTTCATTTAGTTCATTTAGCTGAACCTTACGGTGATCACCCGCTGTCTGAATGTCAAAGTTTGCATGTTTCAAAGCCCAGTAGGCTTTGTGCTCTAATTCGATCGGAAGATGACATGTCTTTCCGTACACCAACTTGTATGGAGTACACCCAATGGGTGTCTTATAAGCTGTAAGAAAAGCCCAGAGTGCGTCGTCCAATTTGTCCGACCAAGAGGCACGGTTTTCACCAACCGTCCTCTCCAGAATTCTCTTAATGCCTCGATTTGAGACCTCCACCTGCCCACTAGTTTGGGGGTGATATGCAGTAGAAAGACGGTGAGTTACACCATATTTCAGCATCACTCTTGCAAATTGATCATTGCAAAAGTGTGTACCACGATCACTGATAATGGCACGAGGATTCCCGAATCGAGCAAAGAGAGACTTCAGAAATTTCACAACAACTCGGGCATCATTAGTGGGTAAAGCTTTCGCCTCAACCCATTTAGACAAATAGTCTACAGCCACGAGTATATATTTGTTACCTCTTGAAGATGGGAATGGGCCCATGAAATCAATGCCCCAGATATCAAATATTTCACAGACTTGGATGATGTTTTGAGGCATTTCATCCTTCTTAGAAACATTCCCGTGATGCTGACAAGCATCACAAGTTTTGACAAGTTCTTGGGCATCTTTATAGATGGTGGGCCAATAAAAGCCGGAATCAAACACCTTTTTGGCGGTGTAGTTTGAGCTGTGATGTCCCCCAGTGGGTCCATCATGACAAGCTTTGAGGATTTCCATGGCTTCATTACCATGGACACACCGTCGGATGACTTGATCCGCACATATCTTAAAGAGGTAGGGGTCGTCCCAGAAATAGTGTTTGACGTCTTTGAAGAATTTTTTCTTCTGCTGAGACGACATCCCTTTCACAATGAAATTACCCGCATGGTAGTTTGCAAAATCTGCAAACCATGGGGTAGAGGTATCATCCCGGGTAGAGATTAGATTGAGAGTCTCCAGAGGAAAAGTTTCATTAATTTCTTTTCTCTCGAGAATATCCTGATGAGGATTCTCTAACCGGGATAAGTGATCAGCAGCAAGGTTCTCTGCTCCTTTTTTGTCTCGTATGAGTATATCGAATTCCTGAAGGAGCAGGACCCAACGGAGCAGTCTTGGCTTTGCATCCTGTTTAGTGAACAGGTATTTCAAAGCCGAGTGGTCCGTGTACACCACACATTTGGTTAGGATTAAGTAAGACCTAAATTTCTCAAAGGCATATACCACAGCTAATAATTCTTTTTCTGTGGTGGTATAATGTACTTGAGCTTCACTCATGGTCTTACTTGCGTAGTGTATTGGCTGAAAATGTTTGGATTTGCGTTGCCCCAGAACTGCACCAATAGCGAAATCGCTAGCATCGCACATAAGTTCGAAGGGTAAGTCCCAGTCAGGGGCAACAAGGATTGGTGCCTCGGTAAGCTTTTTCTTTAAAGTAGAGAAAGCTTCGATGCACTCGGGGGAAAAGATAAAAGGAGCATCCTTTTCAAGAAGATGAGTCATGGGCCGGGCTATCTTGGAGAAATCCTGAATGAATCTCCGATAGAATCCGGCATGGCCAAGGAAACTCCTTATTCCTTTAACAGTGGTGGGATGAGGCAGTTTAGCTATAACATCAATTTTGGCCTTATCGACCTCAATCCCACTTTTTGAAATTTTATGGCCGAGGACAATGCCCTCCTTAACCATAAAATGGCTCTTCTCCCAGTTTAGACAAAGATTAGTGTCTTCACAACGTTGAAGCATCTTTTCTAAATGGGAAAGGCATGAGTCGAAAGAATTCCCAATGACTGAGAAGTCATCCATGAATACCTCCATAGTTTTCCCGATCATGTCGTGGAAAATAGCCATCATGCACCTCTGGAAGGTGCCCGGAGCATTGCATAACCCAAAAGGCATGCGACGATAGGCAAATGTTCCGTAAGGGCATGTGAAGGTAGTTTTATCTTGATCCTGTGGATCAATGGGAATTTGGAAGTAACCTGAGAAGCCATCGAGGAAGCAATAATACTCATTCTCCGCTAGTCTCTCGAGCATCTGATCCATAAAGGGCAGAGGGAAATGGTCTTTGCGGGTGGCTTCGTTAAGCTTTCTGTAATCGATACATACTCGCCACCCTGTAACCAAATGAGTTGGTATCAACTCGTTATCCTCATTTGTGACAACCGTGATGCCACCCTTTTTTGGAACACAATGTATTGGGCTAACCCAAGGACTATCTGATATAGGGTAAATCAATCCTGCATCGAGAAGTTTGATAACTTCTTCCTTGATAACTTCGTGGATCTTTGGATTTACCCTTCTTTGATGCTGCACGGTAGGTTTAAAGTCCTCTTCCATTAGGATTTTGTGTGTACAAAAATCCGGGTTAATACCCTTTATGTCTGAAAGCTTCCAAGCAATTGCTTGCTTGTGGGACTTTAAAACCTTATGCAGCGCGATTTTCTCCTCATCCTTTAAGTCTTTGGCAATAATGACCGGTAACTTATCGTTACCTTCCAAGAATGCATATTCTAGATGAGGAGGCAGGTCCTTAAGTTCGACCTCAGGGAAATCATCAGTTTTCTCAATATTTTTGACTTCCGCGTTATGAAGTTGTGGAGGTAGAACAGGAATGGGAGAGGGATCTTTGTTCAATAACTTCTCGAGGAGAAGTATATCCCTTTTCGGGTCTATCTCTTGGTTATCAATCCCCTCGGGAACTGAATCACTTTTGAGAAAGGCCTCTAATTCCTCAAGGACGAAATCACTTCCCTTAAACGGAGTGAGGGAAGGAGAAGAATTAGCGATTATGGGGTGAGAAGAGGAAGTGGAATTTTCACTCAGAGAACTATCAGTGAAACCAAGGATTTCCTGAGCATACTCCTCGGATGCAATGTCAATGACATCAATTCGGTTGACCGATTCAGCATCATAATTCGAGGAGTATCTCGAGGTTTGATCAAGATTGAACGTTATCGCTTCAGTGCCAACTCGTAACGTGATTTCCTCATCGAAAACATCAATTAATGCACGACCCGTCCTTAAGAATCCCCTCCCAAGAATGAGAGGAACTCTTGGATCCGCATCGAACTCAACAACGACAAAGTCTGCCGGAAAATGGAACTTTCCCACTCTTACAAATACGTCCTCGGCAATACCAAGGGGACGTGAAATTGAACGGTCTGCAAGCTCGAGAGTCATGCATGTGGGACTAAGTGCCTGAAGAGAGAGCTTTTTCCAAACTGAGTAGGGCATTAGGTTGATGCTTGCACCAAGATCGGCCAAGGCAAAGCAGTCAACCATTCCTGGAAATACGCAAGGTATTAGAAATTTTCCAGGATCCCTTAGCTTCGCGGGAAGCTGTTTCAACAGAACTGCAGAGCAGTTCTCGTTGAGTGGAGTTCGTGCCATCTCAAACAGTTTTTCTTTATTGCTTAACAGGTTTTTGATTGTCGATGCGAATTTGGGCATTAAAAGAAGAGCATCCGCGAAGCTAATATCGAAGTGTAGTTCTTGAAAAATCTGAAAATTTTTTTCCATCTGATGATTAGCTTTTTCTCGGAGCTTCTAGTCTTGCAATCGTGAGGGATATGGAATTGTTGGTTTTGGGTTGGCTTTTGGATTTTCAACAGGACCTTCGGTAGTTTCAAACACAACTCTTTTAGGGGGAGTCGGGATAACTGGAGGTGGGACGTCGTCGGTACTTCCTTCATGAATAGGAGGTATCGTGTCCGTTGTAACCTCAGCTTCTTTTTCCAGTACCTCAGGAGAAGAGAAAGAGGTAGATGGAGTTTTAGGTCCTTTATAAGAAGCTCCACTTCTTGTGGTGATCGCCTTAACATCGCCCCTCGGATTAGCGATCGTGTTGCTAGGTAAAGTACCTGAGCCCGAGGGTCGATCATTTAAAGATTTCTTTATGTCAGAAATCTGGCTGATCAACAACCTGTTGGTTTCTTCCTGTGCTTTCATGAATTGTTTTAACAATTCATCAGAAGAGGTAGGGTTTGGAACAACAGCTGGTGTTTGAACGGGAGGGGTTTGCCCTCGAGTGTTCTGCTGAAACCCTTGATTTTGGAATTGTCCCTGATTAGGGTTTCCATGAAAGTAGCCAGGATTATAGTTACTCGGTCCCTGATTTCTATTCCCCTGATTTTGAAAGTTTTGGGGATAACTTTGATTAAAGTGACCTTGGTTAGAATAACCTTGGTTACTTCTGTTTGGGTTTTGGGGACGGTTTTGGGTATTCTGGTTAAAACCAGGTGGTACAGAGTTCGGACGCCATGGTGGCTCAGCAGGAGGACGATATGGATTGCCTCCTTGGCTAGAGCTACCAGCAATCGCGTTGGTTTCAAATGTGTTATTGTCTGTGGCAGTACAATTATAGTAGGCATGTGGTCCACCACAGGTAACACAAACATCCACTTTCTTCACTTCAGCATGTGAAGGATTCTGTGGGAACGAGACTTTCTTCTGATTGGAGTGAACCAAGGCTTGTATAGCATCCGTGAGTTTATCAATCTTAGCATCGGTGCTGGATTGATTCACGGTAGAAGAAGAAGGATCGACCTGTTTATTACGTATGGTTCGAACCTTGGACTTATTTTCAATTATTGCTAAAGCTTCCTTGACAGTACGACTCAAAAAATTCCCTCCTGCTGAGGCATTAAGGGAATCTTGGTCTGCTTGGCTTACTCCGTTATAAAATGTGTCGAGTTGCATTAACTCAGAAAATCCATGGTGGGGGCATTTGCGAAGCAACTCTTTGAATCTATCCCATGCTTCACTGAATGTCTCACCAGGTCTTTGTGAAAACTTGGTGATCTCATTCCTCAGATAGGCAGTTTTGGATGGTGGATAGAATTCATTCACAAATTTCTTAACTAGATCTTCCCATGTTTCTATGGACCGAGGGGGTTGTTTCTCCAGCCAGACTCTGGCTGCTCCCTCGAGAGAAAATGGAAACAGAAGTAGTTTAATAGCCTCCGGTGGGACATTCTTATATTTGATGGTAGATGTGATCTTGTTAAACCATCTTATATGTGAATGAGGATCGTCCCTTTCGAAACCATAGAACTGATTAGAAGTAACCAGATTAAGTAATCCGGTTTTTAATTCGAAATTATCAGATACTATGGCGGGTACAATAATAGCATCTCCATAACCCTCGATGGGTGCCTGGAGAAGCTCTGACATTGGGCGTTCTTCTGCCATGATGACTGCAGGTTTAGGTTCAGTCTGTATTTGAGTTTCAATTTTCGGGGCAGATTGTGTACGTTTTCGAGGAATACTAACAAGCTCGCGATGAGGACTTGTAGACCTAGAAGAACGTGTGTGCATGTACTAAAAACAAAATTTTCAAAACAAGATCGAGGCAAAACCACAGTAAACTTAACCCAATAATCACAGGTAAAATGGCTTCTTTATAAAAGGTACACCACTTACACGGATATTACGTTAAATTTTTTTATCTTATGTTTGGGAACTTATTCTGAAGGTTATTTAATTTATTCACAAGAAAATGTTTTTGGGTATATGTGTATGGGTGAAAACTTGGAAAATATTTTTGGAATCGATTCGTTAACCGAAATCGTTCCTTTAAAATCACTCGCAGGCTAGCGGGAGGAAATAAATGGATTCCTCTTCAGTTCGCAATTTAATGTCAGAACTTACCTTATACCAGCTGTTTCAGGTTGTGATCTTAAAGAAAACGAAGTAATTTAACTTCACGATTTATTTTGTTGTTATTTAATTTTTTTGGTGTTTTTAACACTTTAGGAAAAGTGTTAGTGAACTTTTCAGTTATGATATTTATTTTCACAAAAATTTACAGACTGATGGTATTTGTACAGTGAGTTGATATTCAGAACCACGTATGCTTCCAAATTCGTTGTACGCAGCACACCTCCCCGGCAGCGGCGCCAAAATTTGATCAGTGCTGAACCGTCAGATTATTATTAACAAAGGTTAATAAGTCAAAAACAGCTTAGACTAATGCTCCGTGGAGTACAATGTATCCTCGGGTCGTATTTCCCAACGAGGCGTGAAATCTGTAATAAAACGAAATTTGGGATCGGGTGATTATGAATGGGCAAAGGTGAGTTTGATTTATACTACTGATTTACACAATTTAAACAAATAAGCAAATAAACTTTAAACAGTTACATAAACAAAACAAACGTATACAAATTAAAACTTACGTTTACGTACAGGGAAAAAGGTGAGTTTTAATGCAAATTTAAATTACAGGGGGTAAAATTGAAAATTCTACAAACTTAAACTTAAAAGAAAATTTAATTTAAAAAGAAAATTATTTTTTAGATTATTTTATTATTTAATATTAATTATTTAAATATAAACTATTTATCTATTTAATTAAAACTATTTAAATTAAACTAAAGATAATAAAAACTATAAATTAAACTAAAAACTTGCAAAACTATTTTATAAATTTTAAAATGAACTTGAAGAAAGTATAAAAAATTTAAAATAAATATTTTTGTCTTTTTATGGTTTTTCTTTTAATTAATTACTAATTATTCTTATTAAACTATATAAACTATTTTGAATTACTAAAAATACTAAAATAACTTAGAAAATTATGAAAAAATTTATAAAACTAATTAACCATCTCAGGAATCCTAAAAAATTATAAAATTATTCTAAAAATTATATTTAGGCTAATTTACTAATTAATTACTTATTTATTATTTAAGATCTATTTAACTAATTTTAATTAAAGAAAATAGGAAATGAACAGTAACAATTATGAAATTATTTTTTACAAAGACCCTATGGTCTATAAGACTTTTAAAAAATATAAAAAGATGTTGTTATTAACTAAAAATTATTAAAACTATTTAATTACCTAATATTATTTAATTACTAATTAAACTCGGATTAATTAAAATAATTAGTATTTGAAAAGTAAAAATTATGAAAAAATTACAGCTAGTATATTAAGTGATGAAAAGCTTAGGAAAAATAAGCTTGGTACTACCGCTTATCCAAATAAGCAGTTATAAGCCAAAACAGCTTATTTAAGCTTATATCCCAAAAATGGTGTTAAGTATATTGTTTAGGGAGAGTCCAACGGAACTGGTGCCCCAGAGCTTTTGGAAGGGGTGTGGGCACTAAGCATGTATACTAGCCAAGAGGTCCTGAGTTCGAATCCCACACCCACGTTTTTTTTGCTATTTTTTTTTTTTTCAATTTTTATTTTACAAACCTATTAAACAGATAAAAATAAGTAACTTTAGAAAAAAGAAAACTTTTTATATCAACCAAATAAGCTCTGTATGAGCTTATTTGCTTATCAGTTGGCTTTAGAAAGCTAAACTTGGATTTTTACTAAGCTAAAAGCTACCAACAAGCTACTAAGGGTTAAATAAGCTACAAACTAATGAATTACACCTAAAGTAAGCTAAACTAATTTGAATAAGCTAAAGGAATGAGCTTTAAGCTCAAATAAGCACTCTTAGTGAGCTGCTCAGCCAAACAGGCCAAAGGCCAATGTGCAGGCCTGATTGGGGTCCACTAGGGGGTTCAGGGATCAAAACTTGGAGTTGAACCCTCAAGTTGGACTGGGTAGCTAAGAAATAAGCTAAGGTTTAGGTCAAGAAGCTCACTGATAAGCTCTTGATGATCTGAGGAAATAAGCTCTCTGAGCTTGAGTTCTCAGATATGCAGGGTACAAGGACAAGTGTAAGAGCCTGTGGGGTCCACTAGGCTGAATAAGGATCAAAAGTTAAGCTTGCTTCAATAAGCTAAGCTTGAGGGCTTTTCAAAAAGCTAAGGGTCAAGGGTTGGGACCCACTAATGAGCTCTGAGTGATCTTGGGAAAAAGCTTCTCAACACTGAGTGATCAGTGTTGGGTTTTGGAAACAAGCCACAAGAAAAAGTTAAATAAGCTATGCCAAATAAGCTAAACCTCAAATGGATCCTAAAACTAAGTTTGATTTAAGCTAAATGAACTGAAAATAAGCTGAAATGTTTAAAAAGATACCCTATAATAAGCTAAAACGCTAAATAAGCAAACTTTCTACCCTGCTACAACCAAACAGGCCTTAAATGGTGCCTTTGGATCTCTGTGGGGTCCACAGAGATGAAGGGAAATCTAAATTAGCTCTTGACCTTCAAAGTTGACCTAGTCAACAACAAAATAAACTAATAAGCTAGCTTATTAGCTTATTATTCTAACCTGGGTAGGCCTTGGAAGTTTGGTGTACAACCTGAGTGCTCAGATTGGTGGGTCTGAGACATGTCACAAAAGAGGCTATGAGCAGCCCTCCCTAATAAGCTTATAAGCATAAAATAAGCTCAGAACTATTAAGCTATACTAAAAACCTATTCAAGAAGCTAAAATACTCAGGGTGGGGCCCACTAGATAAGTCAAAAATGGCTTATCAAGTCTGGTCATTTCTGTGTGCACAGGGCACTTATCAGCCCTGCAGGTTTATTTAAGCTACTCTATAAGCTTCAAAAAAAAATTATAAAAATAATTTAAATATGGATTTCTAAAGTTAATCTAATATATTTTTAGTACAATGAGTTTTAAGGTCTAATTATGAACACAAAATTCACAAAAAATCCCACAAGTTTTGGATTTCTACCAAAAGGTATACTTTTGACTTTTAAAGATTTTGTTCTAACTTGACTTTTATGAGATTCTATTGATCACTACTGACTATATATGTTATATTAAGCTAAAATAACATGAAATTAAGTTATATTATCTATTAATAAGCTATGATAATTAATATGAGCATGCAAAATTTACACAGACAGATATTAGACTATAATTTCAATGATTTTGACTTTTTACTGATTAAGGGTTGGTTTTTATTACTTATCTGAACTTCTATGACCTATTGTGACTTAATGTAACAGCAAACAACAATAACAACAACCCAGAACATAGAGCAATCTCATAAACCAAACACACCTTTTCTTGACTGTTATTATGATTTTCAAAGGTTAACTCTAATTCAGGCCATAATTATGAAACTTAAACATGTATTATGGTAAAATAAACTTAACTAAACATAAAAATATCAATAATAACAACAATGATCTAAGAATTCAAATTATGCTTTTTTAACTGTGAATATAAGATTTTTAGTAACTATAAATTTTAAAGAACAAGTTCAATATTTTAAGTTATATTATGACTAAATATTAATAATTAAGTAATAAAAACAGAAAGATAAGCAGTAATCAAAAGACTACAGTAAAATGGAAAATAAGAAGTTTACTTACAAGTTTTGCATTCCAAGCTAAGAATCAAGAACAAGGACCAAAGATCATTCCTATATGCCTTCCACAAGGCCACTAAACCAAAGGGCGATCCACAATCAACCCTGCTCCTTCTTGATGCATTCAAACCTACAAATTTTTATTTAAAAACTATTTTTCTTGATTTTTTCTATTTTTTTCTTTTTCAAGTAATACTGGAATTTAAGGATTCTAATAACTTTAATAAGCTATATTATTAACTTATATGAGTTTTAAGATAAAAAACAACCACAGATTACAACTACAAGGCTAATAAAGATTTTTGAATTTAGAACAAGTATGCAATAACTGAATTGGAACATTAACTTTGATTAAAGCTTGAATAAAGAGTTCTTACAACCTTACAACAATATGGAAATGCTTAAAAGCTTAAAATACAAACTGAGAAACTAAGTTATGCTAATACGATTTGAAAAGAAAACTAAGTACAAAAATTAACTACTCTACTCTTCATCTTCTTCCTCTATTTATAAGCTTCAATGTTCCAGGTGTCCACCCATGCAAATCCCACCATTCTTTACCCTTGACACGTATCTTATTTGATCACACCTGTTCAAGAGATATTTTGGCGCCAAAACCCACATAGGTTGCTTGCAGCCGTTTTTCAAGCATTTAATGCAATTGATGTGACAATGGAGGGTTAAGGGAACAAAATGGAGTGTAAGGGGTGATGGTGGTGTAGGATAGTAGGTTGAGGTGATGCAGAGATGGTGGGAGTAGTATAGTAGGTTGAGGTGATGCAGAGATGGTGGGAGTAGTACGTGTTCCTTCCTGGAGCAAGGCTAAGGTTTGAGGACTCTTGGAGAGGATTACACGTGTACTAGAGGTAGAAAGAAATTGCAAGTGGAGGGGGGTGGTATGGTGGATGGTGATGAAGCAGGTGTGAGGGGGTGGGAGGTTGAAGAAAGAGGTGGAGGGTCAACGCGGGTCAACGACCAGCGTTTTACTAAAGGGTGAATGGGCTTAGGGGGATTGGGCCTGGGTATTAACTGGATCAGTTTTTTTTTTATTTGGACTTGGAAAATGGATTTTTGTTATTTATTTGATCCGTATGGTTTAAAAGGTATAAAAGCCCAAGGACTTTTATTGTAACTTTTGATTTTTCAAGGACCAAACTTGACACTTTTCCAAAATATAATAAAAGGGTCTTTCTTGCCATATGAAAATATTATAAAGACCTTTTTGAAATTTTTCCAAATTTAAAATTAACCAGGGACCAATTTTGCCAATTTTTCAAAGTATAGGGACTGGTTTTGTAATTTCTTTGAATTTATCATCTAGGGGTAAAATTTGTCAATTTATGAATTACCAAGGACCTTTTGATGATAAAATTCCATTTTTGAATACTGAGGGGTATTTTCTGTCAATATTGAAACTGCAGGGACCTGTTTTGCCAATTTCCAAAATTTTGAACTTCCAAGGGTAAAAATTGTTATTTCATGATTCCTGAGGATTGTTTTTGACTTTTCTTTAAAATAAATCATCCAGGGATCATTTCTGACATTTCTTGAAAGTTCAGGGACTGATTTTGACAATTTGGTAAACTTTGGCGGTTTTTCCCTGTTTTCAGTTCTTTTATGTTTGAAACATATAAAAACACCTTCTAAGGATATTTGTAGTATTTTGTGGTGTTTCTGAGTGTTTTTACATGTTTTTGTTGTTCAGATTTGACAGAAATGATGAGTTTTTATGAACTCATCATAGCCCTACAAACAACTACGGCGTAGTAACATATCAAATGGTTCTACGGAGTAGCCTCTCTCGACCTACGGCGTAGACCTCTAAATCAAGCAGTAGAGAACTAACGTGGCCAAAGAAGAAGTTACGGCGTAGTTTCCTATAAAACTACGCCGTATATGTAACAGCTAAGGAAACTACGGCCGTAGCACTTGATCAAGCTATGGCGTAGAGGATATTAACAAAGGCTACGGCGTAGCTGAACATAGAGTTACGCCGTAGCAAATTCGGGACTATAAATACCAGCCCTAATTCCAAGTTTATTCATTCACTTTTCACCATACAGAAGTTGGGAGGAATTCAGGGAGCAAGGGGAACGAAGTTCTATCAGCATACAAGTCAATTCCAAGGGAGAATTCACACCATAATCAAAAGTTTATTTTTTCATTCGATTTGTATTAATTCTATGTTTACATTTGTTATGTTAAACACTTGTTTTACTGCATTTATGAACATGAGTGGCTAAACACCTCTTGGTGTTAGCCTTATTATGAAATTGTTATTGCCATGATGAAGAGGCGAAAAATGATCCGTTTTTAGGGGGTCATTTAAGCCCGAATTCGAATTTATTTGATCAAATATTGCCCTAAATCGTTCCTTTTGTGATTTTAGGTACTTTGGGAGTGAAATCTGGAAAAGGAAGCAATTCGGACGTTTTTGGAGCATAAAAGTGAAGAAAACGCCAAAGTCTTAATTTTTCATGCTGGGAACAGTAGGTGACGGCGTCAAGAGTAACTCTCTGACGGCGTCAAGAGCAAAATTCCATGACGGTCCAGAAGAGATTTGACGGCGTCATGAAGGTAGGGCGTCAAGAGCAAAATTCCATGACGGCCTGGAAATGATTAAGTCTTGACGGCGTCAAATGTAGATCAAGGCAGTCCGAGAATAGTTTTGGCGACGAGGTGACGGCGTCACAAGCTTTGTCTTGACGCCGTCAGACCTCTTTTCCTATATATAGTTTTCTAATTTTTCACATTTAAAAGAAAGAAGTTTTGGAGAAACCCTAAGTACGATTTTGGTGCGAATTTTACAGGTTTTCAAGGGTTCCAAGCCCTTGATACCTTACATGTGTAATTAAGATAAGTGTTCTTTCAATTCAATCAATATGTCTATGTGTTGGTTGTCTATATCTTGTTCTTGTCTTAATTCCATCATGCTAGGCTAGATCTATCTTGTGTTTGCTTAGATCTAATGAAACCTAGATGTTAATTAAGTGTTGATTACTTGTTTATACTTGTTTTGGATGAATGATTTATATGTTAGGCTTAAGAAAACTGGCAGATCTCCAATTGGTAACATGCTTGAACGTCTTAAGAAATATGAACCGACGCGCACTAGGTCTTTATTGGTTGTATTTAATGCATGAGCCACTGTTTACAATCCCTATAGTTGTGCTGGGCATGGTGTAGGAGGAGATAAGAGCTCATAGAATTGGGGAGTTAAGTGTGCCACCCCATGAATGGTATTAAGGAATATGATCCGTCATCCATGCATTTATAACAAGTAATTAACGTGTAAAAGATGTCTAGGGAGTAGTGAAATCTAAGTAAACACATTTTCTCCACTTACTGCTCACAACTTTAGTATAAATTAGTTTGTTTTCATTTTTAGTATTTTATTTTGATTGCATCTTTAGTATTGGGTTAGTTGATTAGCAACTAATTCCGCCCAAATCCTTCAAACCCGAGAATTTTAATTGCTTTCTAAAAAATATAAAAACACAAAAATAATCATCCCTCACCTTTAGAACTAGTATTTAGGCTTTCTAATCCTAGCGACACTATTCCTAAGCTGAACGATCAATCCCCCGGTACTTGTCACTATACTATACTACAACGATTAGGTACACTGCCTGGTGGGGGTTGTAAGCTTCTCGAGATCCCTCGAGAGGTAAAGCCTGTTGCGATTCCCACGCATCAAGTTTTTGGCGCCGCAGCCCGGGGAATAGTTATTGTCTAGGTTAGAATTTCTTTTTATTAGGTCTACTTGCTAGATTCCTTTCTAGCAAGATTTTATTTTTATTTTTAGGATCTCTTTAGTCTATCTTATTTCTTTGTGCCTTTGTTCGTAACCACCCGACATCATGGACAACGGGAACATCTTTGAACCCGTCATCCCACCACAACAAAACCCACCATTGGAACCCCTTAGGCCCCGAACCTTAGGAGAGTATTCCCGACCTAGCCATCAAGGCTACCGAAACACCATTGAGCTCACCGGAGCCAATGTAACCCCCTTGCGATCCGACACCATCCGGTTGGTGCAAAGCGGATGTGCATTCCATGGACTTCGTTCCGAAGATCCAAACCAACATCTTAAGGACTTCCTCAAAATCGTAGATTCCATAGACCTAGATGTTGCAACTAGAGAGACAACCCGATTAAGCCTATTCTAATTCTCTCTACGGGATCAAGCTAGTCAATGGCTTGAGCGTTTACCCGCGGGATCAATCACCACATGGGATGATCTCACCACTCGTTTCCTTGCTCAATTTTTCCCACCGGGGAGAACTACTAAGCTTAGAAATGACATCTTGATGTTCCAACAGCGTCAAAATGAATCTCTTTATGAAGCATGGACTCGTTTCAAGGACTTACTCCAAAAAGTCCCTCATCATGGCATAAATCTTTGGCTCCAAGTCCAAATCTTTTATGACCATATCGACATCTCCACGAGGCGAGCCATTGACCAATCGGCCGGTGGTAAGCTACGTGATCTTAGTGCGGAACAATCATGGGAACTCAAAGAAGATCTTGCTCTCTATGACAACGAAAGTTGGAATGATCCACGTGACTTGAACAAAACGGTCAAGGCAATATCTTTGCCTTCGAACAATTCTAGCACTCCCGACCGTAGGATCATGGAACTTGAGGACCAAGTCAAGTTTCTCATGAAATCTTACGAAGCTCCTAAGCCTTCAAGCCAAGTGAACAAAATCACTTCTTCATGCGAATTATGTAGTGGTCCCCACGACACTCGTGATTGTGTGGAACTCCCCGGAACAGCTTTTGCGGACTACGCATCCACGCGTACCGACGAAGCGGGAGATAAGTGGTACACTTTCAAGCCCGAGCCAAACACTTACGGTGACTCATACAACCCCTCATGGAAAAATCACCCAAACCTTAGGTGGAAACAAAATCAACCCAGTTCTTCCAATCCACCTAATCGTTACTAACCAAACGGTCCACCCTCCAACCGTACTTTCAACAACAATCCTTCTAATAACTTTGGTAGTACCAACAATCTTGAAGGGTTGATGTCTAAGTTCATGGCATCTCAAGAAGCTCGCACATCTAAGTTTGAAGCCGATTTCAAACAAAAGCAAAGCGAGATGACCACTTGAATTGACGTATTGTTGAAGGTTCTCAATGACCGAGAAATGGGAGCACTCCCAAGCGACACAATCAAGAATCCGAAACTAAACGTTAATTCCATATCTTCAGTTTCATCACCCACTTCGTGTCCACAATACTACTCGGTCAAATCCACGAGCACGTGTTTCAAACAAAACCAAGTTCTCCAAAAGGACCAATCAAAGAAAACACCCACTATAGAGCCGGTCAAAAGCATAGTTGAAATACCTCTTACGCAAGACCTTGACGATGAATTCAAAGAACTTCACCTTGAACGCCTCGTCATTGATGTCTTAGCGCGTGCTCCTTACTATAGTGCCCTCCTAGAAAAATATGAGAAGTGTAAGCTAGGTAAAAATGGGACCGCCTTCGCTCAAAACATGTTGCCTAAAAAGCTTGATGATCCGGGTATATTTGTTTTGCCTTGTAAGATAGGAAGATCTGAAGCTTTCGACACACTAGCCGATTTAGGGTCAAGCCTCAACTTGATTCCCTTATCCTTATTCACCGCTCTTAAGCTAGGTAAGTTAGAGGAAACAGAGGTATTGATAGGGCTAGCGGATGGGAGTATTGCCCACCCGGTTGGAATGATTAAGGATGTAGTTGTTCACGTAGGAAAGTTAACTATATTAGCGGATTTTCGCGTCCTAGACATGGTTAGTGACACTACATGCCCATTATTGGTAGGAAGAGGATTTTTAGCAACCGCTAGTGCCATGATAGATTGCAAGGAATCCAAGATAGCGGTAGGTGAAGGCGATACTTGGTCGGTGTACGATGTTAAGAAGCATAGTTATGATTGTGATGATGAACCGATACCGCATTGGGTAGAGATGAATAGGAGACCGTCTAGATATGGACCTTGGATAGAAAAGAACTTTATAGGACCTCAATGCCCATTCTATCTAGAAAAAGACTTCATCGAAAAGACACATTCGGTAGAACAACTCATAGCTAGAGATAAAGAGCTAGACCCCTTTGAGGACCCCTTAGTCTTTAGGAAGATGATTGAGTTCTTAAGCGTAATGCCCATCAACATAGAAAGGAATAAATGGAAAAGAGAGGGAGACAAGTGTAAATAGAGGTGGGACAAGCCACCTAAAGAAGGTGACGGATCATGGCATATGAGGATGACTTTGTATGATCCGGATGGAGAAAAGTTTGAAAGGTCATACCATACTAAGGAAACCGATAGGAAGTTGAAACCTAAGTTTGATCGCAAAGATGTCCTCAATGAGGAGCTCACCCGTATCACGTAGTAACCCATGACCTTGAGTCTAGCTACAAGACTCGTAAATAAAGAAAAGCGCTTCTTGGGAGGCAACCCATGTTTTGTGTGATTTTATTTTGTTTGTTTGTTATTTGCTTCCGTATGCATACTTAATTCTTATTGTTGGTAGATCATGTTTCTAAACTGAATAGTGGAAATACTTTACTTTGTTGTTTTGGCCTAGTCTTAACTCCACCTAAAGGTATTTTTGAAAAAGATAAGTGTAAGGGGAAACCCCAAATATGTTTTTAAGAAACAAACCGATCATGATTCTCCACAATATTAAATGAACATGTATATTCGTATTTGTTAGAGTCAAATGCTTGTATTGAGTCATAATGAAGTTTTGCAGGATTTTCCAGGAAGTAGGACCAAGTTTTTCCAGAAATTTTCCGGAAACTTAACATAAGAATTTCTGCAGGTCACTTCTGACGGCGTCAAGAGTTTACTCTTGACGGCGTCAAGTGTAAAAATCTGGAAATTTTACCAGTTTTGTTTTTCTAACGGAGTCTTATGGTTTTTGTGAATTATTAAGTTTTATAATCTCCAGGAAATCTGCAAACTTCATTCCACAAGCATTATATCTTATCTTGTTTTCTAGGATTTAGTAACTTATATAGGATGCCGCCGATTTTACGCGAGGTTGTCTTGTCTATTTTATCAGGTTTTACAGGTTACGTATGACAAGAAGATGATTTATATTCTGGAAGGGAAGCTTTGATTGTTCATTTTCTTGGAGGAAGATTTAACCTGACCATCTTATTATCCATACCGAGCGAATCAGGGGAGTATTTGATTTCATTCTCTTTACTTTTTCACTTTTACATTCTTTACTTGAACATTGGGGACAATGT
This sequence comes from Artemisia argyi, assembly GCA_030686995.1. NCBI lineage: Eukaryota > Viridiplantae > Streptophyta > Magnoliopsida > Asterales > Asteraceae > Artemisia > Artemisia argyi. Next base: position 294,790,793 of record CM060708.1, read on the forward strand.
TCATCTTAAGTGTAAGGGGAGGGTAAAAAGATGATACCTTACATATGCACTTTCGCTTGAGTTTGTTTTGTTTGATGGTAGATGTGTAATAAAACTATGAGAAATACTTGTTAGTGCAATTTTAGCGCCAAATTTAAAATTTTTTACAACATTTACGAGTGAAACTTTAGCCATAGCAAGTGTCTAATGGATAGGAGATTGTATGACTAGCACATAACCGTATATTCAGAAAAATTTTCCACCCAAATATGTGAGGTTCGCCTTTAGATTTGATAGGAAAAGCATTTACTATTAGTGCTTATGAGTGTACCGGTAGTATTTAGATTCTAGAACTTGCGTTAGTGATGCATCCCGAGACCGCTAGTGAGACTACATTCGTGTAGTAGGATTTACTACATGATAAGAGGCATTAGGATCACCCTTGTGTTAAACCCGTATCATAATTACTTGACCATTTAAGTCATATTACTTGGCTAGTTAAGTCAACTAATTTTCCCACACCCTTAGCGTTGTACTCATTTTTAGTACACGAAACCCCTAGTACACCCCTCCGAGCCTATCTTTTCGTTTCTAACTTTAAGCATTTTACTTAAAGGAAGAATTTGTTACACCCCACTTAAATGTACAACCAAATCGCCTTAGCCTTCCGTGTATGCGCTCATTTTTAGTGCATTATTGTTATTTGTTAAACCCTAAGTTAACTTTCTAATTGATTACATGGTTGCTAAGTCGAGTCATATCCTTGTACATATTGTTTTGGGACAATTGGGACTCATGGGTAAGTACTTATTTTATGGAGTAATGGGGAAGAACATCATTTATTACCCCCATATGTACGTTAATCTTAAAAGTGCTCCAAGTGTTTTAATTTTCTTAATTCGAGTCATTAGATTAGTTGATTGTAAAGTATGTAAAGATTCAAGTGTAAGGGAAATGTTCATTCCCTATGATGTATTATTTTGGATGGTAGGGTAAGAGTGTATGCAAAAAAAAAAAAAAAAAAAAAAAAATAGAAAAAAAAAAGGAAAAAGAGAAAAAAACATACGGACTATCATCCCGTTTCATTCTATGTTCATTTTATGTTTTTGTTATTTTTCATTTATTAGCATAAGTCGAGTCTAGTCTTGGCTTAGCAACGCCATATTGTACATGTAATTAACCAAGATTGTTAACTCGCCACCAGTAAAACTTCCTTTATCCAACAAAACCGTGTATTTCATATCCCTACACCTAACGTTACAACCCTTTAAAAGACTTCTTTGATAGTTTATCCTAGGTGCTTACGCCATATGGTGGAGGTTTGATCCTTTCCCAAGCCTATGGTAATCTATTTTGCTATGACAGGTAGTGAGAGATATTTTCCATTTCCATATTGTAATTTACACTTTATTACACCCGAGAGATGTGAGTATCTAAACACTATTTGTGAGGTGCTAGTATATGACCTCCGTGCTTGTCTATTGGTCTTTAGTGGAACGATTATTTATTGTAATTACTTTTATATTAGTGTTAAATGACCCCTAACTTGTATTTTGAGTAGAATAAAAGCGCATTTGCTTGAGGACAAGCAAATCTCAACTGTAAGGGTATATGATGAGGCGAAAACTGATCCGTTTTTAGGGGGTCATTTAAGCCCGAATTCGAATTTATTTGATCAAATATTGCCCTAAATCGTTCCTTTTGTGATTTTAGGTACTTTGGGAGTGAAATTTGGAAAAGGAAGCAATTCGGACGTTTTTGGAGCATAAAAGTGAAGAAAACGCCAAAGTCTTAATTTTCCATGCTGGGAACAGTAGGTGACGGCGTCAAGAGTAACTCCCTGACGGCGTCAAGAGCAAAATTCCATGACGGTCCAGAAGAGATTTGACGGCGTCATGAAGGTAGGGCGCCCTAGGCGTCAATAGCAAAATTCCATGACGGCCTAGAAATGATTAAGTCTTGACGGCGTCAAATGTAGATCAAGGCAGTCCGAGAATAGTTTTGGCGGCGAGGTGACGGCGTCACAAGCTTTGTCTTGACGCCGTCAGACCTCTTTTCCTATATATAGTTTTCTAATTTTTCACATTTAAAAGAGAGAAGTTTTGGAGAAACCCTAAGTACGATTTTGGTGCGAATTTTACAGGTTTTCAAGGGTTCCAAGCCCTTGATACCTTACATGTGTAATTAAGATAAGTGTTCTTTCAATTCAATCAATATGTCTATGTGTTGGTTGTCTATATCTTGTTCTTGTCTTAATTCCATCATGCTAGGCTAGATCTATCTTGTGTTTGCTTAGATCTAATGAAACCTAGATGTTAATTATGTGTTGATTACTTGTTTATACTTGTTTTGGATGAATGATTTATATGTTAGGCTTAAGAAAACTGGCAGATCTCCAATTGGTAACATGCTTGAACGTCTTAAGAAACATGAACCGACGCGCACTAGGTCTTTATTGGTTGTATTTAATGCATGAGCCACTGTTTACAATCCCTATAGTTGTGCTGGGCATGGTGTAGGACGAGATAAGAGCTCATAGAATTGGGGAGTTAAGTGTGCCACCCCATGAATGGTATTAAGGAATATGATCCGTCATCCATGCATTTATAACAAGTAATTAACGTGTAAAAGATGTCTAGGGAGTAGTGAAATCTAAGTAAACACATTTTCTCCACTTACTGCTCACAACTTTAGTATAAATTAGTTTGTTTTCATTTTTAGTATTTTATTTTGATTGCATCTTTAGTATTGGGTTAGTTGATTAGCAACTAATTCCGCCCAAATCCTTCAAACCCGAGAATTTTAATTGCTTTCTAAAAAATATAAAAACACAAAAATAATCATCCCTCACCTTTAGAACTAGTATTTAGGCTTTCTAATCCTAGCGACACTATTCCTAAGCTGAACGATCAATCCCCCGGTACTTGTCACTATACTATACTACAACGATCAGGTACACTGCCTGGTGGGGGTTGTAAGCTTCTCGAGATCCCTCGAGAGGTAAAGCCTGTTGCGATTCCCACGCATCACATGACTAAGTTTTCTTCACATTTATTATAGTTTTGTTTGTATACTTTCTTGGCGAGTCTTGGGACACTCTAGCTTTGGTAGTGTAGATGATTGGTGGTTCCTTAAAGGCTTGGTGAATTAACCCTAGGACCCATAGCCGATAAGGATGTGACTTGGTGGTAGAAATATCACCATACACGTACGAATTAACCCTAGGACCACCTACCAATCTGATGTGCTCAAAGGAGTTAGAGGGGATGTAAGATGTGACCAATACCCCTAGCTCGTTAGACTAGTCCAAGTTATTGGGCTGTTTGATAGCCACTTAATGAGCCCTCAGCATTGAAATCCTAATCGGTCAGCAGCTGTGTTGTTTGATAAAAAATATTATCCCACTTAATCATCCCACTAGGCTTTGAATGGCTAAGAATAAATTGCCTCCTAAATGGGTCAGTAACCGAAGTATACATTACTGCTGTAGTAGTGTCCCACTTTTTAGATTATTATATACTCTTATTTTATTTTTTGCATTAAAATAGTACTCCGTATATTCTCACCTGCATGACTCACGAGTGTATTTTTTTTATGCAATAACTTATCAATCTATATTTATCATCTTGATTTCTTAGCATGCTCTTCTAGCGTGATATTTTAATCTCATGCTTATGCTACTCAAAATTTGTTTGATTTTTGTAACATAAGCACAATCATATTTCTAATTATATATTTATATGAACTACTATTATTAACGAAAGCTAATCATTTAACCAATCTAAAAACAATAATGAAAGTTATAACAAATAATCTATTTAATCAAATATCTTACAAAAACTAATAAGTGAAAAAAGATATTAATCACATAAATTATAACGTTAATTTATTGTAGTTAGATATATTTATTCAGTATGCTTGACAAACAACATGTTTTTATTCAGAATCAGTTTGATTCAGAGTCTCCAAACCATTCAGTCTTCAAACCATTCAGCACTAAATCATTCTATTTTATCAAACAGCCCCTTAATGACTCTTGCATTTCGTTGGTTCACGCCGACCGATGAACTCTTGCATTTTACAGTATGTGAAAATAGGACAAGGTGTAGGATATTTTAGGCGATTTAACCCTCTGAGTCTAATGAATATAACCCCAGACGAAATGATAGAATGCATTCATTAGAAAACTTGTCATGATAATAACAAGAGTAGTAATTAGGTTAACAATGCTTCTCCCTACTGATCTCCTTTCATTCATTTACTTGCTTTTAGTTATTTAATTTTATTAGTTTTAATCATTTTAATCATAAAACCCCTTTTAAACGAGACATTAAGCTTAGATAAATTCCACACGCATAGCTCTTGGGACGACCTCGGCTTTACCAATTAGCTATACCTCACACGACTGGGTACACTGCCCGATAATGCATTAGGTAGACCTTAGGTAAACGAGCAACTTATAAATATTAAAACCTGGTCGGTAAAACCTGCATCAGGAGGTGCATGCAGCAAATGATACACTAGCTTGCATACGGTACTCTTCCAAGAATGACCCACACGGTCTCATGACGAACATCAAGTTCTCATGTCAACTTCTCAAGTCCGACCAATTCAAGAAATCAGAGGTCAGGGTAGCTCAGAGGGTGCAAGAGTACATTTTCGGGTAGACGATTTCACAGTACCGGTGTCAAACTATAGGCGGGTGCCATGTTACATCAAGGATAAGGGATGCCCTACATCTAGGTCATGTCATCCATTTCGACTTATCTAGAACAACTCACAGAAGAAAGAAGGTTGGCTAGTTCTTAAGTAAATGTATTTCAACCTACTTACTCTTTTCGGCATACAACATACCTACCACTCAGGGTACACCACCACCTAGCACCAATTCCTACTCAGCCACTTGTTGAATGGGAAAACCTAGTTAGGCTACTCAGCAAAGCACTCACTGGGGGGAGACAAAAGCACCACTCTGGCTCATCAACACCAGGCCATCTCAATTAAATTCAAATGATGAGTAGTTATTGTGAAAATATAAGTAATTTATGTGTGTCCAAATATTAAACATAGTCCTAAGGACTATGTTAAATGACAAAAAGTGGATAAATAAAGCAAGATACAAAATACTGCTTCTAGTTATTTACTTAGAGGTAATTGAAAAATCAAAAAATTACCCAAGCACCCCTTAACTCTATAATTTTATAAATACAACAAAAAATAAAAATGATTTAACCAGATTTAATGGTTGGTGATCAAATCCATCATTGTCACATCAGCTTCATATCCGTATTCACTCTTTCATAAACCAACCACCGCATACTCCTAATAATCATGATTTAAACATAAATATACCTCATAAAAAATTTATACAGACAAAAACCATAAATTTTAGTTCCGTGATCTCGACTACAAAAGCACCTCCACTTTTTGGCCTTCACACATGAAAAAAAAGGGGAGGTGTAACGGGGAAGACGCGTGATGGAGGGGGATTGACACAAAGTCCATATCAAGTTCTTACCCTTGTCACCACATATTCTTAAAATTAATAAAAGGGATTGTCTAATCAGTGCCCTTAGGGTACTGGTTAAAAAGGAGGAGGACCCACAAAAAAGTACTAAAAAAATATTTACTTATTAAAAAAGTGTAGGTCCTTCAGTCTTTTAATTATTTCTTTAGTGTTTTTTTGTGGGTCCTCCCCCTTCTTAACCAGTGCCCGGTTAGACAATCCCTTAATAAAAACATAGTACGGTAATAAAAAACCAGCACTATAAAACCATGATATAGCTCAACCATAACCCCAAAACCTTCTACACATTTCCAAACAAGCTATTAGGGTTTATAATATCTTCTGCTGCTGCTGCATTCACACAACACAGGTACAATTCTTCCTATATATACCATCTTTCATTTACAGCTAATAAAATCAGTTAGAGTTGTTTGTTCTATGTTTAACCACCATGTCACGGTGACGTCATCATCATCCCCATCTGTTTTTAAACAACGTTATTACATGATGATCCTCATTTTTAAAGAAAGTTTGACGGTTATGGACCTGAAACCTTTTTTTAAAAATAATTTTGTTATTTTATTTATTTAGCCCCTTGTAGATTTAATATTTTCATTTAAGTCACTAGATCTCAAAATTTATAAATTTCTCACCTAACTTTTTAATATTTGCTTTTTGGAGCATTTAGGATTTTGTTTAAATGCTCTTATTTTGAATGCTAATATAAGGGGGTATTTGTTTAAGCTTATATGTTGCTTATGAGCTTATTTGTTTTTCGTCTTATGTATTTCATAAGCCCCATTTTTTTGGCTTATTTTGAGACTTGTGGGCTTTATATAAGTTTATCAGATCATAATAAACTTATATAAGCCCATGAGTCTCATAATAAGCCATAAAATTATGGCTTATGAAATATAAGCCGAAATCAAATAAGCTCATAACACCACATATAAGCTTAAACAAACACCCCCTAAGAAGAGTTTGTTTTTTTCGTCATAAACTGCGTAACGGTGACAAGCTTATATGTGGGCTTACGAGCTTATTTGATTTCGGATTATATTATATAAGCTTTAATTTTCTGGCTTATTTTGAGAGTTATCGGCTTATATAAGTATATCATATCATAATAAACTTTTATAAGCCGAATGACATATAAGCTTAAACAAACACCCACTAAGAAGAGTTTGGCGTTAGCGATTAGTTTATTTTACACGTTATACTCAACTAGGTAAGTTACCAATTGTTAACGGGCTTATGTTTATGTTTACCCCACTTATGTTTTATCAAGCGCTTAAGCCCACTTTGAGATATATGTACATTTATGTTTATTATTTCATATAGCTCAAAGTGCGCTAATAAAACTTAAGTTTTTTTTAACAACAATCACTTTTTAAAACAAATAGCTACTGCTACTAATATATGTTTGATAAAACTAGTAGCTACAACTAGCCGCAAGCATGTTGCACCAACCAGTACCTATTCGTTGTATATAAATACTTGGTAACAAAGGTGTTGTTGTAACTATAAACTGTAAAATATCGTAAAAGCTAAGCAAAACGCTAAACATGAAACGCTCCTTTGATTAGCGTTTTTGCCAAACAAGAATTATATTCTAATTGCTAATAGCTAAACGCTCCAAAAAAAGCTCTTAGCCAAACACCACCATAATCAATACAAATTTGTTTTTATACATGTTTGATATTCTATTGTATAGTTTATGTTATGTTTCCGGATTGCGGATTTTATAGCATTTTTTATGGTACTGTATATTTAAGGAATAAAGTTGGGAAGGTGTACATTTAGTAATCGTTTAATGAATGTATTGAGGTGAGATTATGTATATTGATGTTGAAAATGTTTATACTCTATACTATGATAAATAGTTAATTAGTTTATGAAGATGCAAAAGCATATACTTTATACTAGGATTAATGGGATATAGCGGTGGTAAGAGTGTGTAATATGGTGTTTGCTTGCTAAATTGTCAGTTTGTCACGACTTCGTAAAGGTTATTTCTACCAGTCTTTTGATGAAGGTATTGTGTTGAGACGAAATATTTAGGCAGGTCTCTTGTTTACCGAGGCACATAGGTTCCTAGGGATAAGATATGACCATGTACATTCTAATGAATCGCATTCGATGTTGAAAATGATAGTACACGTGCTTTGCAATTGATGCTTATTATTATTATTATTCCAGTCATATGAAATCTACATATTGTTGATTCTGCTACTAGATCTAAAAATATACAAATTGGCCTCTGAACTTTACAATGTGATAATTTTGTTATTAATTAATTGCCTAGCTTATGATTTGAAAGAATTTGTTTTCATACAGATGTGATGTTCTGTTTCTTTAAAGATCTTATAGTTTATGTTTTGATCCCTGTTTGCGAAATTTATTACACTTTGATGGCACTGAATATTTACTCAATATAGTTGGGGAGGCGAGGAGGCGTGCATTTAGTGGCTGTTTGATAATTTAATGTAATGTGGTGAGATTAAATATATTGGTATGGCAGGTCTCTTTTTAAGCGATATAAGAAGGTTCTTAGGGCTAAGATTAATACATGAGCTACATGTGTGTGTGTGTTTTTGACGGGGTGCGTGTATTATTATTGCACGCGGCCTTGACGATTCATGTTTATGCTCTGATAAATAGTCATTTGAAAGGTTTGATATGAAATTCAGGTGTGTCCAATTATTTGGTTAATTTGGAATTATACTACAAGTAGAGTTGTACAGTAGGATTAGGTCCATTTGGATCATGGGAATTGGACAATAGTTGCATGTTTTACAAGAGGTCCGGTAAGAGCATTGATAAAATGGCTGGAATGATGTATCCTTGATAAAATTGTCACGACTACCTTTTTTGAAAGGGCAGAGTAAACTGATTGAACGGTTAAATAATAATCACTATTTATATTATCTTGCATATTTTTGTAAAGGATCTTAGCATCTCCAGATGTGATAATGGCTGTCATTTATAGAGGAACAATTGAACAACCAAAATATTTTTCAAACTATATTAATTTCCGTTCAAGGTGTGCTGTCTGTTTGTCGTTCACTAGGACCAAGATACTAATTGCTTTCCGACTTAAATGAAAAACGATAATTGTGAAAAATTTGTCGATCAACAAGGCAAAGTGTAAAAAGGAATGAAAAACCTTTCTGAAAATGAAACGTCATAAGAGGCAAAAATAGCTTGTAGTCTTGTGTTGCATGCAATGACTTGAAAAATGTCATAATGTTTCCATGTTTGCAAGCATTTTATTATGTTATCTTGTTTACTTTCATCGAGCATGATTGATTCAATGTTTATGTCAAAGTTTCTATTTTATGTTTCATAAGTTCTAATATAAATATTAAATTTTCATATTTTTCTTGTAACAATCAGGTAGAATGAACATGCCACATTCCAAAGCCACGAGGACCGAGAAAGTGGTGCTTAAGGCAGTAATAGGCTTCGGGACTCGATCCAACAACAAGGCCCAAGGCTGGTACTTGAATTGTGGTTCTTCAGAGCATGTTTGCTACTCTAGGGACATGTTTGTGGACTACAACCCAATGAGAGATCACGAGGTGATTTTGGACAATGATGATCATCTTGATGTAGCTGGAATTGGTACAGTGGTGATTCGATTCGACACACACAAGGTTTTGACTCTTTCAAATGTTCTTCATATACCCAAAATCAGTAAATGCTATGTATCTGTCGCCAAACTCGATGATCTTGGATACATCATGTCTTTTGTGGATGGGATAGGTGTCATTACTAAGAGCCACGAGATCATAGGTAAAGGGTATAATTTAGGGAATGGAGTGTATCGGTTGAGGTTAAGGGGAGATCCTCCTGTTAGGAGAGTGATTGCCAATGAACATCGAGGTGCAATGCGTGATCACGAGGTTACTTTGGACAACGATGATCATGCTGAAGTGGCCAGGATTGGTATATCGGCCCTTAAGGTCAGCCCGGACAAAGCTAATGATTCGGGATTCAGCGTTACTTTTGGGGGTGGGCAATGTGTCATTAAGCAGGGTGATGTGGTCGTTCAAAAAGGGTACAAGGATGACGTTCTATATAAGATGGACTTTATGAAAGAACCACCCACAGTTGCCAAAGTATTGATTCATGAAACGGGCTTGTTGATGGGAGAGTTGACCAAAGCTAGGGCTCGAGGGTGGTACTTGCTTGCTAGGTGCAAAATGCATATTTGTAACTCGAGGGACATGTTTATTGACTACCAACCGGTGACTGGTCATGAGGTGGTTCTGGAAGACAATAGTCGTGTTGACGTGGTTGGGTATGGAACAGTGAAACTTCAGTTGACTACTGGTAAGGTTTTGACTCTTGAAAGAGTTTTTCATATGCCTGCAATCATGAAGTGTTGCATATCCGTTAAAATGCTTAAGAAGATGGGATTTAGCGTGGGCTTTGATGATGAGGGATGCTATGTGAAGAAGGGTCAGGAGATCGTGGGAAATGGGTTTGTTGAGGATGGATTGTTTCGGATGGGTCTCATTGATGAAGGTGCAGGTGGAAATCAAGCGTGAGCGTGGTTATTCACTTCGGCCAATGGTAGTTTAGTTTTTGTCCACAAACTTTCTTAAGTGCATACTTTTGACTTCATGTATGCCTATTGAATCTTAAGTTGTGGTTATGTGGTAATGTCTTACTGAAGTTGATACTTTTGCTGAAGAATTATGTTATGAATGCGTTTGTGCTTGACTATCGATTAGCATTTTTTTTTTTCTTGCCATTATATATATATATATATATATATATATATATATATATATATATATATATATATATACCACAATGCATCGCTTATGTTATGCATATCTCAGTATACTATACAGGTCTGGTGGAAACAGACTATAAAGATATATTGCCTTGCAAAATGGATGCAATTCAGAATATGGATCTGCAATAATTAAGTGTAGTGGTATTATGATTCCATCTTGTTTGTGATAAGATATGACCACGACGTCTTTCTAATGTGTTAAAAACTTGCTTTTACCAAGATTATCAGCAGTTTAATGTACATCTAGTAATGTTTAAAATCGGGTTAAAAACTCATGTATGCTTATAGTTTGTCATTGCCTCAGTTTAGACTAGTTACATAGGTGATTCAAATCTTGGATCAATAAACTTTATGTTTTAAGCCATCATGCAATGTGATCTCTTTAGTTCATCATCTTATATTTTTTGAATTTAATGGTAAATATGGTTGCTGATTTACGGAAGGAGGGCGGTATCTCAATCCAGTAAATTTAAAATCACAAAAAAGTTTTATATTTAGTGATTGACTCCCATCTCCTCTTACTGTAACAAGACAGACCCCGAAGACCTTCACAAAGCTAAGAAATCTAAATACACAAACATAAGGTCTTACTGCAAATATAGATACTTTGTAATATGTCGGTGCAGTTTTACGAGGATTGTTGATTAAGTTGTTAGTTAATGACATCTGTCGTTATAAAGAAAATATTCTAACAAGCTCTCGTAAAACATAATAGATAGGGATATTTTTTTTCCAGGCCAACATTGGTAACTTTTATAAACAACCTTAGCAAAGGGAGGTGATTTGCACACTCCCATATTTGATTGGGACACTTCAAACAGTGCATTAAACAGTTGTACTGTAAATATAAACTGCTTTAACTGTTTGTACATTGAGTGTCCCAATCAATTTTTTGAGTGTGCCAATCAACTATATACATCACGATTCTTAACATATCATCTTAGGTACATGTTTACGTTGTACATGATCTGCCTACACAAAAAAGATCATGAACCTATCCAGACCACCAGACCTTGATACTTCTATTTGGATGACATTGAATTGCACTAATATGGCTTATTGTTCCTCCCATGAGTAAAATCAAAATGCATTGTCGATTTGTAGATGTATAACTTAACTACCATATAACACGACTATAGAGTTATGAAATTATCATTGAAAAACGACTTCATACCTCAATCCGTTTAACGATGAAACTTGAAAATAGGAAGGTACCAACACACTTTCCACCATTGAAACATTCATTTTTCCAGCAAAGCAATCTCACATTCTCACTTGAGTTTCTTAGACTAGGATAATGTTTAAATCGTATTTTCTCGGTCACAAACTAAACGTCCACATTTATATTTTGATTTGTCCCAAAATAATTTTTTTACAATACATTGATTTTACATTTTTTAAACTATGTGTATTTTTAAAGCGAAATTTTAATTTGAAACGTACGGGTGCTTTGTTGTGATCTTGCCTACCATGGTTAGACATATATATGTCCAAAACCTCATGAATTTCATGCTAGGTTCCTCATTGTTACATTTGTTTTCGTTACTAGTCATAACTCTAATATATTCTTACGACTTGTTACTGATTATATATTTTTAGTTTTTAAGACATCTATAGAAGATTTATTTAATATTTCCAATATTTGTTAGTATTTACTTTGTGAAAGACTCTTGGAAGATGAGTAGTTGATGAGGCTGGTTATTATACATTGGTTAAAAGAATCTTTGATCCACCTTGGGAAACAAGTCAAATAATATCTTTAAAGTTTCTTTAACAAATTTTCGGCAACTTGTCCCTTTTACTAGCTTCTGTTGGCCTATTGATGACGCTTTGATTTTGACCCTTCTTATGAACACCTAGGTAATCATGTTTGTTGCAAAAACTAATTAAGAAGTTAATTAATACTAAATGATAGTGAAAAAAAAATAATTCTAATTTAGCAAAACTTATAATTAAAAATAGAGTAAAATACATAGTTTGTTTCATAACTTCTATGATGTATACTAGTTAAGTTTTAAATTGAAAATAAATACACTCACTGTCTTTAAAGCTAGTAGGCAAGGTAATGTATTTTTTTCACCATACACATCAGCGGCACGTCAGTTTTTCTCTCATCTTACTTCCTTTCACCACTCTTCACCAATTAGTGGGCAAGGAAAACCCATCTTCACCTTAACTCATTTTTTTATTTTTTTATTTTATTTATTTTTTTTAAATTACTTACACAATTAAAATCATGAACGTAAAAATATAGAACCGTAAACGTTCAAATTTTAAAAAACAACGTACGAAATGAAAACGGTACATAAACTTAAAAAATAAACATTACATAAACTTCTTGGAATTAGAACATTACATAATAAAATTAAAACATCACATAAACATAAACTTAAACTTCAATTGTAATCCGGGTGATCTCAGGTTTCAGAGTAGTTGGAGTCGTAACCGTCGTCATATGCAGAGTAGTTCGCAAACTTCTTTGCTTCTAACTGAGCTTCCAACCTGCTCAACTCCTGCCCCTTGTCAGAGTTTCAGCCACCATCCTCTTCATAACCTAGCCGAAATTGATCCAGATGTGGTTGATGTTGTTGTTGCTCAACAGATCTTTGTGCATCAGATGAACTTGATGCACCAATCACAAATTGTTGTTGCTCAACCATAGCAGTTTCCACATTTTCTTCATAACTCCAACTGATCTTGTTGGATTTTTGGGACTGTATCTGATTTACACAACCCCACAATGTCTCAACAACGGCAGCGTTTTTGTGATATTCATCGTACCAATACTGGTCGATCACAAATTTTCTGTCGTCAGAGATGTCTTTATACTATGTGTATCGTGTTCTCAGTCATTGTATGAGTGCCTTTGCGAGCTCAAACTTCTTAATAACTTCGACAATTGCCTCTTGTCGTTTCATGTCGTCTTTGTCGGCTTGGTTTTTTATATACCTTTGTAATTGTTGACGGTGTGAGGAAGTTTACAAGCCATTAGATGTATTGTTTATTTCTTATAATATAGTAGTGTTTTGGTGAAGTTGTGATTTAAAAAGTATGAATTTTAGTGGCTATTTATAAGTAAAAAGGGGTAGTGGGAGTTATTTATTTTTTCTTTTATTTATTTATTTTAATTGCAACGGATAAAAAGGGGTGGGGCCCCATTTTTTTGCTTTTTCATTTGGTGAACGTTTCACCGATTTTTGTTTTGATAATTGTGCTTCACGCGTGAACGTCAAAGCTGTGCAAGGATGATAGCGCGTGGGGAGGAGTGAATTGGTGAAACCACCACTTCCTTGTCCACTAGTCTAATGTTCACTTTTTGCATCTTTCATGGTCCTTTTGATTACCGTCCATCAATCAATGGTTGTTAAGTCCTCCGTGTGCCTTGCATATGAGGATATTTTGGTCATTTCACCGCGTTATGTTAATTATTTTGGTACAAACTTAGAGACAAAAGTGTAATTTACTCCTAAAATTGACAACATCACCTCATCAACCATCCTTCTTCTTTAAGGCTCGAACTCGATGAATACTTTGAATATCAAGCTCGGCTCAACTCGTTTTATGTGAACAATAAGTAAATATATGTATCAAATTAACAACCTGAATCCAACCTTGAGGCGACAGGCACCCGGGCCAGAATTAAAGGATGTAGCATATGGGGTCGGTAAAAAATATGGTACGCGCTCCGTGAGGACGATTATTTAGTTCTCTTACTATCCAAACAAACACGACTTTTGATATATCAACTTTTTAGTTTTTCAATTATTATCATTTTTCTCGTTTAGACAAAATGAAGGGATCGAATGAGTTCTCTGATTTTTTTTTAAACACCCGAGTTACAACCAATTATTCCTTATTAGAGCCGGTAACATGCGGAGCATCCGACCATTTAACCATGTTTTTTTGGATAGTAATAAAATATTGGTAAAAGTAGTTAAAAGTTCTTATTGAAAGTTTTAATCAAAATGGTCATTTAAAATCAAATGTTGTAATAGTACGAATATTTACAGTTAAGGGGTTTATCTAAATAAATTTTTTAGAGTTAGAGAGAAAAACATTGTAAAAAAAGAAGTTAAGAGATTAAAATGAAGTACGGAAACCAAGTTAAGGATAAAAAATAATGCTAAAATCGGTTAAGTGTTTAACCATAAATTGAGTCAGAATTAAAGAATTAGACTGATAGTGGTAAAGACCACACCAAAATTACAAACAACCTCGTCACATCAACGCCAACTCAACTTTTTCTCTCCTAGAACAAACAAAGACCAAAATGCTCAAGAGGAACACACTCACAACAAAAAAACATATCTCACAAAATTAAAATATAAAAATTCTCTCACACACAAACCTCTTCAATTCATTCGGTCCATAGAGCGTGATGCGTCTGGTTCAGATAGACCCACCGAACCTCGGTCTGGTTCAGGTAGAGGGGGATGCGTCTGGTTCCCACCGAATCCGTCCTATTAGGCTAGTAGCATGGATCATAAAACATCGGTCATATAACTTCGTCGACCGATTTTCACATCGGTCATCCCCACTGTGGAGCTTTGGTCAAATACCGGTCAGGGAACCCAAAAAAAAAACAAAATCGGTCGAATTTATGACTGATTATTTTAGAATGCAAAACAGCACAGCGTAGCCGATATAGGATATGTAGCATAAAATTAAATGCGTATAATAATGTAAGCAACAAAGATCTATGCATAAAAGAGTTAAGTGCTATCATTTTTTTAGGTATAAGCACAATAGAAAAATTAGTAAACACAAATCCACATAAAAAAGTTAAAGTACTTAACAGATTATATGTAACCATTGTAAAAAAGGAATATGTCAGTGTTAAGAGCACCAAGAGACAGTAAGAGACATAAACCTTTTTATTGAATTAGATGGGGACGAGTGTTTTAACACCTCTTTATGTCTATTTATTTTATTTTATTTTTTTGTTTTTGTTTTATTTGTTATGATTTTTTTTTTCAACTGTGTTTTCATATTAAAAGTACGATTAAATAGAATCATTACATATTCTCTGTTAGATAAAGAATGTAAAACATGATAATAATTATATGACAATTCCTATTTAGTTCAAATTGGAGGGTTCGGTTTAGCGGATTCATATATCTCAACTTTAACTCAACCCATTTAGTTAATCGTTTTGAAAAATTCAATTTAAACCTCGATATGCTTCTTTTTGTTAAATACACATGAAATTGAATGATTTGTTTAAAATATTTCTAACTTTTAATTGACTATATTATAAAATTTGTTTTTTATATTTGAAAAGTTCAATTTAAATGACGACATGCTTCTTTTTGTCAAATAAACACATGAAATTGATTGTTTTGTTTAAAGTACTTCAAACTATACGCTCCAATCAAGCCAATCCATACAAGGTTCGCGAGTCAACCTATGAAGAACCACGTAAACCCCGTTCAAGCTAGATCTGGTAACATCTCTCAGGACACATAATACATGCGCATGAGACGATTGTCTCCAACTGTCACTTACGGTTAAGATGTACCATCTAAGATCGTACAGTGGGGATGTACGACAAGCACTACTTTGTACGAGCCAAAGGAGTCCACTTGTCCCCCTTGTCTGCTCTATGATCAACGCCCGGCTTCTTCACACCCGTTGATCATCCCTCAAGGGTTTATCTCTAAACTCTACTTGTCTCTCTATAAGTAGAAGGCTTCACACACAACTTCACAAGTTTCACACACATAGGTAAATACTGCCTCACACGCAGTCTCAAAATGGTCTTTGTTTAAGTGTTACTCGAGCTTCTTGATCTCAATGATTCTCATCCCCTTACCAATTTACATACCATACGTAAACATGGCGCCATCCTTCGAGACATGATACGAAATAGCCAATTTTTTATTTTTATTTTATTTTATTTTTTTTTCACTCATTTTCTCACTCAAAACCCTCAAATTTTTTCCTTATTACATAAGCTTCTTAACCAAACATGTCTAGTGAACAACTCCCTCAAATTTTGGACATAACTAACAACCACCTTGGTCCCATCTAGGTGGACGATCTCACTCACGCACAGAGGAAGGTCGACAAACACTAGAAAATAAAGAACACTAGTCAGCTAGAAGCCTCATAAGAAAACCATCAGGGGAGGTGCATGCAACAAATGACAACATCAGCTCACATATGATACTCTTCCAAGAAGGACCCACATGGCCCATGACGAACATCTAGTTCTCAGGTCAACTTCTCAAGTCAGACCAATTCAAGAGTACAGTCTCGGGTAGACGATTTTACAATACTGGTGTCAAACTATAGGCGGGTGCCATGTTACATCAAGGATAAGGGATGCCCTACATCTAGGTCATGTCATCCATTTCGACTTATCTAGAACAACTCACAGAAGAAAGAAGGTTGGCTAATTCTCAGGTAAATGTATTCCAACCCACTTACTCTTTTCGGCATACAACATACCTACCACTCAGGGTACACCACCACCTAGCACCAATTCCTAGGTTAATATAACAATGAGTCCAACCCAACGTGACACCCTCGTATCCATACTCAGTGCATCCCCTCATAGCAACGCTTTCCCTACACCATCCCCTACTCAGACACCGTCGAAGGGGAAAACCTAGTTAAGCTACTCACCAAAGCACTCACCGTTAGAGACAGAAGCATCACTCTGGCTCACAACACCCGACCATCTCAATTAAATTCAAATGATGAGTAGTTATTGTGAAAATATAAGTAATTTACGTGTGTTCAAATATTAAACATAGTCATAAGGACTATGTTAAATGACAAAAAGTGGATAAATAAAGCAAGATAACACAAAACTTCTTATAGTTATTACTTAGAGGTAATTGAAAAATCAAAAAATTACCTAAGCACCCCTTAACTCTATAATTTTATAAATACAACAAAAAAATAAAAATGATTTACCAGATTTAATGGTTGGTGATCAAATCCATGACTGTCACATGAGCTTCATATCCGTATTCACTCTTTCATAAACCAACCACCGAATACTCCTAATAATCATCATTTAAACACAAATATACCTCATAAAAAATTTATACAGACAAAAACCATAAATTTTAGTTCCGTGATCTCGACTAGGGGTGAGCAGAAACCGCACCGCAAACCGCAAAACCGCAAAACCCGCAAAAAACCGAACCACAAAAACCGCACCACGACAAAAACCGGTGGATCGGTTTTAAGGAAAAAGAAAAACCGCAAAATGCGGTGCGGTTGCGGTTTTACCCGTAAAACCGAACCACAAAACCCGCACCGCACCGCACTTGATTTTTAAAGCCGAAAAATGACACATTGGTTATTTAATGTATGTTATAAGGCTTCTAGTGAATATTATGATTAATATTCTTGCAAGTCATAAGTGATGTGTGTGTTTAAAATAAATATTTGCATTTTTATAACAAGAAAAAACCAACATTGTGAACCAAAAGCCGCAAAAACCCACATTAATTATATAAGTCATAAGTGATGGTGCGGTGCGGTTAAAACTCGCAAAACCCACATAAACCGCAAAAAACCCACAAAACCGAAACCACAAAATGTAGTGCGGTTCGGTTTCTATTTTTTTATAAAAACCGCAATTGCGGTTGCGGTTCGGTTTTAGTCAAAACCCGCACCAACCCGCACCATGCTAACCCCTAATCTCGACGACAAAAGTACCTCCACTTTTTGGCCTTCACACATGCAAAAAAAGGGAGGTGTAACGGGGAAGACGCGTGATGGAGGGGGATTGACACAAAGTCAGTCCATCTCAAGTTCTTACCCTTGTCACCACATATTCTTAAAATTAATAAAAACATAGTACGCTAATAAAACACCCGCACTATAAAACCATCTTTTTTGATATAGCTAACCATAACCCGATTAACCCCAAAACCTTCTACACATTTCCAAACAAGCTATTAGGGTTTATAATATCTTCTGCTGCTGCTGCATTCACACAACACAGGTACAATTCTTTACTTCATTTCTTCCTATAATATGCCATCTTTCTGTTTAAAGTTAATAAAATCGGTTACAGTTGTTTGTTCTATGTTTAACCACCATGTCACGGTGACGTCATCATCATCACCATCTGTTTTAAACAATTTTATGACTACTTGTTACATGATGATGATCCTCATTTTTTAAGAAAGGTTGACGGTTATGGACCTGAAATATATATATATATTTTTTTAAATAATTTTGTTATTTTATTTATTTAGCCCCTTGTAGATTTTATATTTTTATTTAAGTCACTAGATCTCAAAATTTATAAATTTGTCACCTAACTTTTTAATATTTTTCAATTTTGTAACTGACTATGTTTGGCGACAAGCTTTTCGGAACATTTAGGATTTTGTTTAAATGCTAATATAAGGGGGTGTCTGTTTAAGCTTATATGTTGCTTATGAGCTTATTTGTTTTTCATCTTATATTTCATAAGCCTCAGTTTTTCATCTTATTTGTTTGTCATATCATAATAAACTTATATAAGCCCATGAGTCTCAAAATAAGCCATAAAATTATGGCTTGTGAAATATAAGCCGAAATCAAATAAGCTCATAACACCACATATAAGCTTCAACAAACACCCCCTAAGAAGAGTTTGTTTATTTCGTCATAAACTGCGTAACGGTGACAAGCTTATATGTGGGCTTACGAGCTTATTTGATTTCAGCTTATATTACATAAGCTTTAATTTTCCGGCTTATTTTGAGAGTTATCGGCTTATATAAGTTTATCATATCATAATAAACTTTTATAAGCGCACTGGTCACAAAATAAGCCGAAAAGTTGAGGCTTATGAAATATAAGCCGAATGACATATAAGCTTAAACAAACACCCACTAAGAAGAGTTTGGCGTTAGCGATTAGTTTATTTTACACGTTATACTCAACTAGGTAAGGTACCAACTGTTAACGGGCTTATGTTTATGTTTGCCCACTTATGTTTTATCAAGCGCTTAAGCCCACTTTGAGATATATGTACATTTATGTTTATTATTTCATATAGCTCAAAGTGCGCTAATAAAACATAAGTGGGCCTAAGCATAAACTTAAGTTTTTTTAACAACAGTCACTTTTTGAATCAAATAGCTACTTAGCTGTACCTATTCGTTCTGTATAAGTACTTGGTAACATAGGTGTAGTTGTAACTATAAAGTGTAATATCGTAAAAGCTAAGCAAAACGCTAAACGTGAAACGCTCCTTTGATTAGCGTTGTTGCCAAATAAGAATTATATTCTAATTGCTAATAGCTAAACGCCCCAAAAAAAGCTCTTAGCCAAACACCACCATAATCAATACAAATTTGTTTTTATACATGTTTGATATTCTATTGTATAGTTTATGTTATTATTCCGGATTGCGGATTTTATAGCATTTTTTATGGTACTGTATATTTAAGTAATAAAGTTGGGAAGGTGTACATTTAGTAATCGTTTAATGAATGTATTGAGGCGAGATTATGTGAATTGATGTTGAAAATGTTTATTAGCTTATGAAGATGCAAAAGCAAATACTTTATACTAGGATTAATGAGATATAGCGGTGGTAATGTGTAATATGGTGTTTGCTTGCTAAATTGTCAGTTTGTCACGACTTCGTAAAGGTTATTTCTACCAGTCTTTTGATGAAGGTATTGTGTTGAGATGAAATATTCAGGCAGGTCTCTTGTTTACCGAGGCACATAGGTTCCTAGGGATAAGATATGATCATGTACTTTCTAATGAATGACATTCGATGTTGAAAATGATAGTACACGTGCTTTGCAATTGATGCTTATTATTATTATTATTCCAGTCATACGAAATCTACATATTGTTGATTCTGCTACTAGATCTGAAAATTTACAAATTGGTCTCTGAACTTTACAATATGATAATTTTGTTATTAATTAATTGCCTAGCTTATGATTTAAAAGAATTTGTTTTCATACAGATGTGATGTTCTGTTTCTTTAAAGATCTTATAGTTTATGTTTTGATCCCTGTTTGCGAAATTTATTACACTTTGATGGCACTGAATATTTACACAATATAGTTGGGGAGGCGAGGAGGCGTGCATTTAGTGGCTGTTTGATAATTTAATGTAATGTGGTAAGATTAAATATATTGGTATGGTAGGTCTCTTTTTAAGCGATATAAGAAGGTTCTTAGGGCTAAGATTAATACATGAGCTACATGTGTGTGTTTTTGACGGGGTGCGTGTATTATTATTGCACGCGTCCTTGACGATTCATGTTTATGCTCTGATAAATAGTCATTTGAAGGGTTTGATTTGAAAATTCAGGTGTGTACAATTATTTGGTTAATTTGGAATTATACTATATGAGTATAAGTAGAGTTGTACAGTAGGATTAGGTCCATTTTGATCATGGGAATTGGATGATAGTTGCATGTTTTACAAGAGGTCCGGTAAGAGTATTGATAAAATGGCTGGAATGATGTATCCTTGATAAAATTGTCACGACTACCTTTTTTGAAAGGGCAGAGTAAACTGATTGAACGGTTAAATAATAATCACTATTTATATTATCTTGCATATTTTTGTAAAGGATCTTAGCATCTCCAGATGTGATAATGGCTGTCATTTATAGAGGGACAATTGAACAACCAAAATATTTTTCAAACTATATTAATTTCCGTTCAAGGTGTGCTGTCTGTTTGTCGTTCACTAGGACCAGGCTACTAATTGCTTTATGACTTAAATGAAAAACGATAATTGTGAAAAATTTGTCGATCAACAAGGCAAAGTGTAAAAAGGAATGAAAAACCTTTCTGAAAATGAAAACGTCATAAGAGGCAAAAATCGCTTGTAGTCTTGTGTTGTATGATGCTTATAAGTTAGCTTTGTATGCAATGACATGAAAAATGTCATAATGTTTCCATGTTTGCAAACATTTTATTCTATTTCTGTTATCTTGTTTACTTTCATCGAGCATGATTGATTCATTGTTGATGTAAAAGTTTCTATTTTATGTTTCATAAGTTCTAATATAAATATTAACAATCAGGTAGAATGGACATTCCACATTCCAAAGCCATGAGGACTGAGAAAGTGGTGCTTAAGGCAATAATAGGCTGCGGGACTCAATCCAACAACAAGGCCCAAGGCTGGTACTTGAATTGTGGTTCTTCAGAGCATGTTTGCTACTCTAGGGACATGTTTGTGGCTACAACCCAATGAGTGATCACGAGGTGATTTTGGACAACGATGATCATCTTGATGTAGCTGGAATTGGTACAGTGGTGATTCGATTCGACACACACAAGGTTTTGACTCTTTCAAATGTTCTTCATATACCCAAAATCAGTAAATGCTATGTATCTGTCGCCAAACTCGATGATCTTGGATACATCATGTCTTTTGTGGATGGGATAGGTGTCATTACTAAGAGCCACGAGGTCATAGGTAAAGGGTATAATTTAGGGAATTTGGTGTATCGGTTGAGGTTAAGGGGAGATCCTCCTGTTAGGAGAGTGATTGCCAATGAACATCCAGGTGCAATGCGTGATCATGAGGTTACTTTGGACAACGATGATCATGCTGAAGTGGCCAGGTTTGGTATATCGGCCCTTAAGGTCAGCCCGGACAAAGCTAATGATTCGGGATTCAGCGTTACTTTTGGGGGTGGGCAATGTGTCATTAAGCAGGGTGATGTGGTCGTTCAAAAAGGGTACAAGGATGACGTTCTATATAAGATGGACTTTATGAAAGAACCACCCACAGTTGCCAAAGTAGAGATTCGTGAAACGGGCTTGTTGATGGGCAATGAACACCCAGAGTTGAGCAAAGCTAGGGCTCGAGGGTGGTACTTGCTTGCTAGGTGCAAAATACATATTTGTAACTCGAGGGACATGTTTGTTGACTACCAACCGGTGACTGGTCTTGAGGTGGTTCTGGAAGACAATAGTCGTGTTGACGTGGTCGGGTATGGAACAGTGAAACTTCAGTTGACTACTGGTAAGGTTTTGACTCTTGAAAGAGTTTTTCATATGCCTGCAATCATGAAGTGTTACATATCTGTTACAACGCTTAAGGAGATGGGATTTAGCGTGGGCTTTGATTACGAGGGATGCTATGTGAAGAAGGGTCAGGAGATCGTGGGAAATGGGTTCGTTGAGGATGGATTGTTTCGGATGGGTCTCATTGATGAAGGTTCAGGTGGAAATCAAGCGTGAGCGTGGTTATTCACTTTGGCTAATGGTAATTTAGTTTTTGTCCACAAACTTTCTTAAGTGCATACTTTTGACTTCATGTATGTCTTACTGAAGTTGTGGTTATGTGGTAATGTCTTACTGAAGTTGATACTTTTGCTGAAGAATTATGTTATGAATGCGTTTGTGCTTGACTATCGATTAGCATTTTTTTTCTTCTTGCCATTATATATATACCACAATGCATCGGTTATGTTATGCATATTTCAGTATACTATACAGGTCTGGTGGAAAACAGGCTATAAAGATATATTGCCTTGCAAGCTGGGTGCAATTCAGAATATGGATCTGCAATAATTAAGTGTAGTGGTATTATGATTCCCTCTTGTTCAGTTGTTTATGATAAGATATGACCACGACATCTTTTTTATGCGTTAAAAACTTGCTTTTACCAAGATTATCAGCAGTTTAATGTACATCTAGTAATGTTTAAAATCAGGTTAAAAACTCATGAATGCTTATCGTTTGTCATTGCCTCAGTTTAGTCTAGTTGTAGGTGATTCAAATCATGTATCAATATACATAGTTGAATTTTGTGCATTGAAGTACTCTTCAAGTTTGGAAATCTATATGAGATATTTCAACATTATGTTTTAAGCTATCATGCAATGTGATCTCTTTAATTCATCATGTTACATTTTTTGAATTTAATGGTAAATATGATAAAATAATTAATCACAAAAAAGTTTTATATTTACTGTAACAAGACAGACCCCGAAGACCTTCACAAAGCTAAGAAATCTAAATACACAAACATAAGGTCTTATTGCAAATATAGAAACTTTGTAATATGTCGGTGCAGGTTTACGAGGATTGTTGATTAAGTTGTTGGTTAACGACGTCTGTCGTTATAAAGAAAATATTCTAACAAGCTCTCGTAAAACATAATAGATAGGGATATTTTTTTCTGGGCCAACATTAGTAACTTTTATAAACAACCTTAGCAAAGGTTGAAAAAAATATATACATCACGATTCTTAACATATCATCTTAGGTACATGTTTACGTTGTACATGATCTACCTACGCAAAAAAGATCATGAACCTATCTAGACCACCTGCAGGCCTTTGATACTTCTATTTGGATGACATTGTATTGCAGTAATACGGCTTGTTGTTCTTCCCATGAGTAAAATCGAAATGCATTGTCGATTTGTAGATGTATAACTTAACTACCATATGACACGAGTACATGTTGGCGTATGTACCCTCCGGATTTAGGCCGTACAATTAAATACTCTCCGGATCTATATCAAACAGGGCGTACACAAATGTATTTAAACAAGACAGACCAATATCCGAAGGGTTGGGAATGTCCGCATGACCTCAACCCTCCGGAAATCATGACCATTCGGATAAACCAGTAAGTACATGAACCAAAGTACAAACAAGTACACCAAGTATATGATAATGGAGCATAAGTTAGCAAACATTAAGGAACTAAGTACAAACCAGTCTGGCACTCCATATTGAAGGCCTATAAATAGAGAGGAAATTTCCACTTAAAGGTTAACTAATTCTCTCACTCTCTAACTTCATATATACTTTCTTCCTCTAAGAACATATACTTACTCTCATGCCGGAGGTTGGTCCTGGGATACATTCCCGGGGCGAGACTAACGGATGTATCTGTTTTGCAGATATCCGAAGTAACTAAATACCAACAAGGATCACCCCGAATCCGGAGGACCAATCCAGAGTCCGAAGGATTCATCTCGCTTGTCTGAGGTAGAAGCAAACTTTTACTTCAACAAATTCCGAAGGATTCATCTCGCTTGTCTGAGGTAGAAGCAAACTTTTACTTCAACAAATTGGCGCCATCCGTGGGACCCGTCATTCACTCTACCCGAACTTAGAAATGACAGGTCCTACTCCTACAACACCTGAAGGAAGTGGGAAAGACTCAGAAGTAATTCCCAACAGCATAGAACAAATCCAAAACCACCTCACCGCCTTGAAAGCTCTAATCCAACAACACAATGCCACAGGGGTAACACCGATCAAGCCTATCCAGCTCGACTTCGAAGACGAAGAACCCCAAGGTACCGGAGCTCAGAAAGCAGAAGAAGAAACGACGGATGATCTGTCCAAGCCTTTCAAAGCAGCGTCCAAGAGTCCATTCACCCGAAGGATAATTGATTTTTCCGGACCTAAAAACGCGAAATACCTGATGCCTTCCCACATAAAGTTATACGATGGATCCACAGACCCGGACGATCACGTCACAAGATTCGAAGGAGCTGCCAACCAGGGTGCTTGGCCCATGCCCATATGGTGTATGATGTTTCAGCAAACTTTGGACGGTGCAGCCAGAGGATGGTTCGATAGCCTCCCGCGAGGAAGTATCGACAATTGGGACACCCTGTGTGAACAGTTTGTGCTAAGATTTGCTCTCCGCAGAAAATGTATCAGAGACCCCATGGAAATAACTAAGATTGTCCGGAAGGCTAATGAAGCCCTCTCAGAATTCAAGGAACGATGGACAGATGAAGCTAGCCGTATTTCAGGGGTTCCGGAGGTAATGCAAATATCCTCTTTCATGGATGGGTGTAAATGTCCGGAGCTAGCAAAGAGATTCTCTGAAAAAATTCCCCGGACAGTAACCGAGATGATGATGAGGGTGGATGACTTCATCCGTTCCAAAAGAGCATATCCGTTGACCGAAGTACCAAGGGGAGATCGGACAGATAACTACAGAAAAGATTATCATCCTAACCCGTATAACCGAAATGACCAGAACATGCAACGATCCTCCTTCAGAGGGAATCACAGGAGAGACATTCGTCGAGAGGAATTCAGACCCCGGCGGAATGACCATTATGCACCCTACGGCCAAATAAGAAACGAAAACCCTAACAGGAATGACTATAGAGCGGACTACCGCCGCAACGATGGAAACCGGAGGGATGTCAAGCCCTTGGACTTAAACGTGCTCACCAAAGCTCCTAAAGAAATTCTCGCAACTGAACACCATCTTAGACTTCCGACACCACCCCCGTTGAGAGGACGACCTGCCAGAGAAAACATGGATAAGTACTGCGACTACCATGGAGAAAAAGGCCACCTCACCAACGACTATCACAATTTAAAGGAACAAGTTAAAAAAGCTATGGAAACAGGCAAGCTGGACCACTTAATCAGGGATGTCCGGCAAAGAGAGAGGGTACCTCCAAGGAATAATAACAACACCAACCAAGGTCGAATCATCAATAAGATCCGATACCCGGAGAGAAAAAATCAACGAAAAATCATGGATCAAGAAGAAGAATGGATGAATACTCCTATAAGTTTCCCTCCAATACTTCCCGGAGATGCTTCCGAAGAACCGCTAATAATTGAAGCAGAGATCGAGGGATACACTGTACATAGGGTATACGTGGATCAAGGCGCTTCGATAGAAGTGATGTACGAGCACTGCTTTCTAAACCTTGACCCCTGCATCCAATCCCGACTGAAAAAAACAAACACGCCGCTAGTTGGATTCGCTGGAGAAGCCATAAATCCGTTGGGCAAAATAGAACTAGAGGTGTGCTTCGGAAACGAAGGATTATATCGTCAGACAACTATGAAATTTGCAATAGTAAGATCCCCCTCCCCCTACAACGTAATACTGGGACGTTCCGGAATCAAGAAGTTAAGAGCTATCCCTTCGACAATACATGCCATGATGAAATTCCCAACACCAAAAGGTATCGCCACTTTGGTCACCCGGTCAGTCATCATATCGGAATGCAGAAAGCTGGAAGAAAAATTCTTGTTGGAAAAAGAAACTAAGGTTGAAAGTCTTCCGATGCCCACGATAGAAGAAAGGACAACGGAAACCGAAGAAATACTGGTTCATCCGGCATACCCAGAGCAATTGGTGACAATAGGAAAAAATTTCTCAAAAGAAGGAAGAAGGCAGCTAATAACGTTACTCAAGAACAGCCGGGACGTTTTCGCATGGGAACCTTCGGACATGACTAGCGTCCCCCGATGGGCAGCTGAGCACAAACTTAATGTAAATTTCCAAGACAAGCCTATTGCACAAAAGAAGAGGTTCTTTTCGGAAGAAAAAAATCAAGCTATAAACAAGGACGTAGAAGAGTGGTTAAAAGCTGGGATAATCAGACCCGTTCGATATCCAACCTGGATATCTAACCCTGTGTTGGTAAAAAAGCCGGATAAGAGTTGGAGGATGTGCATTGATTTCAAGAACCTCAACTCATCATGTCGCAAAGACTACTATCCGTTGCCTGAAATAGATTGGAAGATCGAATCGGTAATGGGGTTCCGATACAAATGTTTCCTAGATGCTTACAAAGGATATCATCAAGTACAAATGGCAAAGGAAGACGAGGAGAAAACAGCCTTCTATACCGACCATGGGACATACTGTTACGTCAAAATGCCGTTCTGATTGAAAAATGCCGGAGCGACCTACCAGAAACTAGTAGACTCCGCCTTTCGGACGCAAATTGGCCGAAACTTGGAAGTATATGTGGATGACATGGTCATCTTAGGATTTAGTTTCATATTCGACAATCTCCGAGGGATCAATATGAAACTAAATCCTAAGAAGTGTTCCTTCGGAGTAGAGGAAGGTAAATTCCTCGGATATATGGTGACTTCTGAAGGAATCAGAGCAAACCCCAAGAAAACCAGAGCAATCGCCGATATGCAATCACCAAAGTCATTGAAGGAAATGCAAAGCTTAAGTGGTAAGCTGGCGGCACTAAACCGTTTCTTATCAAAATCTGCCGAAAGATCCCTACCTTTCTTTGAAACGTTAAAGAACATCACCAAAGATAATAAAGAGAAATATCAATGGACGGAGACAGCTGAAAAAGCTTTTCAAGAGATGAAGAAGATGATCCTGGAGCTACCACGCTTAACGACGCCGAAGCCAAAGGAAGACATGTACCTATATCTATCGGCCGCAATGGAGGCGATAAGTGGGGTAATGTTGGTCGAAAAGGAAGGACGGCAGATCCCAGTTCATTACGTAAGCCGAACGTTGCATGAGGCCGAAACAAGGTATGCTCCGGTTGAAAAATTGGCTTTAGCACTGCTACATCTGTCCAGAAGACTAAGGCGATATTTCGAAGCTCACCCCATCAAAGTTATAACCGACCATCCTATCAAGCAATCTTCCGGACGGTTAGCCAAATACACAGTAGAACTGGGAGCCTACAACATTACCTATGTACCCAGAAATGCCGTCAAGGGACAAGTACTGGCCGATTTCATCAACGAAATACCTGTCGGCACCAACTATCCGGATCCAAAAAGGAAGGGCAAGGATATCTGCGACATCTCCCAAACCAGAGAGTGGATCTTATACACTGATGGAGCTTCCAGCAAAAAGGGTTCCGGAGCGGGGCTAGTAATGATCAGTCCGGAAAAAGAAGAATATACTTATGCCCTCAGATTGAACTTTGAAGCTACTAATAACGGAGCAGAATACGAAGCACTCCTGGCCGGACTAAGAATCGCAAGGGAAATGCATATAGAAGCGCTGGACGTACGAGTGGACTCAAACCTTGTGGAAAGCCAAATTAACGGAGAGTTTACTGCGTACACGGAAAGCATGACCAAATATCTCACCAAGGCCAAGGAATATATCGCTTGCTTCAAACACTTCAAGATAAAGAATATTCCGAGGGCACAAAACCAAAAAGCAGACATACTAAGCAAATTAGCATCCGTAGCATTCAACCACTTGACAAAAGAAATCCTAGTGGAAGTATTAGAGAAACCATCCACCGAGGAAGAAGTAATCAGCGCAACAGTAGAAGAAAAAGAGGAAAACTGGATGTCGCCCATACTCCGCTGCTTAAAAGAAGGGATATGGCCGGAAGACCTAAACGAAGCCCGAACCCTTCGAATGAAAATAAGCCATTATACACTAATCGATGATGTACTATTCAAAAAATCCTATCTAGGACCAATGCTGCGGTGCGTAGGACCTCTCCAGGCCAATTATGTCAACCGAGAGGTACACGAAGGAGCATGTGGCATGCACTCCGGACCGCGATCCGTTGTAGCTAAACTTATGAGGCAAGGCTATTACTGGACAACCATGCACCGGGACGCCAGAGAAGTTATCCAGAAATGTGACTCATGTCAAATACATGCTCTAGTTCCTAAGTTACAAAAAACAATGTTAACTTCCGTCATGGCTCCATGGCCGTTCTTCCAATGGGCAATAGACGTGTTAGGACCTTTACCCGAAGCTCCAGGGAAGGTCAAATATGTAATCGTAGCCATTGACTACTTTACCAAATGGATGGAAGCAAAACCCCTGGCCAAGACAACCGGAAAGGAAGTGAAAAAATTCGTGTGTGACAACATTGTCTGCAGGTTCGGATTACCTAAGATAATCGTCACGGACAATGGAAGCAATTTTGTGGGAGATCCGTTCAAAAGTTGGTGCGAAAGATTGAATATCACACAAATCAACACGGCCGTAGCACATCCTCAGGCCAACAGATTGGTGGAGAGAGCGAACAAAAGCCTAATGAAAGGATTCAAATCACGACTTGGAAGGGAAAGATCCGGATGGGTAGATGAATTACCAAACATACTATGGGCATTCCGTACCACCCTAAAAACTAACAATGGAGAAACTCCCTTCAGTCTGACCTACGGAAGCGAGGCAGTCATCCCAGCGGAAATCGGTATGCCCACCTTTCGGACCATGATGGCAAACGCAGAAGACAACGACGATGAAATCGGCTTAAACCTAAATTTGTTGGAAGAACGGCGAGAAATGGTAGCAATAAGGGAAGCCAAATACAAAAAGAAGGTGGAACAATACTACAACCGAAGGGTTAGACCTGAAACGTTCAAGGTGGGAGACTTCGTGTATCGAAAGAATGAAGCTAGCAGGGTGGAAGATCAAGGAAAATTAGGGCCAAACTGGGAAGGCCCCTACCGGATAACGGAAGCCTACCAACATGGCACCTACAAGCTACAAACCATGGACGACATAGAAGTACCTCGAACCTGGCATGCAATTAATTTAAAAAAATGTTTTATGTAATCAATTGCTCTGAAAGACTTATTGTAAGGCATGAGCCATTTTCCTATCATCAATAAAACATCCTATGCAGTTGGGCCATAAGAAAAGTTATTTTTGTTTAACATCAAATTACCTAGTAAGGAAAAACCCCAAGCGGGTATAATCTAAGGCCAAGAGCCGAAGGACACAAGTTGTCCGGTATAATAAAACCCCAAGTGGGTATAATCTGAGGCCAAGCGCCGAAGGACACAAGTTGTCCGGTATAATAAAACCCCAAGTGGGTATAATCTGAGGCCAAGAGCCAAAGGACACAAGTTGTCCGGTTTAATAAAACCCCAAGTGGGTATAATCTAAGGCCAAAAACCGAAGAACACAAGTTGTCCAGTATAATAAAACCCCCAGGTGGGTATAATCTAAGGCCAAGTGCCAGAAGACACAAGTTGTCCAGTAAGTTAAACTCATGAGTACGATCTAAAACCAATAGCCGAAAGGCACAAATGTCCCGGAACACGCGCATACATAACTTAAAAGTAGCATAAAGACAAATAACAAAAGTAGCAAAGAAAGGAAATAATATATATTCATCTGATCAAAATCGGTTACATCAAGTGTTCTGGAATAATGGAACAACAAAAGACGGAACATTAATAACATACTCTATTACATAATATTACTAAGTACATCAATTGTTCCGAGAGACCCATTCTACAAAATGACGGAACGTCAATAACCTATACTATTACATCAATTGCGACCAGGAAAATGAGATAGCTTCACAGGGAATCCGGGATACCTAAACCCATAGTCAAAAGGGAGGTATCCGGACCCCGACATACAGTATCCAACAGAAAGAGTTCAAGAACAGCAGCTTCACAAAGGATCTGCAATACCTGTGTCCATAGTCAAAATGGAGGTATGCGAACCCTTAAAACATCAACTTCAGACAAAGGCCGAGGCAGTCTGATCCGAAGATTGGTTACCAGAGGGATTCTCTGTGTGAGATTCAACCACCGGCTCTTCAACTTCCGTAACAGGAGCGGGATCAGGAACCAAGGCTATCAGCTCGTCAAATTTTCGATAGATGGTCTGGCGGATCTTTTGGATGAAGGGGTAGTCCTGGGAGAGGGCCTGAACATATAATGAACGGTATTTATCATTAGCCTCCATATCCATCCCTTCGACCTCTCCCAACAGATTAGCCGCCTTCTCCGGCTCATCAAATAGGCCAGCCCCATCTATTAGCCCAGACTGATAATACAAATTGAAGGGTTCTGCCAATGCCGTCCGGAATTCATGACTACCGAGAAAGCGGGGATAGCCTCCGGAATGAACTCGTTGATAATACGGTTCCTCTCCACTTCGGAATTATCGGCGGCTATAGCAATGTCTTGCTTCTCTTGATAAAGCTCTTTATAAGCTTTCTCTTCATCAGTCAACTTCAACTTAGCATCAGACAATTGACCCTCCAACAACTTGATCCTTTCAGCCTGCTCCCCAGAAACCTTCCTCCATTCCTCTTTCTCCACCTCGAGTTGAGAGACCCTATCTTCCGGACTAGCGTTCTCAGCACGCAACTTCTGAATCCCCTCCGGATTCACTTTAGCACACTCTGCATGTTTGTCCTTCAGATTCTTCAACTCCTCGGCCATCTCCCCAAACCTCTTCCAATTATCATCAAAGGTCTTATCACACACCTTATGAGTTTCAGACAGCTTCTGATGCTCACGAAGAAGAGACTCAAAACAGAAGATGAGATCCGCTTGAGCCGTAGCATTTTTGCCTAGTAACAACCAAGACCTTCGGATAGCCTCACCATCGTCTTGACCATCCAAGTACCTCTCCTCACCCGGGGTGGCCAAATTGATCATCATATCCTGGCAGACATTCGCATTATTCATACGAGTCCCCCTCTTCACCACCCACGCAGGAACGAAGGTAGCATCATCCTCGTCATCACCATCTATATCCACCTCAATATCCTCCTCCTCCATCATAACCTCCTTCCCCGGACGCTGGGAAGCACCCTTCGAACCCCCTGAAAATAAAGAACCTTCGTCAATAAATGGTAAAAACAAATCAAAGAAATAATTATGGGCAAAAAGATTATTCACAAAGACATACCAGATGGGATATCTTTCGGGTGCACCGAGCGGATTGGCTCCGGCTCCTCAACTCCTTCAGCAACGTCCAAATCAATGACATTGTCAGCAGACTGCTTATGCTTCTTGTGAAGCTTAGAAGAAATACTCCCTCCGGCTCTCTTCGCCGGAGGTTTCTTGGAACCCAGCTTTGCGGCCTGCTCTTTCTTTTTGTCTTTAGCAGCCAACACCTTGTCGTCCGGAACCTCGACCCTCCTCAGTTCCTCACCCTTCTCCGGAACTTCGCTGTTGGAGGCCAGAGGGCGAGTAACATGCATCTCCCGTGCTTGTCCCTCCGGGAGTTGATCCCCTTTCACCACGTTCACAGTCTTTCGTAGAGGTGGTTTCTTCAAATAACTCGACATGGTTATACCTGCAGATAAACAAAACCTATTGTTAAACACGAGAAAAGATATATAACTTAAAAATTCAAATTTATAACAAAGGCTATACCCCTCCCCTGCTCATCCCTCAAGGCCGGACAGAAACCGGTTAATTCCCAATGATCCGATAGGCCCAAAGCATATAAGAACGACTGAGGAACTTGGCATGGCTCAATGACCGTCTCGGCCAGCCTTTCGGCATGAGAAGCATCGTACTCATTTCTCATGGGAAACGGATCAGACACATCCGAATCCGAATGCCTCCAAGGCATAGCAAAGGGAATAGCTCTCCTATCAATCAAGAAAAAGTGATACTTCCAACCCTTCAGACAGGAAGGAAATTCCCCGAAACAAATTTTCCTATCCTTGTGCACACGTTTCTCAAAAGAAAACCAGCAACCCTGTTTGTTGAGTTTATAAAAGACGCCAAACAAGGGAGTAGTAGGAGGAATGTGCATGCTCCGGCAATGCACCTCAAAAAGGGTAGCACGATGCATACCCAGCGGGACCAACTGAGAAATATGGACCTTAAAATATCTGATAACATTGATATGTGTCGTTTTACACATATCTTTTCGTCCAATTTTCGAGTCAAAACGATCAAAAACACCTCAAAATGGTCAAATAACATCACAAATATCCTTGGAGTTTGTTTTTGTGTGTTTCAGGTACAAAGGATTGAAAACAGACTAAAAACGAGCAAAATATGAAGAGTTGTCAAAATCAGTCCCTGAACTTTCAAAAATTGTCAAAACTAGTCCCTAAATAATTATTTTGAAATAAAAGTCAACCCAAGGCATTTAAAAGTCAAAAGTTATCAAATTTGATCCTTGGGTAAAAAGTTTGAGAAAATTACAAGTTTGGTCCTCCATATTTCAGAATTGACACAATTGGTCCCCAGGAATTTCATAAATGGAAAAATGACATTTATGATACTTGGATTATTCACTTTGGCAAGAACGGACCTTGGAATATGTTTGGGAAGTTTGGCAAGATTTGTCCTCCAATTTTCAAAAACTACAAGTTTGGTCCCTAGCTTAAATAATTCTACAACCAAATGGACCATGTGTTATTTATAAACAATACAAAACTACCCAAAAATAAAACCAAGCCCACCCAATTTTTATCCCATGGCCCGTTTACCCCTCAAGCCCAAAACATACCCCAAAACCCTAACCTATCCCTAATAAATACGCCCCCTTTTCACGTTTATCATAAGAACGTATTCCAACCCTTCCCTAGTCAAACTCCACAACACAGTCAAACATCACCCTCAACCTCCTTCTCCCACATACACCCGTGCCCCCATTAACCCTCTTTCCCACCAACCTTCCCCTATCTCTTTTAGCTTCAAAACGAGACAAAAAAGACTCACATGCTATCCCTTGGTCCCCTCTTCCATGTCATCAATCCTAAGTGGTGAATTTTTATCATACGGCTATAATTCAAAGGAGTGGAGACCAAGTTTTCATCTAATGGCTGTGAAGACTTTGAGAAAGCACAAGTGACTCAAAGCTGTCTCATCACTCACAAAAGAAAACACAACTCAGAAGCAGACAAAGAAGAGCACAAGACTTGAAACATTAATAGCTTTAGTATAAATAGAATATGTAGCCTAAGTTATGAGGCAGTAGGGTTTTTAGTTTTAAAACTTTAGTTTTATTTCAAGTTTTTATGTAATCTTTATTTTAAATGCAATCTTTAATTTAAGCTTTCTAACTTTTCTAAAATTCCATCAGGTTGTTCAATATCATTGCTTTTCAAACTGCTTAATTTTGTACTTATTTATAAGCCATTTATTCTTCTTTAGTTTAAATTTAGCTTAATATGTAATTTACTTTTCAAGTGTTAGTTTAAAAAATCATTTTTTAGTGTGAAAAATTCCAAACAGTTTAGCATAAGCTAGTGTTTGGCACAAGCTTTTATGTTAGCCTAAAAATTGTTTTTACCATTTTATTCAGTTTCAATCAGCTTTAGTCTAGTCAAATTAGTAGTTTCAAGGTCAATTTTAGTATTGTTGTTAATTGCTTAGCATAGGTTAGGATGTGGATTTACGCTTGGGTTGTTGTTTCCTTTGCTTCTAATGAGTTCAAATAGGATTAGTTTAAGTTTGCATTAACTGGTATCGTAGGTTTGTGGGTCAAAGAAATCATTTTTTACCCATTTCCTTTTACTGCTGCAACTGCCCCTAAACAGCCCCTTTGACCTTTGATTCTAGATAAGCCGAAGTTTGATTTAGATTTCCATTGTTAGACCACTAATAGTTTGTATTATAGAGTTTAATTTTTTGAGCTTATTTGTTAGTTTGAAGCTTATTGAGTTGGGTTATTGAAGCTGTAAACAGCCCCCTTTAGGACCAGCAGACCTGCACTTCAGTTAACAACATGCTTGCCCAGTTAGCTTATTTATTTTGTGCCTGCAGTTTGTCCCAAATAGTCCCCTTAGCAGCCCATTATTAAGCCCTCTAACAAGCTCCTATTTCTCTGATTTTGGGTTTATGAATAGTGAGCAGCAGTAGCTTGTTAAGATTTCATTTTGGAAGGGTAGTGATACGTGGGAATCGCACCAGGCTTTACCTCTCAAAGGATCTTGAGAAGCTTACAACCCCCACCAGGCAGTGTACCTGATCGTTGTAGTATAGTATAGTGACAAGTACCGGAGGATTGATCGTTCAGCTAGGAATAGTGTCGCTAGGATTGGAAAACCTAAATACTAGTTCTAAAGGTGAAGGATGATTATTTTTGTATTTTTATATTTTTTAGAAAGCAATTAAAAATCTCGGGTTTTAAGGATTTGGGCGGAATTAGTTGCTAGTCAACTAACCCAATACTAAAGATGCAATCAAAATAAAATACTAAAAATGAAAATAAACTAAATTAACTAAGGTTGTGAGCAATAAGTGGAGAAAATGTGTTTACTTAGATTTCACTACTCCCTAGACATCTTTTACACGTTAATTACTTGTTATAGTTGCGTGGATGACGGATTGTATTCCTTAATACCATTCATGGGGTGGCGCACTTAACTCCCCAACCCTATGAGCTCTTATCTCCTCCTATGCCATGCCCAACACAACCATAGGGATTATAAACAGTGGCTCATGCATTAAATACAACCAATAAAAACCTAGTGCACATCAGTTCATGTTTCCTAAGACGTTCAAGCATGTTACCATTTGGAGATCTGCCAGTTTTCTTAAGCCTAACATCGAATTCATTCATCCAAAACAACTATAAACAAGTAATCAACACATAATTAACATCTAGATTTCATTAGATCCAAGCAAACACAAGATAGATCTAGCCTAACATGATGGGATTAAGACAAGAACAAGATATAGACAACAAACACATAGACATATTGATTGAATTAAAAGAATACTTATCTCAATTACACATGAAAGGTATCAAGGGCTTGGAACCCTTGAAAAACCTGTAAAATTCACACCAAGTTCGTACTTAGGGTTTCTCCAAAACTTCTCTCTTTTTTAATATGAAAATTAGAAAACTATATATAGGAAATAGGGTCTGACGGCGTCAAGACCAAATAGGTGACGCCGTCACCTCGCCGCCAAAATATTTCTCGGACTGCCTTGATCTACTTTTGACGCCGTCATGTGTTATGCATTTCCAGGCCGTCATGAATTTTACTCTTGACGCCCTACTTCGTGACGCCGTCAAATCTGTATTGGATCGTCATGGAAATAACTCTTGACGCCGTCAGGAATTCCTTCTTGACGCCGTCACCTACTGTTCTCAGCAAGGAAAATTAAGACTTTGGCGTTTTCTTCACTTTTATGCTCCAAAAATGTTCGAATTGCTTCCTTTTCCAGATTTCACTCCCAAAGTACCTAAAATCACAAAAGGAACGATTTAGGGCAATATTTGATCAAATAAAGTCAATTCCGGGCTTAAATGACCCCCTAAAAGTTGTTCATTTTTCGCCTCATCATATACCCTTACACTTGAGATTTGCTTGTCCTCAAGCAAATGCGCTTTTATTCTAGTCAAAATACAAGTTAGGGGTCATTTAACACTAATATAAAAGTAATTACAACAAATAATTGTTCCACTAAAGACCAAAGACAAGCACGGAGGTCATACACTAGCACCTCACAAATAGTGTTTAGATACTCACATCTCTCGGGTGTAATAAAGTATAAATTACAATATGGAAACGGAAGATATCTCTCACTATATGTCATAGCAAAATAGATTACCAAAGGCTTGGGAAAGGATCAAACCTCCACCACATGGCGTAAGCACCTAGGATAAACTATCAAAGAGGTCTTTTAAAGGGTTGTAACGTTAGGTGTAGGGATATGAAATACACGGTTTTGTTGGATAAAGGAAGTTTTACTGGTGGCGAGTTAACAATCTTGGTTAATTACATGTACAATGTGGCGTTGCTAAGCCAAGACTAGACTCGACTTAAGCTAATAAATGAAAAATAACAAAAACATAAAATGAACATAGAATAAAAAGGGATGGTAGTCCGTATGTTTTTTTTCTCTTTTTCTTTTTTCAATTTTTTTTCTTTCTTTCTTTCTTTTTTTTTTCTTGATTTTTTCGATTTTTTTATTTATTTTTTATTTATTTATTTTTTTTAGACATACACTCTTACCCTACCATCCAAAATAATACATCATAGGGAATGAACATTTCCCTTACACTTGAATCTTTACATACTTTACAATAAACTAATCTATTGACTCGAATTAAGAAAATCAAAACACTTGGAGTACTTTTAAAGATTAACGTACATATAAGGGTAATAAATGATGTTCTTCCCCATTACTCCATAAAATAAGTACTTTACTCATGAGTCCCAATCGTCCCAAAACAATATGTACAAGGATATGACTCGACTTAGCAACCATGTAATCAATTAGATAGTTAACTTAGGGTTTAACAAATAACAATAATGCACTAAAGATGAGCGCATACACGGAAGACTAAGGCGATTTGGGTGTACATTTAAGTGGGGTGTAACAAATTCTTCCTTTAAGTAAGATGCTTAAAGTTATAAACGAAAAGATAGGCTCGGAGGGGTGTACTAGGGGTTTCGTGTACTAAAAATGAGTACAACGCTAAGGTGTAAGAAAAATTAGTTGACTTAACTAGCCACGTAATATGACTTAAATGGTCAAGTAATTATAATACGGGTTTAACACAAGGGTGATCCTAATGCCTCTTATCATGTAGTAAATCCTACTACACGAATGTAGTCTCACTAGCGGTCTCGGGATGCATCACTAACGCAAGTTCTAGAATCTAAATGCTACCGGTACACTCATAAGCACTAATAGTAAATGCTTTTCCTATCAAATCTAAAGGCGAACCTCACATATTTGGGTGGAAAATTTTTCTGAATATACGGTTATGTGCTAGTCATACAATCTCCTATCCATGAGACGCTTGCTATGGCTAAAGTTTCACTCCTAAATGTTGTAAAAAAATTTAAATTTGGCGCTAAAATTGCACTAACAAGTATTTCTCAAAGTTTAATTACACATCTACTATTAAACAAAACAAACTCAAGCGAAAGTGTACATGTAAGGTATCATCATTTTACCCTCCCCTTACACTTAAGATGAACATTGTCCCCAATGTTCAAGTAAAGAATGTAAAAGTGAAAAAGTAAAAAGAATGAAATCAAATACTCTCCTGATTCGCTCGGTATGGATAATAAGGTGGCCAGGTTAAATCTTCCTCCAAGAAAATGAACAATCAAAGCTTCCCTTCCAGAATATAAATCATCTTCTTGTCATACATAACCTGTAAATCCTGAGAAAACAGACAAAACAACCTCGCGTAAAATCGGCGGCATCCTATATAAGTTACTAAATCCTAGAAAACAAAATAAGATATAATGCTTGTGGAATGAAGTTTGCAGATCTCCTGGAGATTATAAAACTTAATAATTCACAAAAACCATAAGACTCCGTTAGAAAAACAAAACCGGTAAAATTTCCAGATTTTTACACGTGACGCCGTCAAGAGTTAACTCATGACGCCGTCAGAAGTGACCTGCAGAAATTCTTATGTTAAGTTTCTGGAAAATTTCTGGAAAAACTTGGTCCCACTTCCTGGAGAATCCTGCAAAACTTCATTATAACTCAATACAAGCATTTGACTCTAACAAATACGAATACACATGTTCATTTAATATTGTGGAGAATCATGATCGGTTTGTTTCTTAAAAACATATTTGGGGTTTCCCCTTACACTTATCTTTTGCAAAAATACTTTTAGGTGGAGTTAAGACTAGGCCAAAACAACAAAGTAAAGTATTTCCACTATTTAGTTGAGAAACACGATCTACCAACAATAAAAATAAAGCATGCATACGGAAGCAAATAACAAACAAACAAAATAAAATCACACAAAACATGGGTTGCCTCCCAAGAAGCGCTTTTCTTTATTTACGAGTCTTGTAGCTAGACTCAAGGTCATAGGTTACTACGTGACACGGGTGAGTTCCTCGTTGAGGACATCCTTGGGATCAAACTTAGGTTTCAACTTCCTATCGGTTTCCTTAGTATGGTATGACCTTTCAAACTTTTCTCCATCCGGATCATACAAAGTCATCCTCATATGCCATGATCCGTCACCTTCTTTAGGTGGCTTGTCCCTCTCTTTTCCACTTATTCATCTCTATGTTAATAGGCATTACGCTTAAGAACTCAATCATCTTCCTAAAGACTAAGGGGTCCTCAAAGGGATCTAGCTCTTCATCTCTAGCTATGAGTTGTTCTACCGAATGTGTCTTTTCAACGAAATCTTTTTCTAGATAAAATGGGCATTGAGGTCCTATAAAGTTCCTTTTTATCCAAGGTCCATATCTAGACGGTCTCCTATTCATCTCTACCCAATGCGGTTTCGGTTCATCATCACAATCATAACTATGCTTCTTTACATCGTACACCGACCAAGTATCGCCTTCACCTACCGCTATCTTAGACTCCTTACAATCTATCATGGCGCTAGCGGTTGCTAAAAATCCTCCTTACAATCTATCATGGCGCTAGCGGTTGCTAAAAATCCTCTTCCTACCAATAATGGGCATGTAGTGTCACTAACCATGTCTAAGACGTGAAAATCCGCTAATATAGTTAACTTTCCTATGTGAACAACTACATCCTTCATCATTCCAACCGGGTGGGCAATACTCCCATCCGCTAGCCCTATCAATACCTCCGTTTCCTCTAACTTACCTAGCTTAAGAGCGGTGAATAAGGATAAGGGAATCAAGTTGAGGCTTGACCCTAAATTGGCTAGTGTGTCGAAAGCTTCGGATCTTCCTATCTTACAAGGCAAAACAAATATACCCAGATCATCAAGCTTTTTAGGCAACTTGTTTTGAACGAATGCGGTCCCATTTTTACCTAGTTTAAACTTCTCATATTTTTCTAGGAGGGCACTATAGTAAGGAGCACGCGCTAAGACATCAATGACAGGGCGTTCAAGGTAAAGTTCTTTGAATTCATCGTCAAGGTCTTGCGTAGGAGGTGTTTCAACTATATTTTTGACCGGTTTTTTATCGGGTGTCTTATTTGGTTGGTCCTTTTGAAGAATTTGGTTTTGTTTGAAACACGTGCTCGTTGATTTAACCGAGTAGTATTGTGGACACGAAGTGGGTGACGAAACTGAAGATATGGAATTAACGTTTAGTTTCGGATTCTTGATTGTGTCGCTTGCGAGTGCTCCCATTTCTCGGTCATTGAGAACTTTCAACAATGCGTCAATCCTTCAAGATTGTTGGTACTACTATAGTTGTTAGAAGGATTGTTGTTGAAAGTACGGTTGGAGGGTGGACCGTTCGGTTGGTAACTATTAGGCGGATTGGAAGAATTGGGTTGATTATGTTTCCACCCAAGGTTTGGGTGATTTTTCCAAGAGGGGTTGTATGAATCACCGTAAGTGTTTGGCTCGGGCTTGAAAGTGTACCACTTATCTCCCGCTTCGTCGGTACGCGTGGATGCGTAGTCCGCAAAAGCTGTTCCGGGGAGTTCCACACAATCACGAGTGTCGTGGGGACCACTACATAATTCGCATGAAGAAGTGATCTTGTTCACTTGGCTTGAAGGTTTAGGAGCTTCGTAGGATTTCATGAGAAACTTGACTTGGTCCTCAAGTTCCATGATCCTACGGTCGGGAGTGCTAGAATTGTTCGAAGGCAAAGATATTGCCTTGACCGTTTTGTTCAAATCACGGGGATCATTCCAACTTTCGTTGTCATAGAGAGCAAGATCTTCTATGAGTTCCCATGATTGTTCCGCACTTAGATCACGTAGCTTACCACCGGCCGATTGGTCAATGGCTCGCCTCGTGGAGATATCGATATGGTCATAAAAAATTTGGACTTGGAGCAAAAGATCTATGCCATGATGAGGGACTTTTTGGAGTAAGTCCTTGAAACAAGTCCATGCTTCATAAAGAGATTCATTTTGACGTTGTTGGAACATCATGATGTCATTTCTAAGCTTAGTAGTTCTCCCCGGTGGGAAAAATTGAGCAAGGAAACGAGTGGTGAGATCATCCCATGTGGTGATGGATCCCACGGGTAAACGCTCAAGCCATTGACTAGCTTGATCCCGTAGAGAGAATTGGAATAGGCGTAATCGGGTTGTTTCTCTAGTTTCAACACCTAGGTCTATGGAATCTACGATTTTGAGGAAGTCCTTAAGATGTTGATTTGGATCTTCGGAACGAAGTCCATGGAATGCACATCCGCTTTGCACCAACCGGATGGTGTTGGATCGCAAGGGGGTCACATTGGCTCCGGTGAGCTCAATGGTGTTTCGGTAGCCTTGGTGGCTAGGTCGGGAATACTCTCCTAAGGTTCGGGGCCTAAGGGGTTCTAGTGGTGGGTTTTGTTGTGGTGGGATGACGGGTTCAAGGATGTTCCCATCGTCCATGATGTCGGGTGGTGAAGAGTTACGAACAAAGACACAAAGAAATAAGATAGACTAAAGAAAACCTAAAAAATAAAAATAAAATCTTACTAGACAGGAATCTAGCAAGTAGACCTAATAAAAAGAAATTCTAACCTAGACAATAACTATTCCCCGGGCTGCGGCGCCAAAAACTTGATACGTGGGAATCGCACCAGGCTTTACCTCTTAAGGGATCTTGAGAAGCTTACAACCTCCACCAGGCAGTGTACCTGATCGTTGTAGTATAGTATAGTGACAAGTACTGGGGGATTGATCGTTCAGCTAGGAATAGTGTCGCTAGGATTGGAAAACCTAAATACTAGTTCTAAAGGTGAAGGATGATTATTTTTGTATTTTTATATTTTTTAGAAAGCAATTAAAAATCTCGGGTTTTAAGGATTTGGGCGGAATTAGTTGCTAGTCAACTAACCCAATACTAAAGATGCAATCAAAATAAAATACTAAAAATGAAAATAAACTAAATTAACTAAGGTTGTGAGAAATAAGTGGAGAAAATGTGTTTACTTAGATTTCACTACTCCCTAGACATCTTTTACACGTTAATTACTTGTTATAGTTGCGTGGATGACGGATTGTATTCCTTAATACCATTCATGGGGTGGCGCACTTAACTCCCCAATCCTATGAGCTCTTATCTCCTCCTATGCCATGCCCAGCACAACCATATGGATTATAAACAGTGGCTCATGCATTAAATACAACCAATAAAAACCTAGTGCACATCAGTTCATGTTTCCTAAGACGTTCAAGCATGTTACCATTTGGAGATCTGCCAGTTTTCTTAAGCCTAACATCGAATTCATTCATCCAAAACAACTATAAACAAGTAATCAACACATAATTAACATCTAGATTTCATTAGATCCAAGCAAACACAAGATAGATCTAGCCTAACATGATGGGATTAAGACAAGAACAAGATATAGACAACAAACACATAGACATATTGATTGAATTAAAAGAATACTTATCTCAATTACACATGAAAGGTATCAAGGGCTTGGAACCCTTGAAAAACCTGTAAAATTCACACCAAGTTCGTACTTAGGGTTTCTCCAAAACTTCTCTCTTTTTTAATGTGAAAATTAGAAAACTATATATAGGAAATAGGGTCTGACGGCGTCAAGACCAAATAGGTGACGCCGTCACCTCGCCGCCAAAATATTTCTCGGACTGCCTTGATCTACTTTTGACGCCGTCATGTGTTATGCATTTCCAGGCCGTCATGAATTTTACTCTTGACGCCCTACTTCGTGACGCCGTCAAATCTGTACTGGATCGTCATGGAAATAACTCTTGACGCCGTCAGGAATTCCTTCT
This sequence comes from Artemisia argyi, assembly GCA_030686995.1. Classification (NCBI taxonomy): domain Eukaryota; kingdom Viridiplantae; phylum Streptophyta; class Magnoliopsida; order Asterales; family Asteraceae; genus Artemisia; species Artemisia argyi. The sequence goes on from CM060708.1 coordinate 294,833,102, forward strand.
TGACGCCGTCACCTACTGTTCTCAGCAAGGAAAATTAAGACTTTGGCGTTTTCTTCACTTTTATGCTCCAAAAACGTTCGAATTGCTTCCTTTTCCAGATTTCACTCCCAAAGTACCTAAAATCACAAAAGGAACGATTTAGGGAAATATTTGATCAAATAAAGTCAATTCCGGGCTTAAATGACCCCCTAAAAGTGGTTCATTTTTCGCCTCATCAGGTAGCTTGTGGTACTGACTAGCTTTTCATAGTCCCTAAGTAGCCTATTAGGCTGAGTTCCCTTTAGCAGCCCACATAGGCGTTATGCTCTTCCATTTGCTTATTCGCCTATCTCTAGCTGTTTTTTTTAGATAACTTTAGCTTATTAAGATCAGTATTAGTCATTTATAACTTATTCAGTTTTTAGCTTTTTGCAAGCTTACACAAGCTTGTGTTAGTTTGAAGCTTTTCATATTTTTAGGTATTTTGAAACTGATTTAATGACTTAGCCTATTTCTGTATCCATTTAAGTTTTCAAAAATTTCACTTTAATGAAAAGTTCTTATTTCCAAGTGTTTAATAAGTTTGTTCAAAAATATAGTATAAAAAAATGTGTTTTGTGAAAAAGGTTTTCCACTGGTTCGAACCTGGGACCCTTAACTCGCACACACAGACTCAAACAGACTAAAACAGACAACCCCTTACCAGCTGCTCCAATTGTTGTTATTGTTATTGTTTACCTTAGTTTAATATTTAAAGTAGATTTTTGTTTGCTTATATAATTTTCAGCTTTTAGTATATGCTTATTACTGATTATTTATAACTGTGTCTTACCTCTTTTAATTTTTCCTAAGTTAAGTTTAGTGTAATAAATTTGCCCAAAATTTTTCATAATTTTCTAAATAGTGTTACTATTTTTCTAGGATTTATTTTATTACTTTAGTTTTTAATTCATTATAAAAAAAATAAAAAGTAAAAAAAATATTTTTCTTTTTCCAAAAATTTCCTTTTATCATTAGAAAAGTAGAAAAATCATTTTTACACCCGTAGGACTAGCGTAGCTTTGATTTCACTTTTTATTTCGCGCACTCGCGTTTTTCTTAATTAAATTATACATTTTTAAGTTTAGATTACATTTAAGGTTCCTTAGCTTCCTATTATTGTTTCCCGTAGCCTTTTAAGTAGTTTTTAAGTTTTAATTATTCCTTGTTTGAATTCATGCCTTAGTTACGTTTATTTAATTTTTCGTACGTTATTTGCAATTTCTTGTAATTCCACGATACCAAATAATCTCTCAACCATTCCTTACAAGCATTTTAATCTCTGAATCTCACACGATATTGCCCATTCACACCTCGTTGGGACACGACCCGGGTAATCACTTACCCGGTATCACATATATATTGTATTCACGAGTTTTCGCAAGTCTTCCTTTTCCTAAAGGTTGATTAGTGAATTCCACTCACGTCTACCTTGTATATTTTTTATACGCACTCAAAAATGCAATATCAAAATGGCGCCGCTGCCGGGGAGGTTGTGTTGCGACAATATCGTTATGATTTCAACAATTAGTGACTTGTAGAACCTTCGTCAAGAAGTGATCGTTTTCAAAAACTTATAAAACACAAAAATATTTTCCTCTTCTTTTGTATATATATCTATCATATAAAAAAGACAAAAACATTTTTCGTTTTTCTTGTTAAATAAAAAAAAATAATAATAAGCATAAAACACACCGCCGAGAACCAAGGCAAACACCTACCAACTGGGGGTGTGAACATTAATAAGTTCCCAAACAAAAGATTAAAACTTGCCATTGTATCCTTGTGAATTGGTGTACCTTTTTCAAAGAAGCCATTTACAACGTGATTATTGGTTTAAGTTCACAATTGTCTTTTTGAGTTGGTCTCGTTTTAATTGATGTGTTTTTCGAAAAACCCAAAAATATTTTTCCTTAACCTCAATCCGTTTGATTCTACCTTCTTATACCCCTCTCATGTATAATTCTTATGGCGTCTCTAGGCTACACGTGTTTTCACTGTAAAAGCCCGATTGAGAATGGCTATCGTTGTTTCCGGTGTATTTGTGAGAAGTGTGGAAACAATTGTAGTAACAGCTTTTGTACTACGTGCAATCTGTTCATTAGTCCAAATTCTCTCAATGATCCACCAAATTCTTCCAACTACCCATCACTGCCTGAGATACGCGCTATTAATGACAAACCATCAAGAATTGATCTTAACCTTTCGAGGTTTACGGTTAAAAGTTTGTCAAGCAAACGTACAGAGCTTAGAGCAGTGACTGAAAAGAACGACTTGCCTAATCTTCACGTTTATCAAGAACAAAAACCAGAGATCATAACGGAAGTGGTGGAAATTCCTAGCTCTCAGAGCGCACCACTTGTCCCACCTCTGACTTTTATTCCTTGTGTCAGTTGTGGTGAGCCGCTTTTCGGGTTGCCATGTCGTTGGTGTACATGTGAACGATGTGGTAATGATATTCAAAACGGAAGTTGTTTGTTTTGTGGTTTGAGTAATTCATTCACTTACGATTTTAATCCGAGCTTTTGCAATGAGCCACAAAATAATTTCATTTCATATGAGCATAATCCGTATTATCAAAATTGCAATGCCGAATCGTTTCAAAATGCACCAACTTCACAACAATACGGTTGTGAGTATTGTGGAGGTCCGCATTTTAGCACCGATTGTCAAACTAGGAATCTTTTTCCTTGTGACAACAATTATCATGACCAGCCTCCACAATACCAAACTTTTGAAACACAACCTCAACCATTTCCTCAAGAACTTTTGCAAAATGTTTTAAATACTTTAAATGACCTTAAGGATTTGGTTAACAAACCTGCTCCGGAAGAACCTTGTCCGAAATCTTACAATGAAATACTAGCTGAAGAAGCAGAAGAAGCAGCTAGAGTAAGATTTCGAATGCGTAAAACTATCATCTACAATGACGATGACGATAGTGATGATGAAGATACCCTTGATATTCATCAAGGCTCATCAAATTCATCAGTTGAGGTTCCTTCCATGAAAAATCAGGGAGAAAATAATGTGACGAAGTCACTAGCCGTTGATCAAATGGAACTTGGAGAATCCATAACTGCTAGTACTTCTCAACTCCCTCAGTTTGTTGTTATCACACCCGAAGTTCACACTCACTCTCTAAACATGGGGGATGAGCATCTTAGCACTGTTCCTGATAAGGAATCGGACGAATTCATAAAGTCTAGTGTTGAGAACCTTGTCCCAAGCCCAAGAGAGTCACAGGGAACTTTTGATCATATGTGTGATTTACCTTTCCCTCTTGAGTGTCCAGAAGATCAAATTGAGACATTCTCCGATTGTAGCGAAGATTGTGCATCTTATGGAGACATCGAGTATGTTGAGGCATCAGTTCCACATTCTGATGCTGATCATCTTCTTGAGGAGTTCGCCGATGAACTCACTCACATCAATCCACTTCCAACGGGAAGTGACGATGATCTTGTTGACTTTGAAGCCGATCTTGGAGAAATTGAAAGTCTCCTCTATCATGATCAGTCACTCAGTTCTTATCCCAACAGTCCAATAGAGAATGATAATCAATTTGTTCCCGAAGCATTCAAAACGACTCTCACCAATCCTTTGTTTGAATTCGAATCTGAATTCACTTTGATTTCTGATAATCCAATATTTGGTACTCAGATTGAGGATTGTGATGAGTCTACTCCGGAACATGAGTTCACAGATTTACATCTTGTGATTGATTCTCTTAGCGAGGAGTTCTCCGGTGAACTCACTCATATCATATCTCCACCGGAGTATGATAACTTCCATTTTGATCATGACACACCCGGGATATGTCTTGATCATGTGAGCTTAAATGATGAGATTCATAATCTAGAAATTATGGATTCTCCAATGGGTGATGATGAGTTAGTCATGATTTTCATCATGAGTTTCTTTTTTTTCTTCACCTATCCCGTGACGTCCTCTTTTCTTTACTCCTTCGGGACCGAAGACACTATCTTTGACCCCGGCATTTCCATGTATCATTCATTTGATCCAGGGTCTGTATATCTCATCGGTGTGGAACTTTCACGTGCTTCAAATGTTTGTCCAAACATCTTGAATGAAAGTCCGATGAAGATTGTCTCTTCCACATCATGCTTCCCCAAGAACCAATGAATTCGGGGTCGAGTCAAACTAGCGACTCGGTAAACAAAAACAGTAGCATGCTTATAGGGTTTTCACCCTAAGTGTGGGGGAGTTACCCCTGCTGTGGTTACAAAATAAAGTGAAAAAAAAAAAAAAAAAAAAAAAAAAAAAAAAAAAAAAAAAAAAAACTGGTGTTTCCACATTTAGCTTGTAATGTTGCCCTTTTACGTTCAAAGAGTCGGCATAATAGCCCGGACTTTGAATATTGAGGACAATATTCAATTCTAAGTGTGGGGGGGAAATTCTAGCGAATTTGATCACATTTTACCATCTAGTACCCCCGTTTTTGGCAAAAATTTTAAAAATTTTTTCACTTGAGCTTCAAAATTTTTTTGTGGTTATCAGTCCGCCATGTCTAACTAACAAAAGGATTGGCTAATCCATGAGCAAACGACTCTTTATAAGCTTTCTCTTCATCAGTCAACTTCAACTTAGCATCAGACAATTGACCCTCCAACAACTTGATCCTTTCAGCCTGCTCCCCAGAAACCTTCCTCCATTCCACTTTCTCCACCTCGAGTTGAGAGACCCTATCTTCCAGACTAGCGTTCTCAGTACGCGACTTCTGAATCCCCTCCGGATTCACTTTAGCACACTCTGCATGTTTGTCCTTCAGATTCTTCAACTCCTCGGCCATCTCCCCAAACCTCTTCCAATTATCATCAAAGGTCTTATCACACACCTTATGAGTTTCAGATAGCTTATGATGCTCACGAAGAAGAGACTCAAAACGGAAGATGAGATCCCCTTGAGCTGTAGCATTTTTGCCCAGTAACAACCAAGACCTTCGGATAGCCTCACCATCGTCTTGACCATCCAAGTACCTCTCCTTACCTGGGGTGGCCAAATTGATCATCATATCCCGGCAGACATTCGCATTATTCATACGAGTCCCCCTCTTCACTACCCACGCAGGAACGAAGGTAGCATCATCCTCGTCATCACCCTCTATATCCACCTCAATATCCTCCTCCTCCATCATAACCTCCTTCCCCGGACGCTGGGAAGCACCCTTCGAACCCCCTGAAAATAAAGAACCTTTGTCAATAAATGGTAAAAACAAATCAAAGAAATAATTATGGGCAAAAAGATTATTCACAAAGACATACCAGTTGGGATATCTTTCGGGTGCACCGAGCGGATTGGCTCCAGCTCCTCAACTCCTTCAGCAGCGTCCAAATCAATGACATTGTCAGCAGACTTCTTATGCTTCTTGTGAAGCTTGGAAGAAATACTCCCTCCGGCTCTCTTCGCCGGAGGTTTCTTGGAACCCAGCTTTGCGGCCTGCTCTTTCTTTTTGTCTTTAGCAGCCAGCACCTTGTCGTCCGGAACCTCGACCCTCCTCAGTTCCACACCCTTCTCCGGAACTTCGCTGTTGGAGGCCAGAGGGCGAGTAACATGCATCTCCAGCGCTTGTCCCTCCGGGAGTTGATCCCCTTTCACCACGTTCACAGTCTTTTGTAGAGGTGGTTTCTTCAAATAACTCGACATGGTTATACCTACGGATAAACAAAACCTATCGTTAAACACGAGAAAAGATATACAACTTAAAAATTCACATTTATAACAAAGGCTATACCCCTCCCCTGCTCATCCCTCAAAGCCGGACGGAAACCGGTAAATTCCCAATGATCCGATAGGCCCAAAGCATATAAGAACGACTGAGGAACATGGCATGGCTCAATGACCGTCTCGGCCAGCCTTTCGGTATGAGAAGCATCGTACTCATTTCTCTTGGGAAACGGATCAGACACATCCGAATCCGAATGCCTCCAAGGCATAGCAAAGGGAATAGCTCTCCTATCAATCAAGAAAAAGTGATACTTCCAACCCTTCAGACAGGAAGGAAATTCCCCGAAACAAATTTTCCTATCCTTGTGCACACGTTTCTCAAAAGAAAACCAGCAACCCTGTTTGTTGAGTTTATAAAAGACGCCAAACAAGGGAGTAGTAGGAGGAATGTGCATGCTCCGGCAATGCACCTCAAAAAGGGTAGCACGATGCATACCCAGCGGGACCAACTGAGAAATATGGACCTTAAAATATCTGATAACATCTAAAAGAAAAGTAGAAAAAGGAACAGTAAGGCCTCCGTCAAAGAAATACTCCGCGTATAAACCAATGGCATCCGCAGGCAATCGATCCATCGTCATACCCGACGGAGGTACCCTCGGATGTAAATCCTTCGGTATCCCAAAAGTCTCCACTACGGCAAGTACTTCACCTTTGTCCATCGTAGACGGCCTCAGATGCATATCCTTCTTAACGTGTGAACCCTCCGGCATGGATACATCCTCATACTCAAACGACACGGTAGATTCCGACATAATGAGTCCGATAAGGAGAAGAGTATAGCCAAACAACAAAAAACTAAACGGACTAGGACGTACCTCAAAGACGATGAGAATAATCGTTCGGAATACAGAAGATATAGAACGTGTCAGAAGTCTGTGTGTGGAGAAGAAAAATTACAATGGTGTAAATGAGAAAAAAGGAACTATTTATAGACGGTAAAAATTAGGCGCGAAATGACACGTCACCCGTAGGGCAAACGTGTCTCCATCCAGACCGTATATCATGAAGAACGTACACGTGTCCCAATCCAGAGGACGCAGTAAAAAATGACGGCGCACCTTAAACGACACATTAATTACTTTTGGCACTTTGTACACGACTCTAGCAAACGATGAAGCTATGACTTGCCCTCCGGAAAATTACAAAAGTAAACTAAGTATCACACCATTGGCATAACCAATACTATGATATTGGGGGGGGGGGGGGACATGTTGGCGTATGTACCCTCCGGATTTAGGCCGTACAATTAAATACTCTCCGGATCTATATCAAACAGGGCGTACACAAATGTATTTAAACAAGACAGACCAATATCCGAAGGGTTGGGAATGTCCGCATGACCTCAACCCTCCGGAAATCATGGCCATTCGGATAAACCAGTAAGTACATGAACCAAAGTACAAACAAGTACACCAAGTATATGATAATGGAGCATAAGTTAGCAAACATTAAGGAACTAAGTACAAACCAGCCTGGCACTCCATATTGAAGGCCTATAAATAGAGAGGAAATCTCCACTTAAAGGTTAACTAATTCTCTCACTCTCTAACTTCATATATACTTTCTTCCTCTAAGAACATATACTTACTCTCACGCCGGAGGTTGGTCCTGGGATACATTCCCGGGGCGAGACTAACGGACGTATCTGTTTTGCAGATATCTGAAGTAACCAAATACCAACAAGGATCACCCCGAATCCGGAGGACCAATCCAGAGTCCGAAGGATTCATCTCGCTTATCTGAGGTAGAAGCAAACTTTTACTTCAACAAATTCCGAATGATTCATCTCGCTTGTCTGAGGTAGAAACTAACTTTTACTTCAACAATACACGACTATAGAGTTATGGAATTATCATTGAAAAACGACTTCATACCTCAATCCGTTTAAGGATGAAACTTGAAAATAGGGAGGTACCAACACACTTTCCACCATTGAAACATTCATTTTTCCAGCAAAGCAATCTCACATTCTCACTTGAGTTTCTTAGACTAGGATAATGTTTAAATCGTATTTTCTCGGTCACAAACTAAACGTCCACATTTATATTTTGATTTGTCCCAAGATAATTTTTTTATAATACATTGATTTTACATTTTTTTAACTATGTGCATTTTTAAAGTGAAATTTTAATTTGAAACGTACGGGTGCTTTGTTGTGATCTTGCCTACCATGGTTAGACATATATATGTCCAAAACCTCATGAATTTCATGCTAGGATCCTCATTGTTACATTTGTTTTCGTTACTAGTCATAACTTTAATATACATATATTCTTACGACTTGTTATGGATTATATATTTTTAGTTTTTAAGACATCTATAGAAGATTTATTTAATATTTCCAATATTTGTTGATGAGGCTGATTATTATACATTGGGTAAAAGAATTTTTGATCCACTTTGGGAAACAAGTCAAATAATATCTTTAAAGTTTCTTTAACAAAATTTCGGCAACTTGTCCCTTTTACTAGCTTCTGTTGGCCTATTGATGACGCTTTGATTTTGACCCTTCTTATGAACACCTAGGTAATCATGTATGTTGTAAAAACTACGGAGTAATTAAGAAGTTAATTAATACCCCTCCGTCCAACTATTATTGTCCATCTTTCCTTTTATGTATGTCCCAAAATAATTGTCCATTACTAAAAATAATAGTTGGAGTTGTTTAAGTTTACCATATTACCCTTAGTCCAAATTGATATTTACAAAAATATAGGAAAACATTAATTAATTATTAAAGGGTAAAAATGTCTTTTTTTAACTTTCGTAGAAATCAAAGCAGTAATTAATGCATTTTTCTTAAACTGTGTATTTCTTGTCTGTGGACAATAATATTGGAACGGAGGTAGTAAATGTTAGTGAAAAAAAACTTCTAATTTAGCAAAACTTATAATTAAAAATAGGGTAAAGTCCATAAAATAGCAACGTACTTTCCTAAATTTACAGAGTTAGGTAACAAACTTTTTTTATTATCAATATAGTCATTGAAACCGGCTGATTTTTTACAATATAGTAAATATAACCTGATAAATTTTCATGTAGATAAATAATTATTTTTTTATTTCCACCTGGACACTAACATTTTTTCCACATATTATTTCACATTTTTCATATTTTCCATGTAGATAAATATGACCTGCTAATTCGCCCCACACACATAAAAACCCATCTTCATCTTCAATCTATCTCATTTAAAACCCAAACATCAATTTTCATACGAATCCCTCATTTGAAAATAAAAATCTGGGCATGGGAAACTCTTGTGTCTTTTGGGGTTTTCTTTTCATATAATGATTTGAAGATCTAAAAAAAAAAAAAAAAAAAAAAAAAAAAAAAAAAAAAAAAAAAAAAAAGATCTTGAAATTGAACTTTGGATCTTGATTTTGATTGTTTTTGTTTAAAGATTGCGGGGACAGAAATGAGGGTGGTGTACTGGTGTTAGGTGATGTGTTTGGATTCAAAAATTGCAAATTGAGGATTAATCGATGAAATCAAGAATCTGGGCTTTGATTATGAAGATGTTATTTGAATGATTAGAAATTAACGTTTAGATCTTGATGATTTTGGAAGAATTCAAGAATCAAAATCTTGGTGATAAATCGTGTCATCAAGATCGAGAATTCACGAATGTAAAGTTTAGATCTTATTTTATTTTATTATTATTATTATTATTTTAAGGCATTAGATCTTCATTTATATACTAACAAATGAAAGTTTTGATTTATTAACTATGGGTTATAAGAGAATGTTTGTGATAAAATATATTTGAGTATCATCTAATTATATTAACAATAACCAGTATACACTAACATATGACAAATAAGCTTGGTTACCGGTTTACCAGGTAGCCGGAGAACAAAATGACTATATTGTCGAAAATTAGCAAGTTTTACATACTAAATTGGTAATAAAATGACGAAAATATGTGCCGAAGATTACATATTATATATCAAAATAAAGGGATCTTACAATTTTGAGAATAAATACAAAATCTAAACTTTATAAATAACTACTAATATGTCATAAAAAGTTTAAATATAATGTTACAATCTTGAGAATAAATACAAAATATAAACTTTATACGGAGTAAATAACAACTAAGATGTCATAAAAAGTTTAAATATAAAATTTAACGATCAACTAAGGTTATATTTACAAAAGTCTAATAACGAAAAAAATTACTCCACATTACACTACGACCAATTAGATAAAGGCCGTGTGCAACGCGCACTGGTCTAAATTACTCGTACATCATAGAAGTTATGAAACTAACGATGTATTTTACTGTATTTTTAAGGGTAAAGTCTATAAATTAACAACATACTTTTTTAACTTTACAGAGTTAGGTAACAAACTATTTATATCTAAGTTGTGATTGTATCACACATTTTCTAAGCATAGCACACATTTAAAATAGTTTATTGACAATAAGTTCTTAAGTTGTGATGTTATCACAACTTTTGTTGGTCAATAAGTTCCTAAGTTGTGATGTTACCACAACTTTTGTTAGCATGTCATGAAAAATGTTAGTGCCTTTATTTCTGTCAGTTTTAATTGATGTCGAGTCAAAAACTATGTTTGCCACTAATTTTCGCCATAAATAACTTGGGCTGCCTTAGGACCCGTGCGAAAATGATTGTGTAAATTGTCGGGTTGTTAGTATGATGGTGAGGCCCAAATATACAACAATAGTTTATTGACATTAAAAGAGTATATGTGAAGAGACTTTTTTCAAGATGTTACATTGAAAATAGTCTCTTCACATGTACTTTTTTAATATGTATAAGTTACATAAATTATTTTAAATATGAAGCGATAACATTAATGTTGGAGACCTTTTATATTCATCCCCGTGCGATGCACACAGGTTTGGAATGCCTCAGGGCCCATGCATGCACACATGTTAGATCTAATTGTTTTTTTCGTAATGTTTAGGACTAATTTTCGGTTCATGTTTGGAACTCTCATTTTTTATGAAAGACGGACTTCGTTGTTCAAATAAATGACATTATTTAAAGCGAAATATAAAACAAATTTCTTTTTTAACAAAACTATAAAAACATAAAACATTAAAGTAATTAGTATATTCAAGAGTATAAATTATAGCTCGTATAATAAAAAATCAGATCCAATGACCCAAGTCCGAATCATAAACCCGCTCCAATTAATCAATAGACCCGACATTTAACTAAACACAATTTTCTTCTCCTTTATATACTTCTTCGATTTAGAAGATTCTCATTGTTAAGATGATAGTGTGAAGATATTTTTATTATATACTACCATTTTCAATATGTAACATCGACATAATTTACGCATTCATATTAAATATCAAAGTCACGCAATATTCCAAGACTATTTTTATTATATATGTAGAATACTAACTATGTTGGAAACATGATCAAGTGGTGATATGAGTGGCGTAGAAATGAGAGGGAGGGAAGAAAAAGAGAAGGAGAGGAACCTTGAAAGAAAAAGAGAAAATATTAGATTGAAAAGAAATGAAGGTCCAACCCTCTCCACATGTGGAGAGGGGTATTTATAGTTACAATATTACGCCCACTCCCGGGCTGTGGATCAGGCATACAGTGGGTAAAGACCCGTTCCTTCTTCCACGGTGTTACTTAATCTAATACTAATTAACTAATAAACAAACTAACTACGAGCTAACTTAATGCTATTACAATCATTAGGTGACCAAGACTTTTATAGGAATATTTGTATTCCTAACAATCTCCCCCTAAGCGAGGTCACCTTTGAAATTAAGATCTTTGGTCTTTAAGCATTCTTTAGTCTTTGTAGCTCGTAGGATCTGATTCTTCACTTTTCAGCACACTTCGTACTTCAACCAAGCGAACTTGTGATTAGAGTTCCTTTGTGATGTGTGATCTTTGAGCTTTTTTGAGATCATCAGCCAAAGTAAATCTCCAAGCTCATCCATAGTAGTATCGCCTTCATGTGATGTAGTGACTAAGGACCATTATGCTCACACCCTTCTGTATCAGGAGACGTTGCATTGGAGTTTTTGGATTAGGAGACTTTTCATCAGAGTTGCGGAAACGTTGTTAGTAGTCTCTCAACATTTGTTGTAGCAAGTTTCTCATCTTCATTGATAGTGTGGAGGATGTGTGAGCATGAGGTATGGATTGACCCGATTCAGCTGGAAACTGGAGCCATCAACGCCTTCTTTATATGTGTCCCTGAAATAAAACAGTTAGCAATAAGGATAGAGAGCGAATATGGCTTTGTCATTCGTTCTGCGAGGACAGACTACCCTCCGGTTTTGTGAAAACCGACCTGTGATCAGGTAGAGTCTCTTTTAAAGAAGACTCTCCTTGACAGGAATTTCCAGCTTGTAGTAATGAATTTTCCAAAGAATCCACTTTGGAATCTTCATACTAGGCATGTTCTCATACCGGAACGTCTCAAAGCAGACAGCACGATAGAGTGAATCGGTGAATTGATATTCACGGATTGATGAGAAATTGATTAATAGAAATCACTCGCGTGTCATATGATAAACAATTTTTGAGACACGACGAGAGTTTTATACTTTGAATCACTTTTCCATCAAAAATACTTTTGTATGAAAGATATTACACAATCAATGTGCTCGAAAGATAAGTTGGTGAGCACATTGAGAGGTTTTGGCAAAAGTATCCGTCAATCCATATCCTGGAACAAGTTTGATTCAAATTAGAATCGCACCATCGTTGCTTTCCAGTTGTCACTTGATCATTGATCCAAGATGGATCTCACATGTCACCTACCTAGAGCTTGAAAGATGTTCGCTCTAGAAGGATTTCCATCTTCATTGTGAATATTTTCATATCACTCGGATGTTCTGGCAATACCACAAAGATAATGCGTAGGACTCTAAATATTTTATCTTATTTTCCACATTGTGTGAAACAATAAGCATATTTGGAATGTGTCCTATCGAGATTTATGGATGATCTCATGGCTCTAGACTCAATAGTGCGTTTTGATCCACTCTTGGAGACTGGGGAGGTGTCTCCTGTTTTAGGTATCAACATAGCTCGCAATGAGCGGTCGATACATTGCACAGGGTTCCCCGTGAGAATGAAACAAGCTCTTTTAAGAGAACTTGAGTGGTTGGGAAGTTTGGTGCAGTGCGTCACTGGGTCCATGACGTCTTGTCTTCAATACCGGTGTTACCTTAGTAACCGCCAGTAGATTATGAATTGAACCCGGTTTCTGCCCTAAGGTTGAATATATGGAGGGCTATTTCTTTTCACCCTTTCTCATTTCATTTCTTTTTCATTCTTCAACCCCTTCAGTGCTTACCGAGACTTCATCACTAGAACCTTGTTGGGTTTGTTCCAGTCTTAGCTCTATCTCAGTCCGCACTCTTCCCTTTCTCACTTTACTCCTTTTTTCATAATCATTCCTAAGGACTTCTAATCTATCTATGGATTGTCCCTATGAAGATCCTTCCGGTTCTGGTGGATCATGGTAACACATACCTAACCTTAACCAACCTTATAACTCCGTGCATTAAAGTAAATGGTCGGTCTTAGGTATTGCTTCCACAAACGCCTTTTGCTCCCCCTCAATATGTGCATCGATATTCGAAAGAGTTTAGCACATATGTGGGAGCACCTTTATTGAGTCGAAAAGATCACATTTGATTATCAGATTTCTTATTTAAATCACATTCTCTCCCCCGATCAAAAATTTCAAATCTTTCGAGATTTTTGATCTCAATTGATTTAAATAAGTTAGAAAACGTTTGGGAGAGAAATGCGGTTAATTTTTAATATTGTCTGATAAAAGGAACTTTTTTCTTGCTCCCCCTCAATCTGTGAGGGAGGTTGTTATGTGTCAGATTTGAAGAGTTTACAAAAGATTTGACGTTTTAACGAAAACTCTTTGAAAATGTACTCATTCTGACACATAACACATCACAAATCATTTTGTTGCAAGGTTTTATGTACGAAGTGTGGGGAGTTTTGATGATACATAAAATTTTGAGAAATCACTCTCCCCCTCTGTAGGACCGTAGAACAACCTTATCACTTGTGAATCAAGCCTAAACCTAGAGAGAGAAAGTAAGTAGAGAGAGAGAGTGGATGGGAACTCTTGTGTATGTAAATGAAGGACAATGTAATTACCTAAGAGAACCAACCTCAAAATGAGGCCTTACAAGTGTATTTATACTTGTAGTCTAGGGCTTCACATATCTTTGACCATATTACATAACTAGCCCTTAGACTTTATACAAGCATGAATAATACACATAAACTTAATAGACTAGCATTTACTAACTATTACATGAATATATTTAACTAACTATTTGACTCAATAATGATCGTCACTTTTAATCCTAACAATCTCCCCCTAAGGGACGATCATTGAGATCTCACTTTGATTTCATAAATGATCAACACTTCTAATTCTAACAATCTCCCCCTAAGGGTGATCATTGAGATCTCTCTTTTGTGACTTTGATCTTTGATCTTTGAAGCTTGTTCTCTTGAACTTTGAGTCCTTGTGTAATAGTTTTGCTAGTGCCTTTGTTCCAATCATGCTTTGTGATCTTTCTTGCCTTAGATCAACATCTTTACTCTGTTGTCTTTATGTCTTTTCCAACATGCTCATACTTTGTTTGACATTGAATCTTTGTGAAGTTCTCTTCTCTTTGACTTTAATCTTTGTTTCTTTAGTTTGAAGATTCTTTGACTTTGACTTAGAAACATTCTGAACTTTGCTTTGCTTAGATCTTTGAAGAGAGCTTTGCAGGGTATGAGCATGTGGATCTTTGAGTGATGGTAACGGTCTTTCTCCAAGGAACATTTATGAGTACCTGCATAAAACAGTTAGCAATAAAGTATCCGGTACTTACAGGTTCGGAATTAGAGATCGTCAACAGCATAGTGTGAAGACTCCTTCTAACCCTTACCATGGCCGTTCCCATATCAGATACTCCCGAAAGAGCTTACGAGACCTACTAAGTAGCTCAATGACTGGGTGAGTCGCTGGGGATCACTCCACGACTGTAGACCGTTTAAAACATAGTAACCATCATGATAGATAAGGCAAGATCCATAGATCTCATAAAGACTCTTACAACTTGTGTCCTTTTTGGCGAACACAAGTGTATTCATAGGAAGTGTATCCTAAGAGATCTTTTGATGAATCTCATGGCTTTAGACTCGATAAGTGCATAATTTGGTTTCCTATGCGGAGACTAGGGAGGGGTCTCCTGCTTCAATATCAACCATCTCTAGGAGATAAGTCGATAGATTACACCAGTTCCCCGTGAGAATGAAACAAGCTCTTTTAAGAGAACTTGAGTGGCTAGAAGGTTAAGTGCAGTGCGTCACTGGGTCCATGACGTCTTGTCTTCAATACCAGTGTCACCTTGGTAACAACCAGTAGCATATGAATTGAACCCGGTGTCTGCCCTAAGGTTGAACATATGGAGGGCTATTTCTTTTCACCCTTTTTCATAACTTGTCTTTTTAATTCTTCAACCCCTTCTTTCTCCTTTCTCATTTTCTCCTTTTTTCAATCACACCTAAGGACTTCTAATTCTAATCTATTGGAATTGTCCTTGGGTAGATCCCTCCGGCTCTGGCGGATCATAGGACGGTTTTCCCTAACCTTAGTCACCTTATAACTTCATGACTATCCTATTGTTGCCATCAAACCATTTGTGAAAATCTCTCAAAGTGTTATGATTATAAAACATACTTTGTTAACACTTCGAGAGTTTTACATTTCATGAAGGACTCCCCCTTCACATGTGCTCATGGAATTTTATGAAATTTGCACATGCGTGAGGAGTTTGCACTTTTGAATTGATTCACTTTCAATGAACACAACCGATTCGAGACACGCTTACATCACTAGTTAGACTAGCTTGAAGTTATTACCCGGCCTGGTCAAGTCCACAGAAAGTTTCTCGAAACGGTACATTTCTACTAAGACAAATCCTTTTCGAGACACGCTTACGTGGCTAGTTAAAGAGTTCCATTGTCAGCTTTTAGGTGACAACTAGCTCTAGTAACTAACTTGATGTTATTACCCGTCGAGGATAAGTCTTTTCGATTACTAACTTTTGTTGTTTCGTCAATTCTTGGGTCATTTCTGAGTCGAGCTCTTTTGAGATTCAAGACGATCACATTTTAATCACGTCTTCTCCCCCTCAAAAATAGCATATCCATGGTATTTTTGATACCAATTGATTAAAACCTTTGTTTTTGGATAGCTTATGGGAGAAACGGATGTTTGTTAATTCCGTATTTGTTTCCTTTAAGCATGATCTTTTTGGAACAACTTTATATTACTCCCCCTCAAAATTAGAACATTTTGAGTAAATATCTGCTTTGAAGGATTTGAGGGAGTAATATCTTGAAAAGTTTTGAAAACCTTTAGAAACATAATTCAAAATTTTGCTCAAAAAATGAAGAAGACTTTGATAAGCGTTTTAGAGAGAAGTCTTCTTATCGTTTAGGATTGTCGCACATAAATGTACAACAGGGTCCTTTCTTTGAAAATCGCGGGTTATACACTGTTATGTGTGCATAAGCCATAATGTTTTTAGGATAAGTGCTCAAAAGATATTTAAAACCTTTGAATGATTAAGCACTTTCCTTTCTTTAAAGAACGAGTCCTTAGCTGAAATACGAAGAAGTCATCATTTTGAAGTCCGGGTTTCATACTGAAGTATACGAAAGCCATTTTTTGAAGCCCGGGTTGTAAGCTGAAGTACTTACAAGCCATTATGATTTTGGATTAGACAACAACTTTTGGAACCCATTTAAGCACGGCGCCAATGGGTTTACCATATTTTGAAATCCATTTGAAAGTTGTGTCAATCCGAGACAAAGAAGTTGAATTCCAACGAGGACTGAAAACCTGTGTTTCATTTTGAAATAAAGCTCGTGGAATCAACGGTGATTTAAAACTCTTTTGCTTTTGTAAGTTGTTTGAGAAACTCGGTGTTTCTCTTGGAGTTTTAAAACTTGAAGAAGAAGTGTTCCATCCATTGTTGAAACTCGGTGTTTCATTTCGAAAATTCGTTTTTGAGATGAATGGAAACCTTCCAGAATTTGGTTTTTTCAAAGCATAGCCATTCCTTTGTTGTAGCGGAAGCATTTCAGAGTATGAATAATTCAAATGTTTTGAACGGCTTTGCTTTGGTTTCCACACTGGCTTTACCGGAGTAAAACGAGAGTATGGAGTTTGAAAAACTTGATTCTGTTCTTTTAGAGCACTTGCATTTGAAACCTGTTGAGGAGTAAGTGTTTCAGAAAAATTAGGTCTCTTTGAAAATTTCCTTCCTTTTTGCAAAGAATAGGTTGTAAACTGAGAAACCTTGTTCGAAAACGGTTTTGAAGATTCACCCGTGTAAACCTTCTCCGAAACACTTACTTGTGGTTTAGAATCGTTTGAAACTTGAGATTTTCCTTTTGACCGGTTAAGAACATCAAACTTCGCTTTTAAGGCATTGTATGACGTTCTCAAATCATTGTATTCTTTTTGAAGAGAAATATTATCTGATGATGCCAATTTTTCTTGCAAAGAAGCATTTTGATTTTCAAGATGTGCAAAATATTTTTCATATTTGTCTGTTTCGATTGAAAAATCATTTTTGGCATCACCAAAATCCTTGGTTTGTTGTGCAACCGTTTTTTCCAATTCAACAATTTTCTTTTGAAGCACAGATTTTTCTTTTTCAAAAAGATGATTTGGGACGATCTGAGAGTCAGATTTGTTTGAAGTTTGATTCTGAACTCTTGACCGCTTGATTGAATCAAACAAGTTTTTGTAAGTCTGTTTCAAATGCTCATTTTCTTTTTGTAATGATGCCACAGCATGTTCCAATTCAAGATTTTTTGTATCAAGTTCGTCTAAATCAAACTTGATATTGGTATCATCACATTTTTTTTCAAAAGTCTTTTCTTTTTCTTTAAGCACTGATGTCAAAGAGTTTTCAGAAGACATTTTCTCATTCTTCTCTTGCAGTTTGAGTTGGAAAGAGATACTTTATGCTTCGAGTATTGCAAGATGTTTCTCAAAGTGAGCAGTTCTTTTTGACAATTCTGCTTTGACATCAGTTGCTTCTTGTGAAAGCTCGGTGATTTTCTTTTTGAGACAAAGATTTTCAGATTTCAAAGAAGATGTTTGTTCAAAATTCTCATTCACTTGCTCATGGCAAACAGATTTTGATTTGAAAGACTCTATTTGATTTGTGAAAACTTCCTTTTGAATGTCAAGTATTAAGCATTTTTCATCAAATTCGTCTTCAAGAGAATGAACGTACTTTAAATCTTCTCTCATTTCAGTGACAAGATGTTTTTCAAAGTACTCAAAACTTAAGTTGAGATTTTTCACATGAGGTTCAATCTCATCTTTCAAAATCTTTTGGACTTCAATCTTAAGGCGTACATCTGAAGAAAGAGGATTAGACCAAACGCTGTTATCGATGTTTACTTGCTTAAACCGAATGGCTTTTAACGTATGCTCAATGTGATGTTTAAGATTACAAAATTGTTTCCTTGCTTTATTTTGCCATAACGTAGCATCATAAGTAGCAAGTTGAGCTTCTTTGAAAAATCTTCTCACATTTGTGTCTTTTCTTTTGAAAGGTGCTTTTGGAAAATCTGTCAATTGTAGACCACCATACACAAAGCCGTGATACGAGAGTGGGTTTTTTGTTTGTTTTACTTTCAGACGTTTTTCCTCTTCAGATTTTAAAATATCTTGAGACTCAAACAAAAGATCATCGGACAATTCTTTTCCCATATCTTCAGCGTTTTACAAAATAGGTGTCAGCTTTTTCACTTTGTTTAAAACACACGGTTTTTCATTTTCCACATTAGCATTATTCACAAAACCAATCCCAGATGTTTGTTTCTCAACCTCCTCATCTTTAGTAGGCAGCATGTTGAATGTCTGAGAAGTCTGTCCCAATTTTCGAAGTTTGTTTTCAAGATCGTTTGTTCGTTTCAAAAACTCTTGGTTTTCATTCTCAAGTTTTGTGTTTACAATTTCAAAATTTGATGTGGTTTTCTGAAGCTTTGAATTTTCACTTTTTAACTCATTGTTCTCTTTTAAAAGCGCTTGAACCTTTCTGTTGTTAACAACCATTTGAGTGTCCAGATTTTGAATGGAACGTTTTTCACGAAGAACAGCTTCTCTATAACCAACTTCAAGTTCTTCATTTCTTTTTAAAAGTGGTTTGACAGACTCTCCATACATTTCAAGCTTTTGAGCTTGAGATTTAAGGTTTGAGTTTTCAAATTCAAGTTCAGCTTTTCTTTTTGTTACATTTTGAAAACCTTTTTCCATTTCTTTAAATCTCTCAAGCTCTTTTGTCAATAAGACATTCGTTTGCTTAGCTTTGCGATTGTCCTCTTTGCACTTTTCAAGTTCATGTTTGAAATTATCGATCAATGAAGCAAATAAGGCACGATCTTGTTCATAAGAAGATCCATCCTGGGCAGGCTCACCTCTATTAGGATCCATATCTGAAGTATCAAAAGTGATATTGCTATCATTTTGTTCCTCCACATATGTGTCACTAATAGACTCAGGATGCGCAGGATGTGTCTGATCATTAGCAAACACATTATCAAAGATATTACCATTACCATGAGCATGTGAATGTTTTACCGTAGCCAATATCTCTGTGTATGATGAAGGTCTGATACGATCATCTTCGGTGTCCCAAACAGCTTCATTCCTTTGTGTAACATCAGTATCTGAATCATAGCTAGGACTGCTGCTTTCAACCTGCTGTCCTGAAGATGAATCACTTCCCGTGAAAACCAAACTATCATCTGATGCATCACCCTCATTGACCGTTTCCTCTTCTGTTTGAAAATCTTTCTTTGTCTCTTTCTCAATCACCTCTTTTTCCTTTAACTGCATCTCTCTTTCAATTAGCTCTCTTTCTTTTAACTGCATATCCTTTTCAATCTGCTCTCTTTCCCATTTCAGCTTCTCAATTTCATTTAACTCAGCTTCCTCAGCATCAAGTATCTTTTCGAGTTCATCCATTTGATTTATGCATTGAGTTCTGAAGGTAGAATAGCTTACCCAAAATTTTCTATAAAACGCATCGATAAACACTGTCTGGTTCATTATCCAAGGGTTAAATATTCTCTGAAACTGAGTTTGGATGACTTTAAGAGATTCTTTGCAGTTATGCGGATGAAGTTCTTCTTCATTAAGAAGCTTTTCAAGTTGATTCAGGTTTTGGATGAGTTCTTCTTTGAAATAATGAAATCGGTCTCTGACGTAGTATTCAAATGCCTCATCGAAACTTATTTCTAAGCCAGAAGTATTGATGACCTTCCCTACATATGACTTGAACACTGTAAACGCTTTCTTTGAATCTCTCTCTTGGATTTGCATTTTCATTTCCATTGTTAAGCGATGTGTGATAAAGTTGATCTTAGGATCTTTTAAGATAACAAAGGTTGTTGTTGAAGATTAGATGTTTTGGTGAAGATGAAAGTTCGTTCTCGGTTGATCTGATTGATTTCGTAATTTCCCGCCAAAAATCGAGTATGAAAATTTTCTTTCTCAAAATTTGAAAATCTCAAAGAAATACAATTCTAAGGTTACCAGAAAAATTTGAGTTTTGAAAATTTTTCGCCAAATTTTACCGAAATTTTTGAATTTTGGCCTAAAAATTTGAATTTTCGGCCGAAATTTTCAACGTTATACCAAAATTTAAATCTCGCGTAAAAATCGAACGTTAAGTCTCGTGTGAAAAATAATTTTTTTTTTTTTTTTTTTTTTTTTTTTTTTTTTTTTACTAACTCGATAAGTTGTATTGATGTGTCTAACTCGATAAGACTTGATGCTTGTCTAACTCGATAGGTCTTGAAAAAATTGGGCAGAGTTTCCCCTAGAAAGTTGCCACACAGATCCTAACTCGATAAACGATTAGGTAAGAAAGCCTAACTCGCCAAAATCCAAACTCGATGAACTCTTAAAATCCTAACTCGATAGTTTTTTCAACCTAACTCGATAGTTTTAAGAATCCTAACTCGATAGTATTAAAACCTAACTCGATAGAACTAAGGATCCTAACTCGATAAAACTTGATAAACTCGATAAAAACTTGAACCCAAACTCGATAAGAAACTTGACCTCTAACTCGATAGACCAGAAAAGTTTCTAACTCGAAAAGTATTTTATCCTAACTCGATAGACTGCCCTAACTCGATAACCAGAAAATTTCAAACTCGATAAGACCAAAACCCTAACTCGATAATCAAATAAGATCCTTAACTCGAAAACATTTTCTAACTCGATAACATACACCTCAAACTCGATAACTTGTATCTCAAACTCAGTAAGCTTGTCCCAAACTCGATAGGATTATTTTCAAACTCGACAAAATGTTTTCAAACTCGAAAAAGAGAAAAAAAATTCCAAACCCGAAAATACTCGTATGAACAGTACCAGATACGAATTTTCTTCACCAAAAAACACGATTTTTTCAACCAAAAACAATCTAAAACAACCTAAAATTATCCTTAGGCTCTTGATACCACTTGTAGGACCGTAGAACAACCTTATCACTTGTGAATCAAGCCTAAACCTAGAGAGAGAAAGTAAGTAGAGAGAGAGAGTGGATGGGAACTCTTGTGTATGTAAATGAAGGACAATGTAATTACCTAAGAGAACCAACCTCAAAATGAGGCCTTACAAGTGTATTTATACTTGTAGTCTAGGGCTTCACATATCTTTGACCATATTACATAACTAGCCCTTAGACTTTATACAAGCATGAATAATACACATAAACTTAATAGACTAGCATTTACTAACTATTACATGAATATATTTAACTAACTATTTGACTCAATAATGATCGTCACTTTTAATCCTAACACCCTCAATCAATGACGGATGTTAAAGCATAAATATTTTCATAAACTGTTAACGTCATTGATTGAGTGAAAATTTTATCAAACTTTTGAGTTCAATTTGATTTTCATTCAAAATTTCATGGTACCACCAAGTTTTGCACAAAAACTTTCCGGAAAAATCATAGAAGAGAGAGTATTTGGCGATAAAAAGAAGATTTCTCTTCTTTATCAAGAAATAATGCACTGAAGCATACATTAGATCGAGGGTGCATGAATATAAAGTAATTCACGCTCGGATGAACGGCACCCTTTGTTAGGAACAACCGTCTTTATGGCGACGTGTTTTCCTTGATTTTGATAACCGGGTTGCTATCTGAAGTAATAGCAAACCATACTTTTGAAGTGCGGGTTGTAGCCAGAAATGACTACAAGCCATTTTTGAAGTCTGGGTTGTAGCCAGAAATGACTACAAGCCATTGTTTGAAGTTCGGGTTACAGCCTGAAGTGACTGTAAGCCATATTTTTAAATCCGGGTTATAGCCTGAAATGACTGTAAGCCATAATTTTAAGAATGTTTTGAGAAACGACATGTTTTAGAGAAAAAAAAACTTTATTTGAAACCGAAAAAAACTCTTGCTCAAGCATATGTATGATTCCGTGTCATTATTAAATGACATTTCTAGAAACGTACATAATATTGATTACACAAGAGACATGTCGTGAGAAGAATATTTTTGGATTTTTTATGATTTTTCATATTTTTATGGTTTTTATAGGTTTTATATTTCTCTATTTTCCTTTTGTTTTTATAATATATACAAGGATATTTGAAGCAAATCCATTACTCCTCATTCTCTTCATGAAGACTTTTGACTGATTCTGGCGAGAGACACTTCATACCAAGTAGCAGGAGAATAAATAGAAACCGTTCTTCCTGGAAGTGCCTTTGTGAGGAAATCTGCCAGCTGTCCTTCTGTCCTTCTGAAGAAAAATTCCACAACCCTCTTTTCCACTTGTTCTACCAAACCTTTGGAGAATCCATTTATCAGAAGAAGCATTGACAGTATATCGTACCAACAAGGATTATCTTTGCTCCATTTTGCAATATTGTTCATGTGGTTGAGGGTTAGGAACTGATGTAGCCCTATCAAGATCTCCTGAAGAATATGCCTTAGAGGAAAATTCAGGAGCAAGTGTGTTGTCGAACGGAACATCATTGGGAGGAGGAAATGAATTAACTTCAAAATAATCGTCGACTGCAGTGCCTTGATGTACTGGTGGAGATAGAAAGTATGATGATGTTGACGAATGACTTGCTGTTGGAGCGTCTTGACCTATTGAAACAGGACAAGATGAACCATTTTGGATCGTTTGGTACATGAGCTGCGATGGCTGGTGGTACCGGTGTATCACCAATTTGCAGCTCGACATATTCATCAACCATTGGATCAGCCAAGATCTCCAAATCCTTATCGGTAGGAGGTACATAAGGTACATGCAAGAGTGGGATACTATACAAAGCCTGAACTGAATGGTTCAGAAGACAAAAATTTAGACGCGGGTCCTGTACTGATGTGTACAGAAGCCATTTGATCAGTCAGCTCATTGTGGAAGTGTGTAGCCAACATCTCTGAAACATCCACTACCAAAGCTTTCGAGGCTCTTGAGTAATCGTCTGAAGCCGTAGATGCCATGATGAGATCTTAAACGGAATTTTACAATTTTGTGACTTAAACCGAGAGATCGGTTCTCTCCCGGGATTTTACTAAAGTCAACAAAAGAAACCAAAAGATGTAATATGTGAGTTAGACTTAGAGTGAGATCTTGGATAAGTTACAACTAGCATTAAGTGTCAAGTCGCGACAAGTCAAGTTACAATAGATCCGATCGTAATAAGTCAAGTTGTAACGATTAACTCACAACGTCAAATTACAATCAGATTAATCGAAACGACTTAAGTCACAACAATTCACCAAACACAGATTGATAACAAATCACAAGAATCTTACTACTGAGTCAATCGCTAGGCACCACCAAATTGCTGAGTTTTGGCCTCCTCAATGTGAAGCTTTGGTAGCTTCCCCCCAAACCGACAATCATCTTCATGAGACACTTCCCCCAAGTAGTTGAAGTGATGCAAAAAGTCTCATTGCATGAAGCTCGAGAACCCGAAAAGAACGATTACACCGAAGTAACAGGGTAAACCATGGATCATCTCTACGGTTAACAATCCCGGAATGTATGATGAAGCCCGATCACATGACCCTGTTGTACATCCCCAATGTATACTTTACTTTGAGGTTTGGAGCAGTTGTCAATTTGGGGGAATCAGATATCAACATCTTCATTTCACTAAATGCTTTCCAGCTATCTTACACATGCCAACTCAATCCATATTGTACGCATGCATCCAACACAAGAAGAGACGATGACACCAAAGTAACAGGTTGAAGCACTGATCATCTCTGCGGATATCACCTCCGGAATATATGATTAAGCCCGATCACGTGAACCTGTTGCGCGTCCTTGATGTACACAAATCTCTCCCCTGATGGTTGCGATCTCATCGGAATCATCATACCATTGTGTACATGAAGCATTAACCAGAAGCATTTTGCCATAAATCATATCAGCACGAATGAAGATGTCGATAAGCAATATCATCTCACGCACCAACTGTTCTTCTCATAATTCTACCTATTGAAAGCTGAAGTAATACATACCACAAGTATCAGAAGACCACTTCCCCCTCGTAGTTGGAATGATACACCAAACGCTACAAGTTAATACACTGATATTCTCTGCGGTTATGACATTTGTCTTCCCGGGATAACTTCAATTAAGAAGAAGTATTAAGTTCATCACGTGTACTCATTATGCATTCAGATGTATGTCTCCTTCCCCCTTGCTGGTTTTGATACCTCAGAATCAGCAACACATTATAGGCACATCTACTTGAAATCTTGTGAGAAGAACAACCTTTGGCATAAATGGATCTGGTGAGAATCAACTGCTATAGAAACACTCACTAATTGGGTTATTACTCCCTCCCAATTAGTAAGCCCATAGATTAACTTGCTCCCTCCCAAACTGACGACCCGTTTGATATAACCTTAATTCTTGTTGAAGAAGTATCTCTCAATTCTGCCCAAAATGTCTTCAGTCTCTTAACATGTCATCCACAACGTAAAGTGGATCATAGACTGATAAACTGTAGCTTCTTCACGGGTTTGTTTGGGGAACATTATTTCGACATTTTCAACTCACATAGAATGCTTCCAGTTCTTTGTTAAAAACCCCGATGTACACATTCTTCTCCCTCCATGATGATGACGATCACTCGGAATCATCATAACTATGTGTACATAAACATATCAACTGGAAGCAACATATAAATCACAACCCCATGAGTAGATGTCGATAACAATTCTCTTCAACAATACTCTGCAGATCAACCCATATTAACCTCTTTTCACTTCCACTGACTAATAGTAAATGACCACGTATGGAGAGAACCCGATATACCACACTTGAAACTGAAGTAGAGTTCCCCGCTCTTGTGACTTAAGCTTGCACTAATGTTGGAAGAACGGTGTAGAGAATTTATGCTCCAAGCAAATCTCTAAGTACTCACTACCCAACCAAAGCATGAGACATTACCACCTCTTGCGATTATCCACAACGACAACGGCGTGTGACACTGAGTACTACAACGTAACTCCTTAAAGTGATAGTTAACCAGGTCTTCAACCATTCACCTCGACTGCTGGTAACTAGACAAACCAAGTCTTCAACTTAAATCTCAAGCACAAGCAAGTTATCGTTGAAAGTCATTCATCCATCCAACCCCGACTTCAAGATAAACTAAGATCACACCATTGTGAAAGTCAACTTCAATCTCAAATCCGTGATACCCAATCAACTCTGTAGTCACTTTTAGTCATCCTTACTTAGTGGAACATTAGGTGTTGGAGGAGAGGAGAGTCATTTCACGCATCAATCAACATGTATTTTATTCACACTTCTCCCCCTCAAATATTGCATATGAGGATGCGATTTTTGATTGAACAAGTGAATAGAAATACATGTAGTTTATTCACACTTCTCCCCCTCAAAAATTGCATATGAGGTTGATCCACTGTTCCCACTTCTCCCCCTCAAAAATTGCATTAGACGATGCCATTTTTGATCGAGTGGATAATAACAAATACAATCCGATGAAGGTAATCCACTTGAAGACTGAACAAGCATGGAACAAATATGAAGTTTGTTGATGAGAATGGTCTGGAGCAAGAACATTTCACAACTTCAGAAGATAAAGCGCACTCAAGCGTACACTTTTCTTTTCTTTAATGAACGGGGCCTGAAGTGTTATCAGCAGACGCCATAATGATAACATTGAAGACCGAGGCTTGAACTGATTTGTTCAAACGTCATAGTCGTTGAAGAACGAGGCCTGAACTGAACTGAACAGACGTCATAGTCATTGAAGACGCTTGATCTGATGTGATCAAACGTCATAGTCTTTGAAGAACGAGGCCTGAACTGATTTATTCAGACGTCATAGTCGTTGAAGAGCGAGGCCTGAACTGAAGTATTCAGACGTCAGAGTCGTTGAAGAACGAGGCCTGAACTGAAGTATTCAGACGTCATTATGCACATACATCAGCATCGACATTCTAGAACACCTGAAGCTGGGGAAATGATTGCTTTAGGTCTCCAGACTTTGAGTTTTCTCATATAGTGAATGGTTGATGTACCTGCAACTGAGTAAGGACTACCTGCACTAACATCACAAACTTGATTGCACATATATAGGTTAGTGACAACAGTATCCAAACCCTTGGGGGTTTCATGGTCAACCATGGCATTGCCATCAGTAAGCACCTTTCCGGTAGGTATCCACTTAAGTCCAATGTCCTTAAAAATTCTACCAGTTGGAATCCACTTATAGCAAGGTCTAGGATTACTAAGCTTCTTATGCATAGTGGAAGGCTTAACGATATTCCTAGTCTCCAAAGATTTAGCAGTTTGTGTCCACCTAGGAGAAGTTTTAGGTTTGTTTTGCTTCTTATGCATTGTAGATGACTTACTGTAATTCCTAGACTTAACAGGTTGAACCTTAGCATTGTACCTCAATATCCTACGAGGGATCATACAAGGTTGAGAACCTAAGATTCCATCCTTATGAAGTAGTGCCCTTTTCCTAGCCTTTTCTAGATCATAGTTCTTGTGCAGGTCATTTATAACATAAGTGTTTTGAGCCTTAGTGCTAGGCTTCGACACTGTTTTCGAACTAATCCTAGAGGAGCTGGGTGTAGGAGTAACTACTTGTTGAGGCTTAGAAGAACTAGAGGCAATAATTTTGGGCCAATAATGTGTAGTGACTGGTTTTGTCAAAACTTGTTCCGCATCAACTTGGGAGGCAAACCGTGTTTTTGAAAATTTTGGTCTCTCAGATCTAAACGCAGTCAATTGTCTAACAACTGATTGGTTTCTATTCGATTGAAAAACTGGTTTCCCCAAGATTGATGGTTTTGCAAACTTAGTGTTCACACTATTCCCTGTTGCTTTTCTTAGCTCGTTCTTTAATGCTGTTATTGTGAAACCCTTTTCCTGAACTTGAGCTTTGAGTTCATCAATTTTTGCAATCAAAGACGTTGTTTGCTCAACAGTTTTAGTATTCGTTTCTTTGATTGAATCACACAGTTCATTGCAATGAATTTTCAAAGACTCATTTTCATCACGTAAGTTGGCCACATTATGTTCCAATTCAATAACATTGCAGTCATGTTTAGCTTTAACTTCATTACACATATCACATAACTCAGTAATACGTTTTTTCAGGTTGTTGATTTTCAAATTCTTGGTTTCTAGCTGAGCTTTCAAATCATTAATCAAAAAGAATTCGCGGAAATCAGGAAGTTCCGGATCTTTACATGGTTGGTTAGTTTGAAAACTTTCTTCCTTTTGTTGCATTGCGATTTCAAGTGAAATACAATGTTTTTCAAGTTGTAAGAATCTCTTTGAAAGTTCATTAAAAGTTTCTTTATCAACCATATCATTTGATTTAAAAGACTCAGCTGTAAACAAAGAACTTGACTCATCATCACGTTCAGCATCCTGATCATTTTCTCCCCCTTTATGATTCATATTTGTTAAATCAGAAATGGTATTGCTATCAGTCTTTTTCAACAAATATGTGTCATAACTGGGCATAACTTGATCAGTATGCAGTCGTTCATCAAAAAGCACATTATGATGTACAGTTAGGGGTACCTCAGCACATGACACTTGTTCTTTTATTGGTCTGAAATCTGCATCCATGTCATGTGTAATAAGAGTCACTGAACTGCTAGTAGTGTCAGGCTTATCAGTCACTGACGCATCGCCTATCATGACAACTGACCCAACATCCGATGATATACCCGAATCGCCAATACCATTACAAGATTGCACCCTACATGCCTTCACCTTGTCATCATATGCAGGGATATGCTGTGCTTTTACTTCAATGAATCTTTTCACTTTATCCATAAGTTGGATGAGTGTGTCTCTGAACGTATCAACCTCTATTCCCGTGTGATCAGCAAAACACTTTTTTGTCATCTGACTATAATGGTCATATTCTAGAGTGAATTTCGAATCAAAGAACACTTGGAGTTGTTTGTTGATCACACAAAGGGCAGCCATGGATCCCATTTTGGAAAATTCTCTTTTGTCAAGTTGTTGTCGTAGTTGATCTAAGTAAAGAATCATTGTGCATGTGAAAGTCTGAACATCTTGACCAAAGAGTGTTACAAATGCACGTTCGAATCCCATCTTGAATCCAGTTCCCTCAAGAAGTACTGATAGGTGTGAATGAAGTTGTTGAAAACATTCTATGCAACAATCTTTTGCATTATCGAGCAATTTTTGTGGCTGATGAAGTTCTCTCTTAGAAATGACAGAGTCTGAAGTGGTAGACATGATGTAAACGTGCACGGGATTTTACAAGTCTATGATTTAAACCGAAAAATAGAATCTTTCGCGGGATTTTACAAAATCAAGACAAAACCGTGAAATGATGAGAAACCTTTGGAACGGTAAATGATGGGATGATAGTATGATGAACGACTTGGTTGCGATCAAACACCTACAAATCCCGAAATTAAACTAATAAGCTCGAAAATATCACAGCCCGCTCAATCGCGTACTTAGATGCTCACTCAAAACGGATGACCGAAATAATACCAATACCACCTAATTACCTAACAATAACATATGTAGCTCAACAAAACAAATTACAACCTGCTTGAACCTTTCGTCCCTTATCTTAGATAAACAAAACGTTGCAAAACATAACACACGATCTGTGTAATCCCACGGCCCAAGCAAAGTTTAAACGCAGCCCATAAGTTCATAGCCCAAGTCCAATCCAATACATCTTACCCTAATCACACGCTATAAATGGCCACTCCTTACACTAACCCTAATTAGTAGTAACCAAAAAAAAAATAATCAGTCAAGATAATACTCCCAAACCAAATCACCGATCTGAAGAAAAAGTTATCACCCTAATTGATAGGAACCAACCCCTTATTACTCTTAAAAGCCAAACCCACGCAGTCACCTAACTCTTTCACCTGGCGATCACAAATCGTCCCTTTGAAGCTTGATAAATCAATCCCAATCAAAGTCACTTTTCATACGAAGAACAAAGACGATTTACACTCACGATCCTTTAAAGGTCACGGGTAGGTTTAATCTTTTTCCTGATTTGTTTATGTAAACCGAAGGCAAAAGGTGGAATGAACCACAGTTGGTTTGTTCTTTCCTTGATTTTTTTCGGATATAAAACAAGAGGTTAGACTTCTAATATAGATCGATGATGATTCAATCTCTTTGGTTTCGTTTGTGAACGATTCTTAGAAAATATACACAAGAGATGACAGAGATCTTGATATCCTTTTCTTGTTATTGTTTACTTATAAAATCGAATGAAAAGGAGATGAGAAAGATTGTTTTGATCTTATTGTTATGATTAGAAAATTAACGTACAAGATCAATGATAAAAGAATCTCTTTCGTTTTGTTAGAGGAATGATCTGTTGATATCACAAAGAGATAAGCAGAGATCTTTAATTGTTTTCCTTTTCTTGTCGACTAGAAATAATTCTACTTGACAGTCTTTACCGTAAACAGACAAGAGCTAAAAGCAAATATGAGCTAAATGCAAATATAGAGATAACCGCAACATTGGAAATGGACTAAAGGCAAGAAATAAACGCTAACAGAGGTAACCGCAACCTTGTGAGATAACCGCAAATATTTGGACTGAGCTAACCGCTATGTTTATAAGGTAACCGCAATTACGAGAAAACCGCAGGGACAAAAAGAGATTTAATCGCAAATAAGAAACTGTCACTTTCGAATAATTTTGTCTTTACACCCTTTTCAGTAGACGCCAACACACTTTCCAGTGGACCACAATAAAAAAAACGCAATTTTGAAAGTTACAAGCAGAAAGCAATCGCAAATGAGATACTCGCAATCAAGAATAGGCCACAAAAAATTCGAATATGCATGTCTACACAAAGTGATGGAATAGCAAATCTGGGCACCAAGCTAGGATATAAAACCACTCCTAAACATAAAAGAACAAACATCAAACTCCTTTAACCGCAAACAACACTAGAACAAGATGCATTCCATGAATACCATTCGAACCAACCTAGAGGCCACAAAAACCACACTAAAATCCGAGTATTCCAAGTGGTGATATGAGTGGCGTAGAAATGAGAGGGAGGGAAGAAAAAGAGAAGGAGAGGAACCTTGAAAGAAAAAGAGAAAATATTAGATTGAAAAGAAATGAAGGTCCAACCCTCTCCACATGTGGAGAGGGGTATTTATAGTTACAATATTACGCCCACTCCCGGGCTGTGGATCAGGCATACAGTGGGTAAAGACCCGTTCCTTCTTCCACGGTGTTACTTAATCTAATACTAATTAACTAATAAACAAACTAACTACGAGCTAACTTAATGCTATTACAATCATTAGGTGACCGAGACTTTTATAGGAATATTTGTATTCCTAACAATATACTACCATTATCAATATGGGGAAGAGATCTAGTGAGAAGAGAAAATCAAATGAGAAGAGTGAGAAATATTCCTGGCCACAAATTTCAAATAAGAAAAAAAAAATTAAGTGGAGATGCATCTACTTTTGTAAGTGCATCTAAAATGTGCGGTTGTGGTTTTTTCTCATCATTCTCATTTTAGTTTTATTTCTCATTTGATCCTTACTCTATCAATATGTAACATTGACATTAACACACCACAACACAAAAAACTACATTAATAGCAAAACTATTAAAACGCACCAACAAAGTGTAGTAATAATTATTGACAAAAACTTGAATGCTCGTCACATTATTTTCAATAAACTTACTTGCTAACGAATCAATAGTATTAGCCCGTTTATTGGTATTACATGAAGTAAAATATTGCATGTTTGATTTGTAACATACTATTAATATGAATGCTAAGTATTCATTCCACCGGTGGCCGTGGCGTTGTTCTTCTTGTTGTTGTCTTTGTCGTTGTTTTTCATTGGCCTTTTGCATGTTTTGTTCTTGATAAAATTTTTGTGACTTCACGATCTATTTCTTTAATACTTCTTGACGCGCTGCAAAAAACAATTAGATATAGTTGATCGTTAGTAACTTAAATACAATTAATCAATATATTGCATTTTCGATCAAATTAAAAATGTTCGTGTATGTTCCACTTAATAGATAAGACAACGATGTGTAGGATCTCTTAAACCATTAGAGAAGATGATGTTACTACCAAATCTCCTAAGCACCATCCTTATGTCCTACATTGTTACACACACAAAACACACGTGAAATTTACATAAAACAATATAAATCAATATGCTAAATAAGTAAGACGATATGATGCTTACTTTACCACCATAATAAGTTGTAGCCCACTGTGTACGCGGTGTGTAGGAAGTTGTGGTTGGTTGTGTGTGATTTTTGACACATTATATAGTTGATAAAACATTTGTAACTCATGAACGGGAAGGTAAAAAGACTAACCACTATTAATTGAGACGTTTGAGTTGCTTGAAATCAATTTACACATACTAATTGAGATGTTTGAGTTGCTTGGAATCAATGTTGAAGGCTTCATATGATAAAATCAATTCTTGGGACATTTATTATGATCCCTTTACATTTATAAGGCTACTTAATCTTTATATAATATATAAGATACTAGTTAAGTTTTAAATTGAAAATAAATACGCTCACTGTCTCTAATGTTCACTTTTTGCATCTTTTATGGTCCTTTTGATTACTGTTCATCAATCAATGGCTGTTAAGTCCTCCATGTGCCTTACATATGAGGATATTTTGGTCATTTCACCGCGTTATGTTAATTATTTTGGAACAAACTTAGAGACGAAAGTATAATTTACTCCTAAAATTAACAACATCACCTCATCAACCATCCTTCTTCTTCATCTCCACTCACCACCACCAATCATTAGAACCATCCACCACCCTCTCACACCAAAACCTCCGACCAACTTTGACTATTACGACCAAAGTTTTTCATGGTTTGAGTGGATTCATTTATTAAAAAAATAGTAGCTATGTTCAACTTGAATACTAAAACTCGAGCTCGAGCTCGGCCGAGCTTTAAATTTTGAGCTCGAGCTCGACTCGTCATATAAAACTCGAGCTCGATTATTTTTACATTTAAGGCTCGACCTCGATGAATACTCGGCATATCAAGCTCGGCTCAACTCGATTTATATGAACAATAAGTAAATATATGTATCACATTTAACAACCTCTTTAATTCATTCGGTCCAAAGGGGGACGCGTCTGGTTCAGATAGACCCATCGAACCTCGGTCTGGTTCATGTAGAAGGGGACGCCTCTGGTTCAGATAGACCCACCGAACCCGTCCTATTAGGCTAGTAGCAATGGATCAGAAAACATCGGTCATATAACTTGGTCGACAGATTTTCACATCGGTCATCCCCACTGTGGAGCTTTGGTCAAATATTGGTCAAGGAAACCAAAAAAAAAAAAACAAAAAACAAAATCGGTCGAATTTATGACCGATTATTTGCACACAAAAACTATGCCAGTTTGATATTAAAAAAAAATACATTCCTCCTTCAAAAACTTGTATTAAAATCTTATGTAATCAATTAATATGTTTGTTTCAGTCACATACTTCATAAAATCTTCACAAAGAATTTCCAAAAAAAGAGATGCATTCCTCCTTCAAAAACTTGTTTTTTTTCAACAGTTACTCTAAATTCTAGTTTCAAAACCTTAGGTACTACTCAATTGATGTAATAATTTTGTTTAAGTTATATACTTTATAAAATCTTTAAATTTGAAAAAAAAGAAATAAAGAGTTACATTTCTCCTTCAAAAACTTGTTTTTTTTTCAACATTTACTATAATTCTAGTTTCAAAATCTTATGTACTCAACTAATATTTTTGTTTCAGTCACATACTTTTTAAAATCATCAAAAAAGAAAAAGAAAAAAAATGTTACATTCCTCCTTCAAAAACTTTTTTTTTCTCCAACATTTACTCTAAATTCTAGTTTCAAAACCTTATGTACTTAGTGAATATTTTTTAACCAATCACTTTATTATCTACTTTACTTTATGGTGGTGGCAATGGTCACGGTTTGCATTCGGTATCAACCCAAACCGCACGGAACACCGTTGCCACCCATGCGGTTTGGTTGCGGTATGGTGGGCATCAGTGGCGGACCCAGGATTTTTCAAGGCGGGGGATAATTTTTTTTTTTTTTTTTTTTTTTTTTTTTTTTTTTTTTTTGATAAAATCGTGATGCACTTTAATAAAAAGGTCACACACACACACACACACACACACACACACACACACACATATATATATATATATATATATATATATATATATATATATATATATATATATATAAAACAAAACCCCTATTGGAATTTTCCATTTCAAAAAAATCAATTCATACCTTATTTAGTAATAATTGTATTTAAAAAAAAAGATTATTTTATTTTATATTTATCCATAACACAAGTAGAAGATAAATACAAAAAATATAGATAAGATACAATTAATAATATGATTAAAATTTTTAAATAATTATCTTTAATAATAAAAAACTATAATTAAACATCATAAATCAAACAAAACAAAGATTAAATTATTTGTTTTTTAATAAATAAAAATAAATGATTCAAAATTTTTTTAAAAACTCGCGCGTGCGCGGGTATTATAACTAGTATATATTACACTAAAACCTAAGGTTTTTACATTTTTGGCTTCAAGGTGGGGGGCAATTTGATTTTTTAGAGGGGTGCACTTTAATAAAAAGGTCCAAAAAAAATTCTTTACACTAAAATCTGAACTTTTTCGACAAGTCGTGGAGGGCACAGCCCCCCAAACTTTGTGCTTGGGTCCGCCCCTGGTGGGCATCGGCATCACATGATGCAACGGCGTGAAGCAAACTCCGAGGGAATATGACCGTTGGAACAATTAATTTGAAAAGAAATATTAGGTGAGGCATGGGAGCATGGTTGCAACTAAAAAAGTATAGTGAGGTATGGTTGAAGTATGGGATGAGGTGAAATGATATTATTAGTAGGTCATGAGGTATGATTAAGATATGGGATCATGACTACTATTATTATTTGTTTGGTGACCGGATATTTATCCTCCAAATATGGATGATCTTGACAAATGTTCCATTTTTTTTCAAATATAAAGCATGGTTGGAGATAATTTTGCGTGATCCATTATTGAAATAAATGATTTATACCTTTATTATAATACCTTTATTATAATTTTTGAAACCGAACCTGTTTCTCAAACGATTCCCAAATTTTTCCTTATTCAACCGACTCATTGTTTAGTTGTAATCTAAGGCTGAGTATCGAAGGTTTAAAACCGAACCGGACCGAAAAAAACGAACCGGACCGACGGCCCATCGGTTTGGTTTTGGTTTCACGTTTTACATGATTTTGGTTTCGGGTCGGGTCGGTTCGGTTCGGCCCAAAACCAACAAAAACATACCAAAATACACTTAGACCGACAAACCCGAACCGAACCGACGGACCATTGGTTCGGTTTCGGTTCTAGTTTTTCATGAATTTCGTTCCTTGGTTTTTTTGGTTCGGGTCGGTTTGGGTCGGTTCTGACCCGATGCTTAGCCCTAGTTTAATCCGATTTGCGGTTTAGTTTTCAAAACACTAAGAGAACATAGTATGGTGGCCGATGGTGGGGTGAGCGCGGTTCCGGAACCGCACGGAACCGAACCGGAACCCCGAGAACCGAAAAACGGATGGCCGAAGAACTGAGAACTAGACCAAGTAACATGTCTCGGTTCCAGTTCGGTTCTCGGTCCGGTTCGGTTCCTTGCGGGTCTAACCGATTGGAACCGAAATTTTTAAGAAAAATGCATTTCTTTCAACGGGATGTTTGGTCGTAATTAATTAGGTGAATTGTGATATATGTATTTCTTTCAACGCATTTTATACCATGCCACATTCAACAAATACACAATGAAGAAAGCTGCTAAGCAACTTCGAGCTTGTTTGTCATGGAGAGAAAATCTTGGTGTTGGTATGTTTTCTCTTTTTGCTACCATTTTGTGACTATACTGATCGAGTTACTAAAAAGGAGATAATATGTTTGTTTGTTAATCAATGAACATGTAAAATTAAAATCAGTAGTATAACTTAGTGAACGAGATCTGAATATGCTAGTAGAATCTGTTACAAACTTTTTGTAAGAAATGTAACTTAAGTTTAAATTGCTAAAATAGAATATGTTAATTTCTATGTTAAGAAATTAAGCTTTTTTATTAATTGTTCGTGTGTAATTTGTTGTGTTGTGTTTATTTCTTGATTAGTCATTACTAGTGTTCGATAAGATTAGTCTGTATTTACAAGTCTTTTTAGTTTTATGCTACTAAAATCATTATACTCGTTTATTGTTAGCATATAACTTGTGACAAATTGTTTAAACGGGAAAAAAAAAAATTGTAATTTCAAAAATGAATTGTTAAAGCTATTTTTACGCAAATTAAATCTTGCGTGGAAATTTGAACTTACAAAAAGTTGACAAATGTTGGTAAAAGAAATTTCAGATAAAATCACAACTATAGTCTCTAGCAATGTACTATGTCGGGCGGTTTTTCGATTCTGGAACCGATACCCGCGGTTTCGAACTGAACCGAACCGAGAACCGTAATTTCCAAAAATGAAGAATCGAGAACCGGACCGCGGTTCTAAAATTCGGTTTGGTTCCGGTTCGGTTCTCGGTCCATTTGCTCACCTCTAGGCTTGAGCCATCAGCGATGGCATGAGAACCACATCGGTGTTTGGCTCGTCATCCCTCGATTGCTACATACTAGCCCACGCGCTCTCTCTCTCTCTCTCTCTCTCTCTCTCTCTCTCTCTCTCTCTCTCTCCTTTGTTATATGTGAACACATGACACCACTTTTACTCCATGGCACCCACTTTTATACCAGAGAGCGGTTTTGATGCCATAAACAAAAAATGATGAGGTGCACCACTTTTGCTCACGACACCACACCATAACCAGCTCTCTTAAAAAAATAAATAAATAAATAAATAAATTAAATTAAAACAAATAAAAAAAAAAGCATTTCATAACTTTTGCTTTTTCTAAGTTTGGGAAATTCGATACAGCGGCTATGGACACACTTTCACCTATTAAGTTTATTGTCATCACTCAAATAATGGTAAAAGTGATGTTTTTATCTTTCATAAAGTTAGCTTTTGTATTCAGAAAGTAGTGAGAGCACAGTTTGTGTCTATACTCACATCCAACTCTACGTAAAATTTATTATGTTTAACAATAAATTTATAACAAAAAAAATAACATTTCCCAAAAATTAAAAAGTAGTGTAATAAAACAAGGTAAACAGCCTCACTATAAAAGCCTCATATTCCAACACCATAACCTGAAAACCACATTCTCAAACAAGCTAGGGTTTATCACTGCATTCACACAACACAGGTACAATTCTTAAACTTCATTTCTTCCTGTATATGCATCTTTCATTTTCATTTTAATAAAATCAGTTACAGTTGTTTGTTCTATTTTTAACCACCATGTCACGGTGACGTCATCATCATCGCCATCTGTTTTTAAGAAAGGTTATGGACCTGAAACCTTTTGCTAAAAATAATTTTGATATTTTCATTTAAGTCACTAGATCTCAAAATTTATAAATTTCTCACCTAACTTTTTAAATGCTCTTTTTTTGAATGCTAATATAAGGGGGGTGTCTGTTTAAGCTTATATGTTGCTTATGAGCTTATTTGTTTTTCATCTTATATTTCATAAGCCCCATTTTTTGGGCTTATGTTGAGACTTGTGGGCTTATATAAGTTTATCATATCATAATAAACTTATATAAGCCCATGAGTCTCAAAATAAGCCATAAAATTATGGCTTATGAAATATAAGCCGAAATCAAATAAGCTTATAAGACCACATATAAGCTTAAACAAACACCCCCTAAGAAGAGTTTGTTTATTTCGTCATAAACTGCGTAATGGTGACAAGCTTATATGTGGGATTACGAGCTTATTTGATTTCGGCTTATATTACATAAGCTTTTATTTTCCGGCTTATTTTGAGAGTTATCGGCTTATATAAGTTTATCATATCATAATAAACTATGATATCAGTTTATCACATAGGTTCAATAAGCATGTGATTTAAGCTATGAGCAATATATCAGTTTCAATAAGCAAATCAACTATTGCTCCTTCAATTGTGCTAGTTTTTGGTATTGCTGAGCTAAAATAATCACAATTAGATTATTAGTTTGATTAAGCATCTTTGAAACTCACTAGTTTGCTCTTACATAATCATACATCACAATCATTTACCCTCTGTCCAAACACTGCAAAAACTGATTATATTTTGTTTCTATGCAACCCCAAACACCCTCTAACCACGAAGCAAACTTATCACATAGACCATTACCGGCGTAGGTAACAGGATTTTCATCAAAAACCTATGATCCCAAATTTGTCAAACGATCTGCTAGGATTTTAATTATCTGGAAGTACTGGTTATAGACGAGTCGACACCATCAAGGTTTAGCAACTTGTTATCAAGCTGAATAGTTCCGTTGTGCTTATTTTCGTGAAAGATCTTTTTCAGATGCTCCCACGAGTCTTTAGCTTTCATCATCTTACACATTTCTAGACCCCCAAACCGAAACTTCCCCACCCTCTTCCCAATCCATATCCACCTGAACATATGTCTCCTGCCACCTCCTCGGCCCACTCTTCCAATTCTGATTCGGTCCATTCCAGCGGCCACTCCACAGATGGCCCTTCTTCGTCCCAAACACCTCTCCCATCGAAAGTCTAGACACCTTCTTCACCTGCTGAAAACACTTGCACTCTTTTCTTCCGTGGCTCCAGCACCTACTGCTACCACAACTCGTGTTTTCCCTCCCCCGCATCACCCCGTGGCATCTCTAAACCTCTCGCACGTTCACTCTTCATACCACCAGTACCTTTCCCATTCCTCGTTCTCATACTCTTGCTTTACCAGATCCTAACTGGTATAGTGCAGTGTCTAAAGTTTATTGTACCTTGTGGTTGGTAGAACTTAGTAGTAACAGACTTACAGTTATAATGATGTAGCAAGTCTGTTTTATTTTGGGAATTGGTGCCTTTGGGCTATAACATACAAGCCCTTTTAAATCGCTATATTGTACACTCTTACTGTTGTCATTAACACAACCAAAAACAAGTGTAAATGTTACAAATGAATTCTGATACTTAAAATATCAAATGGAGGTTCTGAGCAGCCCAGTTCATCAAATATCTATTACATGTAAGTTAATTATGCTTCCTTATTGATAGTTTTTAAGGGGTTATTTGCATCAAAGATTAGCTCGTTTTTCATTAAGTCATATATCATGATTCATGTTTTGTGTTGCATTTCTTGTGTTGCTAGGGTTCAATTGGCGACAAACAAAACAAGCTGCTAGAACTAATAAAGCTGAGACAAGCTCATCAAGGAAAAATTCAAGAAAATCAAAGACATGAGAAACGTCACAAGGTTTCATGAATCCAAAAGCTAATACTGCGAAAGTGTTCACAAAAGATGCTGGCAAGAGAAGGGTTCAAGCTGATGGTCAAGGTTCTGGGCATTTGTTCACAAATGGCGATGGGAAGTGGGTAAGTTGGAAAGTTTGTTTTGTTATTGTAGTCATTTCAAATCAAGAAACTGTTAGAACCAAATATGGGTCGGGGGTGTGGTTCGGATTGGCATTTCAGAACACCTTAACAAGAGAACAAATGTTTAAGCAGTTAGGTCAACTATGTCAATCCTAACCCGTTTACTAGGGATGAGCATTGGTACCGAAAATATGGTACGGTACCAGAACTGTACCAGTACCGGTTTACTATACCGGTACTGTATCGGGATTAGGAAACAAGCTCAGAAAAAAACGGTATCACTCAAAAGCGGTACAGGAAAAAAAGGGATATCCGGGTTTAGGTACCAGGATTGGTGGGTCAACCTGTTTAAAACAGAGTTTACACATAATCCGAGCATCGCCTATTCAACCCGTTTTTGAAAACCGGTGGGCGGGTTGACATGTTTAACTCATTTAATCCAATATAAACATAATTTATCTAAATTTTAAAAATCTCAAATGGGTTGGTGGGTCAACCTGTTTAAAACACATAGTTCGAAAAAGTGTTTAGACCAGAGCCAAACACGTTTATGTCCGTGTCAGTTTTGGGTCGTATTTTGTTTTACGAATTTCCTCCCCTACTTTTTGATGGCATCTCTTTCTGTGTCGTATGATATAAATAGAATTTTCTTGTACTTTCAGGTTTATGTCAGTAAAAATGGGCAAGAGATGACTGGCAAAGCTGCTTACATTCACTATAAAAATGTACTTTTGCTTAAATATATCTCTCAACTTTCTCACCTTGTTTTGCTTTATAGTAATTGTTAACCATGTTTTAAACTTTTATTTTTTGCATGTAAATATGATATGAGTTAAATAATGATGCTTTTGTCATTTAGCAAGTCTGATTACAATTATAATTGAAGAGTATCTGTTGTTTTGACAGGAGAGCGGTGGAGGATTTTAAAATAAAAAGGCAAAGAAAACCTCTACCAAGAAGAAATGAGTGTTGATCGTGCTCTAAAATGTGCAATTGGTATATCCGTATCTAATCATGTTGAGACACCAAGAGTCTGATTTGTATTGTTCAAAGGCAGTTGACACTAGTATCTATCAATCTACAAATGAAAACTTTCAGAGTTTCAAAAGTGTTGAGGCTGCTCTGTAATGAACAAACTTTAGACCTGAGTTTAGTGTTTCTACAAGAGATTTTATAGTTTTTCAATGGCGATTATAGTAATAAATGGATGTCATTTTAGCATACATCTTGTGATTTTCGATCAAAACACAGTCATGCTCTCAATGTTCTTGTAAGCGAATATTCTGACGAAAAGTAACATTTTAGTGTGTTTTGGGAACTGACTCATTGATTTGATAATGTGTTTGTGTGAGACTAATGCTTTCGCTATTTTCAGTTCAGTGCTTAAGTGATTTCAAGATTCATCAAATAGGTGGCTCCTTGTTTTTTAATTAGTGGAAAAAACAACATATCTCACTGCTCTGATCTAATGATGCCAGTAAAACACTTAAACTGCCATTTAACTTTATAGTTTACCAACTATTATTTTTTAACCATTGTAGCAAATGCTATATGATTTGAAAAGTTGCTGACATAAAATTTACCTAATGATAGATGAAACAAGTAATGATTTTCTAAACCATCATTAGTATGAAAATTAAGAAACAAAAAACATGTGCAGGTATGCAAGTCATGGGCATGGGCGGAGCTATTAAGGGACCGGAAGGGTCCGGGCCCCCTTAGGTCTAAGCCCGTTAGTGTATTTTTTCGCGATTTCGTGTGTTAAAATTTTATTTTTTCCATCTCGGCCCTCCCATCTAATGTTTTTCCCGAAAAAAAATTGTTTCGGCCCTCCCAATAAATTTTTTCCTTTTTTTTTTGAACAGCGATTTGTATAATGTTCGCCCTCCCAAAAAATTGTTTCGGTCCTCCCAATAAATTTTTTCTAGCTCCGCCATTAACGCAATTATTAAAATGTGAAAAAATAAATATCAAAAGCCTTTTATAAATGGTGTGTGTGTATTGGTCATTTGGTTGAATGTTCAAACAGTGAATCTTATCTTCTTTTTTTTTTTCATTGATCAAAAAGATCAAATGAGTGGCTTTTGTTTCTCAACATAAAACACATCACTGCTGCAGCTGGGAACTACTTTCTTTGTTCACATAAACCCTTTCAAATAGCATGAGCGTTGAAAGTCTTCAATTAGACTAGAGCGTTAGATTCTTTTCTTTTTTTTTACTTCTTTCAAAGGGGAATGAATGGAATGAAGAAAAGAATCAACCAAATTTGCAATGGGCTGTTATTTCTCCTCTTAATTTACATTTTATTTCCACACAAACACAATCACCTTCACATTATCAAGTATTGTTCAATTTTCTTTGCAATCCGTTTGTAGAAATGTCCTTCAGCAACATACGTTTCTTCTCTGATCCTTCATCCATAACTTCATTAGGAATTATGCTAATGCTAACGCTAATGCTAATGGTCTTTATCCATTACTACTTTTATTCAATGGCATCTTCTTCAAACTCATCTTCACCAAAAGAAGAAAAATCGTCTTCAAACTCATCTGAACCAAAAACAATGGTGTCCACTTCAACTTCATCCACTCAAAATAGCTTTAAGTATGATGTTTTTTTAAGCTTCAGGGGTGAAGACACCCGTAAAAACTTTGTCGATCATCTTTATCATGCTCTTATGGATAAAGGCATTTACACTTACAGAGATGATGAGAACATCCAGAAAGGGAAAAGGATCCGCGATGATCTCTTCAAATCCATTGAAGACTCAAAGTTCTACATCATTGTTTTTTCCAAAAACTATGTATCTTCATCATGGTGTATGGATGAGCTTGTCAAGATTATGGAATGCCAGACGATGGAGGAGCACACTGCTTTCCCCGTGTTCTATGATGTGGAGCCCACTGAAGTACGCAAACAAACTAGGGCAGTTGGAGTTGCATTTGCAAGACATAAAAACGATGAAGCTGCAAGAAAATGGAGAGAGGTTTTGAAAGAAGCATCTGATTTGGCTGGGTTTGAGTTGAAAAGCATTGCTAATGGGTAAGTAAATTTCTTCATTATATCTATGCAATATTAGTATATTTTTTGAAAGGACGGGGAGTTGGGTTATGTTTCATCTCAAAACGGGCCAGGCAAATAATATTCTTAGCAAACAACCTCTTAGAGCATATGGTTCGTCATTCTTTAACACACTGTCGTCAAACTTACAATATAATCTGTGGTATGAAACCACAGATAAGTTTTCACCTATATAACTATATTATATTTTTCTTTTTTATAAGGGTATAGACTATAGAGAAGGAAGCGTTAGCGGTGGTCATTTATCATTTGTATATACCACATGCTTTCTGAAACTCTTCTATGGAATTTACGTTTATAAGTTATAACACTACCAAGTCATGTTAATTTCTAGAAAGTTTAAATGTGAGAGGTACAATATTACTTTTCTCTCTTTTGTCCTTACCTTAAGGGCAAATTAAAAAAAAAAAAAGTATTATACTTGCCACTGTTTCATCTTCTGGGTAGCGAACTTTATTTTTTCATTTTGAGGGTAATTATCTTTCAAATTCATCATCTTTAGAGTATTTTGTGAAATTTTTGGACATTTTTGCCCCTCTTAGCTAATACAATTTTTTTTCCCGAAGGGCAAAAATGTCACATATTACCCTAAAAAGGATGAATTTGAAAGAAAATTACCCTTAAAATGAAAAAAAAAAAAAAAAAAAAATAAAAAAAAAATAAAAAAAGTTCGCTACCCAGAAGATGAAACGGTGGCAAGTATAATACTTTTTTTTTTTATAATTTGCCCTACACTTAACTCACCGGTCCTCTATGTACAATGGAAAGTTCATGACTTCATGTGTATAGTTTGTTACCATGAACAAGTGGCTCTTTACTTTGTTCCTGGAAGACACGACGAGTTTCAACCAGTACAAAACCCTTACCTTAACAAACACATCTATTATTCATTCACTACTTATTACAAATCATACATACTTATATCACAATTTACTTCATGTATGATTGTATGTCAGTATTAAAGATCTGAAAATTGTTCAGGAATTTTCACAAGCTAAATGAATCTTTATTTAACGTATAGGCATGAAGCCAAGTTCATACAAAAAATCGTTGCAGAGATTTCACTAGAGTTACGTGTCATCAACTCGGGCACTGATGGAAATTTAATAGGCATGGAGACCCGTGTAAACAAAGTAGTTTCATCTTTAGAACCTAGTGTGAATGATGTTCGCATGATAGGGATATGGGGGATGGGAGGTGCAGGGAAGACAACTTTGGCAAGAGCTATTTTTGATCAGATATCCATT
Organism: Artemisia argyi; assembly: GCA_030686995.1. Taxonomy (NCBI): domain Eukaryota; kingdom Viridiplantae; phylum Streptophyta; class Magnoliopsida; order Asterales; family Asteraceae; genus Artemisia; species Artemisia argyi. The sequence goes on from CM060708.1 coordinate 294,876,311, forward strand.
CAGTTCGAAGGTGAAAGCTTTATTGAAAACGTCAGGGAAGTTTCAAAAGCCTCTTTGGAGGGTCTAAAAAAGTTGCAGAAACAAGTACTTTCAGATGTTTTAAAGGATCCAAACATTCAAGTAAGCAGTGTTTATGGCGGAAAAAGTATGACGCAAAGGAGGATGTGTGGTAGAAAGGTACTTCTTGTTCTAGATGACGTCGATCATAAAGACCAGCTTGAGGCGTTAGCCGGTGACTGTAATTGGTTTGAGCCGGGAAGTAGAATCATAATTACAACAAGAGATGAACAAGTACTGGTAGCCCACCGAGTGAGCTTGATTCATAATGTGACTTTGTTATCTCAAGCGGAAGCTGGTTACCTCTTCAGTAGGTATGCGTTTGGAAGAGAGAATCCGATTCAAGGGTATGAAGAGTTATCAGGAAAAGTTTTACAATATGCGCATGGCCTTCCGTTAACGATCAAAGTTATGGGTTCATTTCTTTGTGGTCAAAGTGAGCAATTTTGGATAGACGCCATAGAAAGACTAAAAACAATTCCATTAACGGCAACTATGGACAGATTGGAAATAAGTTTTGATGGTCTAGAGAAGGAATACAAAGAAATATTCTTAGATGTTGCATGCATACTAAAAGGTTGGTGGAAAGAAGAAGCAATTAGAGCGCTTGAAAGCCGTGGATTTCATGCTGAAGTTGGTTTAAGAGTTCTTGAGCAGAAATCTCTTATAACTTATGATCAATATGGGCGATTGGGGATGCATGATCATTTAGAAGAAATGGGAAGGAATATTGTTCGTCGGTCACACCCCGATGAACCTCAAAGACATAGCCGATTGTGGGTTAAGGAGGAAATTGAGTGTATATTGACTAATGACCTGGTAAGAATCAAGTTATGATTTAATAAAACTACGAGTTAACTATATTTTTTGTGTTTGTGGTGGTTTGCCGGGTTTTTCATTTTTGGTCCAACAATTTGAAAAGTTTCGGGTTTGGTCCAAAATTTTGGGTCGTGGTCAAAGTGAGCATTTTTGGATAGATGCCATAGAAAGACTATGTTTCCATATAAAAAACACAAAACAATTCGTTAATTCGAATTGAATTATCATTCAATTCGCTTTTATATCATCTTCATTCACTCTCAATTTGATCAGTGATTTTGGGCGTTTTGAAATTAATGGGTTTTATTTTTTCGATTTCAGGGTACCCAAGCAACTAAATGTCTATCCTTTAATTCACTGGAGGGTTTCAGAGATGAAATTGCATTAAAAGGTCTAGCAAAAATGAAGGATCTTAGATTTATTCACATAAATCTCAAAAAGGATTATTATTTTAATAGCAATATTGTTGAATTTGATAAAGTTACCGAATACCTTCCAAGTTCCTTACGATTTATGAGATGGTGCGGTTTTCCTTTTTCGAGTTTACCGAGTACATTTCAAGGAAAATATCTTGTTGAACTTGAAATGGATAAGAGCAATATTGTTCAACTTTGGGAAGATGGAGAAGGAAAGGTAGAATTAATTTGTTGTTTTTCATGATTCATAACAATCCTATGTATCTATTGGTTTGTCATTGAACCTATATTAATTGTTTTCTGTACTTATGTTAGGTTCTTCATAAGCTTAGGTTCCTCAGAATCTATCTTTCAAAATTGAGGACCTTTGACCTTAGGTTGGCTCCAAATCTTGAGCAGTTGACTATTGACTGTTGTCATGGTTTCATAGAGCTTCATATGCCTGCTCCTCATCTAAAGCTCAAATATCTCAACCTCTCTTATTCAAAGTTGACAACCCTTCACCTCAGGAATACTCCGAATCTTGAGATGCTAATACTCGAAAGCTGTAATGATTTGGTAGAGCTTCAAATGCCTGCCGAAAGTTTAAAGCTTGAATGTCTTGACCTCACTCGTTCAAAGTTGAAAAGCCTTCACCTCGGGAATACTCCGAATCTTGAGATGCTAATACTAAAAGGCTGTGATGACTTGGTAGAGCTTAAAGTTCCTGATCTAAAGCTTCAAGAGCTCTACCTCAGTCATTCAAAGTTGAAGACCCTTCACCTCGGGAACACTCCGAATCTTGAGAGGCTAAGACTCCAAGGCTGTAATGATTTGGTGGAACTTCAAATGCCTGCTGAAAGTCTAAAGCTCGAAGAGCTCAACCTCAGTCATACAATGTTGAGGACCCTAGACCTTGGGCTGACTCCAAATCTCAAAAGGTTAAATCTTGAAAATTGTTATGATTTGGTAGAAATTAATGCTCCGGTTGGATATCTGAAAAAGCTTACCTTCTTAAAATTAAGTGGTTGTGGGAGGTTTAAGTCTTTTGTGTTTGACAAACGGTCTAAACCAGCTGAGGCTGGTTCTTTATCTGAGTTACATCTGATTGCAGAACCCACAGATGTATGCCTACTGCACCCTGACAATAGTTTTCCAAAGTTTCGGTTTAAATGTTATTGTAAAGAAGATCCAGCTTCATCGTTTGGAAATCTTGAAAGGCTACTTTCTCTAGGTCTGTGTGCTTGTACAAACCTTGAGAGTGTTTCAAGAAGCATTTGTAGTTTACAAGGTATAAAAAAGCTCACACTTGCAGGCAGTATTACAGAAGCACCCCTGGACCTTGACCAAATAGAATGTCTAGAGAAGCTAACTTTTTCATCTACAGAGATTAAATATCTTCCAGATAGCATTTGTAAGTTGAAACATCTCAAATCTTTCAAAATCAAATCTTGTTGGCTTCTTGAGAAGTTACCTGAGGATATTGGCAGATTAGAATCTTTAGAGGAACTAATCTTAACCGACTGTAAACTTTTACAAGATATTCCAAACAGCATTTGTAAGATGAAATTTTTAAACAAGTTAAGTCTCCGCGGTTGTTTTCGAGTTGTTGAATTGCCTGAGGTTATTGGATGCTTAGAAGGTTTGAAAGAGTTAAATATTGGAGGTACAGGTATAATACGTCTTCCACAGAGCATTTTCCAGTTGAGAGATCTGCGTATTGTTGAGTCAAGGTGGCGTCTTGCTACATTTGGTTTACCACTCAAGAGACGAAGAACCTCTGTTGATGATGAAATATCTGCTACATATAACCCATACTAACACATGCCAAAGGAGCCGATACATGAAGAGCTATTTTAACAGGTACTTTATTTTGAAGTTTTAAACTGATTATGAAATTATTCATTGTTTCTGCAATTTATGTGTTTTACTATGATTCTAACAATTTAACCATTTTCTGCTATTAGGAGATCCGATCAGCAGGAAGCTATTGTCAATCAACGCATAACAGTTAGCCAAGTGAACTCTGATCGAGTAAGTCATTAAGCAATTTCTCAACTTGAATGGATTCAGAAGGGTATGATTTATCATTCAGATTTTACGTTTTTCTAATTTTTTATCTCAACTTGATCTTTCAAGGTCCGGTGAGCAGGAAGCAATCACCACTCAGCTAACAAGGTGATCTAAAGCTCATATCTCTCCGCGTCTATTCTCATGTGCATTGAAATGATTTAATTATGATTTTTTCCCCAAGCATTTTTGATCGTTGATCATTGTCAAGTGGTTTTGGCTCGATCCATTTCGGTCATTGATAGTTTTCTCTGGTACACTCCCAAAAGTACGACTGTTAGTAAATAAGTGTTTCAAAGTATGATTGTCATTTCCTTACAGTATCAGTACTTTTTAATGTATACACTGTTAGATCAAGCTATAATCTCAACATGGATGCTGTACTAGTACTTATTACTTTAAATCAATAAAGAATGTGAACTTTATTTTAATTCATGGAGCTGAATAAACACAGTTGACTTCTTAGAAAGTCAAACTGATGAAATGTTGGGATATGATCGTGTTAAAAATAAACTGATTATTTTAGTTTAATGGTAAAATAAACGGAATCAGATAATGAGTTTGTTTTAGTTGGTATCATTGAACATTTTGTCTTCAGATAATCACAATGACTTAGCAAACACTAAAAGGTACTGATTATTTGCTGTTTCAAAACATAATAATGAAATATAACCTAAGCATTACTAATGCTTTTCTTAGTAGGTTCAAATTGATTTCATAAAGAGAAACGTTTGTGATACTGTTTTTCTTATCGGGGGCAGCCAATAACATTATTTTGAACTCTAATAATACAATAAACTGGACGTTAATCTCTATGTTGTGGATGGTAGATTGATAGGACTTACGAGTAACCGCTTATAACTTCATAGTGTCTATTGTGTAATATATTTAGTTAATTTTTTGACAATGTAGCATATCTGGTTTAGGAAATCGAAGGTCAAATAATTGCTCATAGGCTATGATTGTGATACGTGCTAAAAATGATTCAAGCTAAAGACACGTGGATGGCACGTGACAACTCAAAAGTTTGTTACTAAAAAGAGCGGGAAAGTTTGTTAGCTTAGTATTCCCAGTTTTCACTTGTATAAATACCCAACTATCATTTCAGTTGTATTCATTCACTAATTCAAGATTGTAATCTTTTCTCTCTCAATTCCATTACAACTTTGTGAATCATTGATATCAAATACGGTTACATTTCTTCTTCATATGTTCCCCTGTTTGATTATCACATAACGACTACATTTCACATTGATTTCTAGTTGTTATATCTTTGTACGTATCAAGTGGTATCTAGAGCCCTTTCTTGGCACCATTTTCATTCAAGAAGTGTTAAACTGACATTTCTTGATATTCCGGTTATCTTCTCCGGCGAAATTCCGGCAAGAAACCAAGATTCCGGTTTAGAAATCAGCCACCACTGATTTCACTGTTCTGTTTTCATTTGGTTAGTGTCAATCAACTGTACGGCCACAAGATAAGCCGAAATTCTCGTTAAATTTTCTTATCTTGAACAAGCTGGCAAGCAGCAGTTGGATTGAGTGACTCAGAACAGTTCTAGTAGTCATTATCCCAATTGGTCAGTGAGAAATCATTGTTGATGAGTGGTAATGATACTTTAGACATGGTGGAAACAAGAAACCAAGAAACCACAATGGAGTCACTTCAGACCACCATTGAGGAAATGGCAAGAAGAATGGAGCAATTGCAGAATGAGATGATGAGGATGAGATCTGGTGAAGGAACAAGTAATGGTCTTCATACTCATGGTGGAAGAAATAGTGGTGGTGTAGTGGCAAACCAATATGGAAGAATGTCAAAAATTGAGTTTCCAAGATTCAATGGAGATGATGTTAAAAGTTGGTTGTTCAGATGCAAACATTTCTTCAAAATTGATGAGGTGCAGGAAGAGATGAAGGTGGAATTAGCAGCAATGCATTTGTCTGATAGGGCCTTGGTATGGCATCAACAGTTCTTGAAAAAGTATGGTGATGGTTGTCCATGGGAATTCTATGCAGAACAAGTTTTGAAGAGGTTTGGAAGTGTGTTTGAAGATCCAATGGTGGAACTCAAGAATTTGAAACAGACTGGTACAGTACAAGCTTACCAAGATCAGTTTGAAGATTTGTTGAATAGATTGGAATTGCCTGAGTCTCTTGCAATTAGTTTGTTCATTGGAGGTTTGAAAGATGAAATTAGTATGCCAGTAAGAATGTTCAAGCCAATCACCTTGGTTGATCTGTTTACCATGGCCAAAATGCAAGAAAAGACAAATTCAGTCAACAAGCAAAGGTATACTCCTATTTTACCTACTCCCAAAGCTAATCCAGTGAATAATTACAATAATAGGAGCAATACTTATGTGGCTAGGCCTAATAATGCTTCTTATGTCAATAATGGAAGTAGTTATAGGCAAAACCAAACACCCTATAAGAGATTGACCCAAAAGGAAATTGAGGAAAAGAGATCTAAAAATCTTTGTATCTATTGTGATCAAAAGTATGTGCCTGGACACAAGTGTAGTGGTCAATTACATTCTTTAGAAATTGTAGCTGATGAAGAATTTGAAAATATGGAAGAAGAATTGATTAATGAAGATATGGGTCAAATGGGTGAGTCTGAGCAAATGGGTGAATTTGAGCATAATAATGAAATGATGGCACAAATCTCACTAAATGCTTTGACTGGAGTGTACAATTACCAAACCATGAGGGTCAAAGGTATGGTAGGAAGACATAATGTACATGTACTTGTGGATTGTGGTAGCACTCACAATTTCATTGATGTACAAACTGCTAAGAAGTTGGGGTGTAGAACTAAAAGAATGTGTCCATTACAAGTTGCTGTGGCTAATGGTGATGCTATGATTAGTACCTTATTGTGTCAGGGTTTGTCTTTGACTATGGGAGAACTCACATACACCATTGATGCAATGATTTTACCTCTAGGAGGTTCTGACATGGTACTAGGAATACAATGGTTAGCCACTTTGGGAACCATTCAGTGCAACTTTGCAAATTTGACTATGGAGTATTATGTAGGTAATAAGAAAGTGATGTTGAGAGGGTCACAACAGGCTGCTTTGCAGTGGATGCACCCTAAGTTGCAATTTAAGGCTACTCTAAACTCAATGGCTGTTTGTGTTTGTCTTGTTTCATTGTGCAATATGGAAGGTGTGACTTTGATTGAGCCACAGAAGATTGATGAAGTTTTGGATGAGTTTAAAGAGGTGTTTGAAGTGCCCACAAGTTTGCCTCCTAAGAGAACCCATGACCACCAAATTCCACTATTACCAAACACTCCACCAGTCAACATTAGACCTTATAGACATCCACCAAGTCAAAAGGATGCAATAGAACATATGGTGAAAGAATTGTTGGAATCAGGGGTAATAAGGTCAAGTCAAAGTTCATTTTCATCTCCAATTGTGATGGTCAAAAAGAAGGATGGGTCATGGAGGATGTGTGTGGACTATAGACAATTGAACAAGCATACAGTCGAAGATAAGTTCCCAATTCCTATGATTGAGGAACTTATAGATGAGTTACATGGGTCAGTGGTGTTCTCTAAGCTTGATTTGAGGTCTGGTTACCACCAAATCAGAATGAAAGACTCAGATATTCACAAGACTGCTTTTAGAACACATGATGGACATTATGAATTCCTGGTTATGCCATTTGGCTTAACCAATGCTCCTTTTACTTTTCAATCACTGATGAATGAAGTCTTCAAACCATACCTAAGGAAGTTTGTACTGGTTTTCTTTGATGATATTCTGATCTATAGTAAGTCAATTTCAGAGCATTTGGGTCCAATGTTCTGAAAGGCTCAAGGCGCACTAAGGCGCAAAAGGGGTCAAAGAGCCTCGAGTCGAGGCGCAAACCAAGGCGCGGGATTCATAAATATGAGGCGCACTATACATTTATTTTTTTATAACATATGTGACAACTTATGCAGCTTAAATAACATAAAAATATCAATATTTAATGCATAATGCCACTTAATAGTTATTACATCTAACAAAGGTTGCATTTAAACCCAAAATATTAAGCAAGCAACATATTAGAATCCATGAACTACCCTAAATTCCCAAATATACATTACAATATATGAGTTTATGACTTATAAAATTTAACAAATTACCATGTATCAAACTATCAACTACTAACAACAAAAAATCTATAGTTGTTTGGTAACACTTAACATTAAAGAAACAACATTTGTATCCGTTAATAAGCTACTATTCTTAGACATTAGATTACCAAAAAAACATAGTTCTTTGTTGATTGTGTGTTTTAGTCATTTTCTAAAATATTAAGGTTATTAGATACTTTATAACTTAAAGGGCCAAATGTATATAACATGTAAGCCAAAAATGTATCTTACTATTAAGAAAAAAGGCCAAAACAACATTACATCTTAAAGGCGCACAAATCCCCAAGGCGCTAAAGCGTAAAAATCCCCAAGGCGCTGCGATTTTTACGGGATTCATGCATGTCATGAGGCGCGATCTAAAAAAATCCCAAAGGCTAGAGCCTCGTGGGATTTAGGGAGTAGGCGCGCCTTAGGCGCGATTTTTAAAACATTGTTTGGGTCATTTGAAGTTGGTGTTGCAGACTATGCAAGATCACACATTGTATGCAAAAAGAAGCAAGTGTACTTTTGCTGTTTCATAAGTGGAGTATCTTGGTCACATAATATCTAATAAAGGAGTTGCTACTGATCCTGCTAAGATTGATTCAATGAAAGATTGGCCTATTCCTAAGAATGTTAGACAATTGAGAGGATTCTTGGGTTTGACAGGTTATTATAGAAGGTTCATCAAAGGTTATGCAGTCATAAGCAAACCTTTGACAGTATTGTTGAAAAAGAATTCTTTCATGTGGAACGAGGCAGCTCAACAAGCTTTTGAAGAGCTGAAGAATGCAATGGTTCAAGCACCTGTGTTGGGAATGCCAAATTTTGAAAAGGAATTTACTGTGGAAACTGATGCTTGTGGTAATGGGATTGGAGCAGTGTTGCAACAAGATGGTCATCCATTGGCATACCTCAGTAAATCACTCTCACCCAAACATCAGGTACTTTCTACTTATGAAAAAGAATTTTTGGCTGTCATTTTAGCTTTAGAAAAGTGGAAGGGATATCTAATGGACAGGCACTTTAAGATCAAAACTGGCCACTTTAGCTTGAAGTATTTGTTAGACCAAAGGTTGACAACACCATTTTAGGCTAAGTGGTTACCAAAACTGTTGGGATATGACTATGAAATAGCTTATAAGAAGGGTAGTGAAAACATTGTAGCTGATGCTTTGTCTAGAAGGGAAGTACAAGGTCAGTTGTATGCTTTGGTAGCTACTAATGTGAACACTGAGTTGCTTAAGAAGATTGAAGAAAGTTGGGTCAATGATATGAAGTTAGCTAAACTAATTCAAAAGTTTGCAAACCCAGCTTTTAAGTCAAAGAAGTATACTTGGGCAAATGGTCAATTGAGAAGAAATGGTAAATTGGTGGTGGGTGATGATGAGGCTTTAAGAAAATTGATTTTTCTCACAGATTCACAATGAATCTGTAGGAGGTCATTCTGGGGTGCAAGTGACTATGCAAAAGTTAAGTTCATTGTGCTATTGGAAGAATATGAGAAAAATGGTGAAGCAATGGGTCAGAGAATGTGATGTTTGTCAAAGGTGTAAACCTGATCTCAATGCTTATCCAGGTTTAATGCAACCTTTGCCTATACCAGTGAAAGTGTGGAGTGACATTTCAATGGATTTTGTTGAAGGTTTGCCAAAGTCCAATGGGAAAACTGTAATTCTTGTGGTGGTGGATAGACTTAGCAAATATGCTCACTTCTTACCCCTACAACATCCTTTTACTGCAACTCAGGTGGCACAAGTGTTCCTTGACAATGTCTATAAACTCCATGGTTTGCCAAATACCATTGTAAGTGATAGAGATAAAGTTTTCTGAGTAACTTCTGGCAATCATTGTTCAAAGTATTGAAGGTCAAATTACACATGTCAACAGCTTATCATCCACAAACTGATGGCCAATCAGAAGTGGTGAATAGATGTCTTGAATGTTATTTGAGGTGTATGTCTGGTGAAAAGCCCAAGGAGTGGACCCAATGGATTGCTATGGCTGAGTTTTGGTATAATACCAACTTCCATTCTGCTATACAAACTACACCCTTTGAAGTGTTGTATGGTCAATCACCACCTATCCATATGCCTTATTTACCTGGAGAAAGCAATGTGGAAGCTGTGGATAGAAGTATGCAAGCCAGAGAACAAGTGGTGGAGATGCTTAAATTTCATTTGAAGAGAGCCCAGGATAGAATGAAAAGTTTAGCAGACAAGCATAGAACTGACAGAGAATTTGAAGAGGGAGTTTGGGTTTACTTGAAATTGCAGCCTTATAGACAATCAACCAATAGACCAACTCCTTACAACAAGCTGTCATCAAAATACTATGGTCCTTTTCAAATACTAGAAAGAGTTGGCAAGGTAGCTTACAAGTTACAGTTACCAAGTGGCAGGCAAATCCATCTAGTGTTCCATGTGTCCCAGCTCAAGCTTTGTAAAGGAAGTATGGATCAACCTGGCACTTTGCCTTTGCCCATGTGTGATGACAGAGGTATGATGTCAGTGTTTCCAGCCAAGATTTTGGACAGAAGACTTGGGAAGATGAATAATAGGGCTGTGGCTTATGTTCTGGTTCAATGGTCCAATGGGAGTGTTGAAGAAGCTACATGGGAATTGTACTCAGAATTGCTCAAAAGTTACCCTGAAGCTGATCAACTGATGGCTGCTTATAATCAAGTTTGACTGTGGAAAGTCAAATTCTAAGAGGGATGGATTTGATACGTGCTAAAAATGATTCAAGCTAAAGACACGTGGATGGCACGTGACAACTCAAAAGTTTGTTACTAAAAAGAGCGGGAAAGTTTGTTAGCTTAGTATTCCCAGTTTTCACTTGTATAAATACCCAACTATCATTTCAGTTGTATTCATTCACTAATTCAAGATTGTAATCTTTTCTCTCTCAATTCCATTACAACTTTTTGAATCATTGATATCAAATACGGTTACATTTCTTCTTCATATGTTCCCCTGTTTGATTATCACATAACGACTACATTTCACATTGATTTCTAGTTGTTATATCTTTGTACGTATCAGATTGATAGTTTATTATTGTTTGATTACTGAATCCTAATGGATTGATTAATTTATTGCGACACTACCCCAAGGAATTCGAAAACCCCCATTATGTGGCTTGTTTTGGGTAGAAAGCGGGTAAGAGTAGAGTGGATTTGGGTTTCGGTTCGGTTGTTGATGATGATGATAATGATATCGAGATTTTTCGTCACTGGAGGATAATACTGCTAAAGGTAAAAGTAATTCTTTTATTTGTTGATCGATTTGTTAAAGTGATTAATGTTTGTTTTGTTTGGGATAATTTTATTGAATTTTTTTGTTAATATGAGATTATTTATTTATTTATTTTGGTGATTGATCTCAACTTAACGAGTTGACTTTATAAAAAAGTCAAACTGCATCCTTTATGTAAAAAGTTTGGATACCACTTTTTTTTTTTTTTTTTTTTTTTTTTTTTTTTTTTTTTTTTTTTTTTTTTGAACAGAAGTTTGGATACTACTCATCATGTTCAAAATAAATAAAAGTTGTAGACCCGATACTGAGATAACATATATATGTCATTGAGGTGAGTTCATCTTATTATCTAGTAGTATAGCTGATATCAATATACACGTTATATTTCATTCGTAACTACTTAGTGAAAGTTTTATGCATATATGACATTTATATATGTCGATGGCAATAATACATGTAGAATTGTCCGAGTATTTGTTAAAGTTTGAGACTTTATCGTACAGCACATGGATAGGTGTATCTGGTAATTGATTGTGTATATGGGAATTATTAAAATATCTAGGAAAGGAATGATTTATAAGTTATAACTACTACAATAGTGAATGATTAAATAAAACAAGCCTAGACAAAATAGCATTCTTATGGTCTTTTTTTTATGTTTGTTTGGACAAAAAGTATTTTATGACCCCATCTAATTCCAAAGTTTTTCCACACAAAAAGATCACGTTCACATTGACCAATGATCCTTAGTAGCAACATCTATAATATAAAATAACGAGTAGGGCGCCGGTGCGCCCCTTTGTGGCGGGGCATTGTAGTTGACATAGAGTTTAGATAAGTTTTTTTCGGAAAGAGTGATGATTGTGTATATAGCCGGACGAATGTATATTGCCCGGACGAACTACACCGGAAGGATTGATATCCGGACAGGCCAGACAAGCGCCTCTCACAACCCTGATTTCATGGACACGTGTTTGCCACGTGTTCCCTATAACTGACACCATGATATAGGGATGCCCCACTACGCCACTCCCTATATGTCAGGAATAGTTACCTACTCGCACTATGCACAGTTCCGAATAGTAAAAAAGTACAAGTTTAAGGTAGTATAAATACTTCTCATTTACTCATACAGTTTTTTAGCATTTACTGCATATTTACACACATATCCTTAATATTAAACCCAATACTTACTCTCACGCCGGAGCTTGGTCCTGGGATCACACCCGGAGCGAGGCTAACGCGTTTCTTTGCATATCTCCAGGTCCGAAGAACTTACAGGGCTCCCAGCTAGAAGACTCTCACGACCTTCTCAGAGGTAACGGAAGATTACACAAAAAAATTGGCGCCATCCGTGGGACCCGGGTTCAATCTACCAGGGTCACAGAATGTCAGGCCCAGACCCTGCTGGAGGAAATGAAGATACTTCTTCGATGATGAGGGAACAGATTGAGGGACACTTGTCCGCCCTCAAGGCTTTAGTGGAAGAACATAACCGAAGAGAGAGAGAGTTCAACCCATGCGATTGAACTTCGGTGGGGGTGGACTCGAGAACGATACAAGGAATGGAAGGACGACCGGGGGAATCGTGACAGGAACGAAGGTGTCAGACGAAGACTTGGGAAAGCCTTTCAAAGAAATATCTAACTCACCCCTGTCCCGTAGACTCCTTGAGTTCTCAGCTCCGGAACATAAGATGCCATCCCATATTAAGCTCTGTGACGGTTCAACGGATCCGAAGGATCATCTCACCACATTTTCCGGAGCCGCGATGCAAGGAGGTTGGCCCATGCCAGTATGGTGTCGCATGTTCCAACAGACGTTAGACGGAAGTGCTCGAGGATGGTACGACAAGCTCCTCTCTGGAAGTATTGACGAATGGGCGGACCTCCGCCACCAATTCGCTACTCGTTTTGCCCTCCGTAAAAAAATGCTTCAAAGACCCCACGGAAATAACCAAGATCGTCAGAAATGCGAACGAATTCCTTCCTGAATTCAAGGAAAGGTGGACTACAGAGACAGGGTTCATACAAGGTGTGCCAGAGATAATGCGGATATCTTCCTTCATGAATGCATGTAAGACCCCAGAGTTGGCTAAGCGCTTCGCTGACAAAGTACCAAAGACAGTGGAAGAGATGATGAGCCGAGTGGATGATTTTGTAAGGTCAGAAAGGGCCTTTGCCAGTACCGAACTACCCCGAGGGGAAAGAATAGAATCCTCAAGGAGACCTCCCATCGGCAATTTCCGGCGGGACGATAGACAGTTTCGAGGGCCATACAGAGGAGACAAAAGGCACCAGGAGGGAACAACTAATCCTTCCGGACGCGACTGGTATGCCCCCTACAGGCCCAGGGATAGACCCCCACTACTCCCCCTCGAAACGATCAACCTGGACGCCAGAATAACTACCCTCCCAAACTCACGCTAAATTCTCTCACTAAGCTCCCTAAAGAGATCTTGGCAACCGAACACCAATTACAACTTCCACACCCCAGACCCCTGAACTATCCACCTAGAAGGGAGAACCAAGATAAGTATTGTGATTATCACATGGGTAAGGGACACCACACTAATGATTGTCACCAACTTCAGAAACAACTAGAGGTAGCCCTTGAATAAGGGAAGCTTAACCATCTCGTCAAGGATGTCAGGCAGAAGGGAGGTGGACGAAGGGAAGAAGAACCGCCGAAAGGCAGGATTATTAATATGATTCGTATACATCCGGAAAAAAAGAAAAGGAAGAACAGAGAGCAATTGGAAGAGTGGATGAATGTGCCCATTGTATTCCCACCTATATCAGCGGACGATGTGTCGGAAGAACCTGTCATCATTGAAGCAATGATAGAAGGATATCTGGTCCAACGAGTTTTCGTTGATGAAGGAGCATCGGTAGAAATCATGTTCGAACATTGTTTTAACCAGTTACACTCCTCAATCAAGTCGAGATTGAAGCCTACTAGCACGGATCTATTGGGATTTGCCGGAAGCGTGACAAGACCATTGGGAAAACTAGAGTTGGATGTGAAATTTCGAAACGGAAGATTGTCTAGGAAGACGACTATGAAGTTCACTGTCATTCGTGCTCCTTCACCTTATAATGTGATTCTTGGACGGAGTGGTTTAAAAGCGCTCAGAGCAATTCCCTCAATTATTCATTCAATGATGAAGTTCCCGACACCAGGAGGAATTGCCACGCTAGTTACTCGTTTCTCTGCTGTATTAGAATGTCGAAGGATAGAAGAGAGTCAGACGGAGGATAGAGAGGAGGACGAAGCCGAAGAGCACGGACCGCATGTCAATGAACCAGAAGAGATAATGGTCAACCCAGCATACCCAGACCAATTCGTCACAATTGGGGGTGGCCTGACCAAGAGATGCAAGGCCCAGTTAAAGGCTTTGCTCGTCAAAAACCTAGATGTGTTCGCCTGGGAACCATCTGACATGACAGGGGTACCTAGACGGATAATGGAACACCATTTGAACGTCAACGCCTCGATCGAACCAATATGCCAAAAGCGAAGGATATTTGCACCAGACAGAAGCCAGGCAGTGTTGAAGGAAGTAGAAGAGTGGACTCGAGCCGGAATCATTAGGCCGGTGAAATATCCGACCTGGATATCCAACCCCGTACTGGTAAAGAAATGTGACGGCAGCCGGAGAATGTGTGTCGACTTCAAAAATGTCAACTCGGCATGTCCGAAGGATTACTATCCTCTTCCAGACATAGACTGGAAGATCGAGTCCGTCATGGGGTACAAATACAAGTGTTTCTTGGACGCATATAAAGGTTACCATCAGGTGCAGATGGCCAAGGAAGATGAGGAGAAGACGGCCTTCTACACAGATCAGGGGACTTACTGCTACACCAAAATGCCTTTCGGACTTAAAAACGCCGGCGCTACATACCAAAGATTGGTAGATGTAGCTTTTCAGACACAATTGGGGAGAAATCTGGAGGCCTACGTTGATGACATGGTTATTAAGAGCAAAGAAGAAAGGGAAATGATAGAAGACATCGCCGAAATGGAAGAATTCATGGACGGAGCATCCAACCAGATAAACAGAACATAAGAGTATACGTTGATTCGAAGCTAGTAGCCAATCAGATAAACGGTGATTACGTGGCCGTCAATACCAACATGATCAAGTACTTGGCCAAGACGAAAGAATTGATGGCGTGTTTCGACAAATTCTCCATCAGTAATATACCCCGAGCACGAAATCAAAAAGCCGATGTGTTAAATAAATTAGCGACCGTTGCATTTGACCATCTCACCAAGGAGGTTCTAGTCGAACTGCTAACAAAGAGATCCATTGAGAAGAAAGAAGTAAATACAGTGGTGGAAGAAGATGATAATTGGATGACACCTATTATCAAATGCTTGAAGGAAGGTATCTGGCTGGAAGACAAAAACGAAGCACGTACTCTGAGAATGAAGATAAACCAGTATGTGATGGAAGAAGGGGTGTGTGGGACCCTTGCAGGCCAACTATGTGATCAGAGAAATACACATAGGCGCGTGTGGAATGCATTCCGAACCTCGAATAGTCGTTGCAAAAGCCATGAGGCAAGGATACTACTGGCCGACTATGCATCGAGACGCCCGGAATGAGATCCGAAAGTGTGATTCTTGCCAAATCCATTCCAAGGTTCCCAGACTTCCAAAGACACCAATGACATCCATAATGGCGCCTTGGCCTTTTTACCAATGGGTAATGGACATCTTAGGCCCTCTACCTCAATTGGCGGGAAGGGTGAAGTATGTGATAGTGGCAATAGACAACTTCACCAAATGGATTGAAGCTAAACCGTTTGTCCGCATAACGGGGAAAGAAGTCAAAAAGTTTACATGGGACAACATAGTGTGTAGATTTGGTCTCCCAAGGATAACAGTCACTGACAATGGAACACAATTCATCAACGATCCGTTCAAAAAGTGGTGTGAACAGCTAGACATACAACAAATCAACACGGCGGTAGCTCACCCTCAGGTGAACGGTTTGGTAGAAGCCGCCAACAAGAGCCTAATGAATGGCATCAAAACCAGGCTGGGTAGAGAAAAAGCTGGATGGGTAGATGAATTGCCCAATGTCTTATGGGCACACCGGACAACCCTTAAGATGAGCAACAGAGAAACGCCGTTCAGCCTCACACATGGTAGTGAAGCAGTCAGACCGGCCGAAATAGGTATGCCCACTCACAGGACGATGATGGTAAGAGAATGGATGAATGATGAAGAGATACGTTTAAATTTAGACCTGCTACAAGAGAGGAGAGAGGAGGCAGCGATCCGGGAAGCCAAATACAAATAAAAAATAGAGAAGTATTACAACCGAAGGGTTCGACCGGTAACTTTCCGACCCGGAGAGTACGTATATCGCAGGAATGAAGCCAGCCGTGTTGAGGATCAGGGCAAGCTAGGCCCAAAGTGGGAAGGTCCGTACCGCGTGACAGAAGCGTACCAGAATGGATCCTATAAGTTATATACAATGGATGACCAAGAGGTCCCCCGGAAGTGGCATGCCATCAACCTCCGGAAGTGTTATTTATAGCTTGTATTCTGTTTAGAATTCTGAATGTAAGGCCCAGGGCCAAAGTACTGCGATGTTGCTAATGAAATTATTAAGTATCCTACCCTAGAAGGAGGGTAAGGATAATTTTCCGCTATTTTGTCAACAAGAAATTCTACGAAAATTCGGGCGGAGATTAGCTACCTCAGTCCGAATAACGAAAACGACGACCGAAGAACAAACATCATTAGACCTAACGGCGCAAAGACGCCTAGGGGTAACATCATTATACCTAACGGCGCAAAGACACCTAGGGGTAATATTATTAGACCTAACGGCGCAAAGACGCCTAGGGGTAACATTATTAGACCTAACGGCGCAAAGACGCCTAGGGGTAACATTATTAGACCTAACGGCGCAAAGACGCCTAGGGGTAACATTATTAGACCTAACGGTGCAAAGACGCCTAGGGGTATCATTATTAGACCCAACGGCGCAAAGACGCCTAGGGGTATCATTATTAGACCCAACGGCGCAAAGACGCCTAGGGGTTACTTATAAGACCTAGCGGCACGAAGCAGCTAAACAACAAAAAGCCAGTGGAATCACCATTGTTTCATCTAGCGATGTAGAGTTACTAAGGATAGAGGGAAGAGCATTACTCCATGTTACAAAAAAAAAGAAGAGAGAAAGGAGCAATCACAATATATTCAAAAGAGGGAATCACCACAAAATGTATGAAATACATAGATAATTGTTCAAATATTACAAACCATCAAAGACAAATGAAAGACAATTAAGAATCCTGATGCTCCTGTTCCTGTCCGGTCACTCCGGAACTCCCAACCCCGGGAGTGACCCCCTCGCCTGCCGGGAAAATGTTCATAATGTCAGCAAGCGGAAAACGGTAGGAAGCAACAATCTTCTCGACAAAAGGAAAATGCCGAAGAAACATGGCATCATAAGCAGTACGGAAGTTGAGGGCGGCCGGCATATCTAAACCCGTGGCGGAGTTCACAATTTCCTCTATCTGATCAGTCTTTCGGCCAACCTTTACCCCTTCCAACCACCCGGCATCTATGGCCGCGTTAAAGACTTCACCCCATGCCATTTGATACTCCTCACTTTCATGGAGTCTCTTATCAACCGTGGGGACAAGCTGCCGGACATAATTAAACCTCAAGATTTTCACTTGGCTGGACTCGACGGTCATCTTTTCAATATTTTTTGCCAGTTCAGCGGCTTTAGTCTCCGACGCTTCCAGTGCCGCACCCTTCCTTGCCAAAGCCTCTTCCAGATCCTTTATCCGCCTAGCCTGCTCTTCATTCTTACCCACCAAAACATCCCTCTCCTGCTCAATGGCCATTAGCTGGTTGGATAACCCCTCCTCTCGGATAGAGCGGCTTTGATGCTGTTGATGAAGCTCTTGGTTAGACTTTGTCAAAGTCTCTACCGATCGGAGCTGCTCTGCAAGGCCGGACTCAAGCTCCTTCAACCGATCAGCTGAACTCCCACACCCTTCATGAGTTTGATACAACTGAGCATAATGATAACTCAAATTCTCAAACCGTTGAAGTACATCCGCCTGAGCCAAGGAACCACGCGCCAATTTAAACCACGCACGCTGAGTGACCTGGTAATCCGTCAAGCTCGACTATTCTACTCGCACAGAAGGAGGAGCAAGGTGCACCATAAGATCACGACATACTTCGGCATCATTCAAGCTGGCCCCAGCAGTCAGCTTCCATCCGGGAATGTAAGGCTCAGAAGAGTCACCTCGTTCTGAAAAAGACAAGTTTTTTTAACAAAAAAAAAATAAATAAATAAAAAATAAAAAAAATGGGGGGGGGGGGGGGGGAAGAGAAGGAAAAAACCATAAGAATAAAATTTAGATCCAAAAACGAAAACCTCACCTCCGGACCCCCTACAGGTAAAAGCCTGACGGGTAGAACCGCCGGAGGTAGATCCTTGGAAACCTGCGGACAAACGGAGTCAGAAAATGATACGAAGTCCCTAAGAACCAACAGTCACAAAATAGAAATACCTCCATGAGCAAGATCTGCGACGTTAGGACGGTTCAAACCTTCATTCAGCTCGGTTGCGAAAGCATCAAGGCTAAGGCCATCACCCTCATTCCCTCCATCTCCAACATTCTCGGAAACAACATTGTCCTCAGGACCCACCCCATCGGTATTTCCAATATTCTCTCCAACGGGAACCTCGAGGTTCTCAACGTTGTCCCCAGCCTCCACATTTTCCACATTCTCAGCATTCTCATCATCATCAACATTCTCAGAGTCAGGATGGCTGATGTTTATAGGAGAGGGGAACGAGTACGATCACCGTCAGAAGAGACATCGTCCTCCGATATCACGACGCTCGAAACAGCGGCCCTCTTGTGGGAACGATGAGAAGGATCTACAGCCGGACGTTTCTTGCTGACAGTGCGGAGCTGGACGGCTTGCTTTTTCCATTCCATAGCGGCCCGGGAATCTAGCACTCTCTAGTCTGGCTTTTCAACGACCCTTCGCAGACCCGTCTTATTGGGGATCGGCTCTTTAGAACCTAGGGGCTCCGTCACATGCAACTCAACGTCACCCTCGTCAGCCAACACATGTCCCTTTCCAACACGAGAAAGCGACGTGTTCGGAAACCTAAGAAAGCGAGACATCGGCACAACTGCATAAGAAAATAGAAAGGAACAACGTAAATGCATAATATAACATAAGGACGGAAATAAAAACATGCAATAGACAGACACTAGATGGACAACAAGAGAGTTACCATTCCCCTTCCCATCCTTAAAAACCGGTCGATGACCAGGGTACTTCCAAATCTTTGTTACGTATATCGCAGGAATGAAGCCAGCCGTGTTGAGGATCAGGGCAAGCTAGGCCCAAAGTGGGAAGGTCCGTACCGCGTGACAGAAGCGTACCAGAATGGATCCTATAAGTTATATACAATGGATGACCAAGAGGTCCCCCGGAAGTGGCATGCCATCAACCTCCGGAAGTGTTATTTATAGCTTGTATTCTGTTTAGAATTCTGAATGTAAGGCCCAGGGCCAAAGTACTGCGATGTTGCTAATGAAATTATTAAGTATCCTACCCTAGAAGGAGGGTAAGGATAATTTTCCGCTATTTTGTCAACAAGAAATTCTACGAAAATTCGGGCGGAGATTAGCTACCTCAGTCCGAATAACGAAAACGACGACCGAAGAACAAACATCATTAGACCTAACGGCGCAAAGACGCCTAGGGGTAACATCATTATACCTAACGGCGCAAAGACACCTAGGGGTAATATTATTAGACCTAACGGCGCAAAGACGCCTAGGGGTAACATTATTAGACCTAACGGCGCAAAGACGCCTAGGGGTAACATTATTAGACCTAACGGCGCAAAGACGCCTAGGGGTAACATTATTAGACCTAACGGTGCAAAGACGCCTAGGGGTATCATTATTAGACCCAACGGCGCAAAGACGCCTAGGGGTATCATTATTAGACCCAACGGCGCAAAGACGCCTAGGGGTTACTTATAAGACCTAGCGGCACGAAGCAGCTAAACAACAAAAAGCCAGTGGAATCACCATTGTTTCATCTAGCGATGTAGAGTTACTAAGGATAGAGGGAAGAGCATTACTCCATGTTACAAAAAAAAAGAAGAGAGAAAGGAGCAATCACAATATATTCAAAAGAGGGAATCACCACAAAATGTATGAAATACATAGATAATTGTTCAAATATTACAAACCATCAAAGACAAATGAAAGACAATTAAGAATCCTGATGCTCCTGTTCCTGTCCGGTCACTCCGGAACTCCCAACCCCGGGAGTGACCCCCTCGCCTGCCGGGAAAATGTTCATAATGTCAGCAAGCGGAAAACGGTAGGAAGCAACAATCTTCTCGACAAAAGGAAAATGCCGAAGAAACATGGCATCATAAGCAGTACGGAAGTTGAGGGCGGCCGGCATATCTAAACCCGTGGCGGAGTTCACAATTTCCTCTATCTGATCAGTCTTTCGGCCAACCTTTACCCCTTCCAACCACCCGGCATCTATGGCCGCGTTAAAGACTTCACCCCATGCCATTTGATACTCCTCACTTTCATGGAGTCTCTTATCAACCGTGGGGACAAGCTGCCGGACATAATTAAACCTCAAGATTTTCACTTGGCTGGACTCGACGGTCATCTTTTCAATATTTTTTGCCAGTTCAGCGGCTTTAGTCTCCGACGCTTCCAGTGCCGCACCCTTCCTTGCCAAAGCCTCTTCCAGATCCTTTATCCGCCTAGCCTGCTCTTCATTCTTACCCACCAAAACATCCCTCTCCTGCTCAATGGCCATTAGCTGGTTGGATAACCCCTCCTCTCGGATAGAGCGGCTTTGATGCTGTTGATGAAGCTCTTGGTTAGACTTTGTCAAAGTCTCTACCGATCGGAGCTGCTCTGCAAGGCCGGACTCAAGCTCCTTCAACCGATCAGCTGAACTCCCACACCCTTCATGAGTTTGATACAACTGAGCATAATGATAACTCAAATTCTCAAACCGTTGAAGTACATCCGCCTGAGCCAAGGAACCACGCGCCAATTTAAACCACGCACGCTGAGTGACCTGGTAATCCGTCAAGCTCGACTATTCTACTCGCACAGAAGGAGGAGCAAGGTGCACCATAAGATCACGACATACTTCGGCATCATTCAAGCTGGCCCCAGCAGTCAGCTTCCATCCGGGAATGTAAGGCTCAGAAGAGTCACCTCGTTCTGAAAAAGACAAGTTTTTTTAACAAAAAAAAAATAAATAAATAAAAAATAAAAAAAATGGGGGGGGGGGGGGGAAGAGAAGGAAAAAACCATAAGAATAAAATTTAGATCCAAAAACGAAAACCTCACCTCCGGACCCCCTACAGGTAAAAGCCTGACGGGTAGAACCGCCGGAGGTAGATCCTTGGAAACCTGCGGACAAACGGAGTCAGAAAATGATACGAAGTCCCTAAGAACCAACAGTCACAAAATAGAAATACCTCCATGAGCAAGATCTGCGACGTTAGGACGGTTCAAACCTTCATTCAGCTCGGTTGCGAAAGCATCAAGGCTAAGGCCATCACCCTCATTCCCTCCATCTCCAACATTCTCGGAAACAACATTGTCCTCAGGACCCACCCCATCGGTATTTCCAATATTCTCTCCAACGGGAACCTCGAGGTTCTCAACGTTGTCCCCAGCCTCCACATTTTCCACATTCTCAGCATTCTCATCATCATCAACATTCTCAGAGTCAGGATGGCTGATGTTTATAGGAGAGGGGAACGAGTACGATCACCGTCAGAAGAGACATCGTCCTCCGATATCACGACGCTCGAAACAGCGGCCCTCTTGTGGGAACGATGAGAAGGATCTACAGCCGGACGTTTCTTGCTGACAGTGCGGAGCTGGACGGCTTGCTTTTTCCATTCCATAGCGGCCCGGGAATCTAGCACTCTCTAGTCTGGCTTTTCAACGACCCTTCGCAGACCCGTCTTATTGGGGATCGGCTCTTTAGAACCTAGGGGCTCCGTCACATGCAACTCAACGTCACCCTCGTCAGCCAACACATGTCCCTTTCCAACACGAGAAAGCGACGTGTTCGGAAACCTAAGAAAGCGAGACATCGGCACAACTGCATAAGAAAATAGAAAGGAACAACGTAAATGCATAATATAACATAAGGACGGAAATAAAAACATGCAATAGACAGACACTAGATGGACAACAAGAGAGTTACCATTCCCCTTCCCATCCTTAAAAACCGGTCGATGACCAGGGTACTTCCAAATCTTTGTCAAACCTGCCTCAAAGAGTAGCGCCGGGTGAATCGCCTGGATATCAACAACTGCGGCTGTCAAGGCCTCCACATGCTCCGGTTGATAACCATCGAACGGCGGCAGTTCAGAAACACTAGAGTCCGGATGCCTCTAGGGCATGGCCTGAGGAATTGCTCGACGATCGATAAGAAAAAATCTATCCTTCCAATGCTTCATACTTGAGCATGTCTCGTTAAAAATCCTGGCTTGACCATTCTTACTGGTTCGACGGACAAAAGAGAACCAGTGACCTTGTTTTTGTAATGCGTAAATAATAATAATAATAATAATAATAATAATAATAATAATAATAATAATAATAATAATAATAATATTAATAATAATAATAATAATAATAATAATAATAATAATAATAATAATAATAATAATAATAATAATAATAATAATAATAATAAGAAGAAGAAGAAGAAGAAGAAGAAGAAGAAGAAGAAGAAGAAGGAAGTAAAAACAAGAGGACTTGATCTTCCGGAGAGACAAAATATCATGTTACAACTTCTCAAAGTTATAACATGATACTGGGGGGGGGGGGGGGGACATGATTGTGTATATAGCCGGACGAATGTATATTGCCAGGACGAACTACACCAGAAGGATTGATATCCGGACGGGCCAGACAAGCGCCTCTCACAACCCTGATTTCATGGACACGTGTTTGCCACGTGTTCCCTATAACTGACACCATGATATAGGGATGCCCCACTACGCCACTCCCTATATGTCAGGAATAGTTACCTACTCGCACTATGCACAGTGCCGAATAGTAAAAAAGTACAAGTTTAAGGTAGTATAAATACTTCTCATTTACTCATATAGTTTTTTAGCATTTACTGCACATTTACACACATATCCTTAATATTAAACCCAATACTTTACTCTCACGTCGGAGCTTGGTCCTGGGATCACACCCGGGGCGAGGCTAACGCGTTTCTTTGTATATCTCCAGGTCCGAAGAACTTACAGGGCTCCCAGCTAGAAGACTGTCACGACCTTCTCAGAGGTAACGGAAGATTACACAAACAAGTGAACATGTTAACGAACTTTGTAAAAGGAAATGAAACGGTCGGGCAAAATCATGTGTATATTAGTTTTGTTATTAGACTTTTGCTTTATAAGTATCCTAAGTTCCTGGAGACCGCTAATCAGATTGGGGATAGGCGAGAAGAAAGCTTATGTCTGTGATGAAAAGTTTTACAATTAAAGGATTGAGGAACTGAAAGTTCGTATTGACCACAGGCATGGGATTATTATGGAGTTGAAGAAGATGGGAAGTAACTGTGTTTTCGATGATTACTTGTCAGATTTGAAAGATGTGAAGCGAGTGGATTTTGATGAAATTGGGTGGTTGATTCTGAGAAAGTATGCTGCTTCTTTACGTGCTACTCACAAAGGAAGGATGGTCAAGAAACTGATGAGATTCTAATAAGGTTGTTTCTATGTATGCTATTTCTATGCTTAAATTTGTAGCACTGTAGTAAGCTTTTGTATGACTTAGGTGGGTAAAAGTATTAGCTTTTGGTGTTGTTGTTGTAGGATTAGGTAAGTAATGTATGGTATGTATATTGAACGTATATATTGTTTAGTCCCATCAGGTGGGCCCAATGTAGAGTTTTCTCAGTTTTGGTCAAATATTCTTTAGTCCCATCCCAAGAAACTTTTTAGGGTGCGTTTGTTTTGAGGTCGTAGGATTTGGGATTGGGACTTAATCCAAAATATATTGTTTAGCAAGGATAATTGGGTTTTAAAAATTGGAGTCATGCCCACGGATAAGGGTTTTCAGAAATCCCAATGCATGCCCTGGATTCTAGTTTTTTGTTGCAGTTTTCATTTTTTGTAGGCTCTTTATTACCATGTCTATTTCTCTCTCTTTGTTCTTTTTATTTTTTTTTATTATAAAATTGACTTATTTTTATATATTTATGTTCTAACAATTTTGTAACATAACATTTAATAATTATAAAATTATATTTTAATTTCAATCCCAACAAACAAAACAAACAACCTTTATACATTCTCTCTTTTACATTAAATCTAAATCCAAATCCAAATCAAAATTCAAATTCTAATCTGATGAGGCGAAAAATGATCCGTTTTTAGGGGGTCATTTAAGCCCGAATCCGACTTTATTTGATCAAATATTGCCCTAAATTGTTCCTTTTGTGATTTTAGGTACTTGGAGAGTGAATTCTGGAAAAGAAGCCATTTTGGACGTTTTTGGAGCATAAAAGTGAAGAAAACGGCAAAGTCTCAATTTTCCATGCTGGGAACAGTACATGAAGGCGTCAAGAGTTTGCCTTGACGGCGTCAAACCTCAAGAATTAAAATCCGTAGTTGATGACGGCGTCACACACAGGGCGTCAAGAGTAATTTGTGTGACGGCCTAGGCCTTGACGGCGTCAGAAGTAGATCAAGGCCGTCCGAGGAAGTATTTGGCGGCGAGATGACGGCGTCACACCTTTGTTCTTGACGCCGTCATCCGTATTTTCCTATATATAGTTTTCTAGTTTTCACATTTAAAAGAGAGAGAAGTTTTGGGAGAAACCCTAAAGACGATTTTTGTGTAACTTTACAGGTTTTTCAAGGGTTCCAACCCCTTGATACCTTGCATGATTAATTAAGATAAGTGTTCTTTTAATTCAATCAATATGTCTATGTGTTGGTTGTCTATATCTTGTTCTTGTCTTAATTCTATCATGCTAGGCTAGATCTCTTTTGTGTTTGCTTAGATCTAATGAAACCTAGATATTGATTATGTGTTGATTACTTGTTTATTCTTGTCTTGGATGAATGATTTATATGTTAGGCTTAAGAAAACTGGCAGATCTCCAAATGGTAACATGCTTGAACGTCTTAAGAAACATGAACCGAGGCGTACTAGGTCTTTATTGGTTGTATTTAATGCATGAGCCACTGTTTACAATCCCTATAGTTGTGCTGGGCATGGTGTAGGAGGAGATAAGAGCTCATAGAATTGGGGAGTTATGTATGCCACCCTATGAATGGTATTAAGGAATACAATCCGTCATCCATGCAATTATAACAAGTAATTAACGTGTAAAAGATATCTAGGGAGTAGTGAAATCTAAGTAAACACATTTTCTCCAATTACTGCTCACAACCTTAGTATAATTTAGCTTATTTTAATTTCTAGTATTTTATTTTGATTGCATCTTAGTTTTGGGTTAGTTGAATAGCAACTAATTCTGCCCACTCTTCCAAAACCCGAGATTTTTACTTGCTTTTTAAAAAATATAAAAACACAAAAAAATAATCATCCCTCACCTTTAGAACTAGTATTTAGGCTTTCTAATCCTAGCGACACTATTCCTAAGCTGAACGATCAATCCCCCGGTACTTGTCACTATACTATACTACAACGATCAGGTACACTGCCTGGTGGGGGTTGTAAGCTTCTCGAGATCCCTCGAGAGGTAAAGCCTATTGCGATTCCCACGCATCATAATCATAATCCTAATCAAATTCAAATCCTAAACTTATCTACAAACCAAACATGCCCTTAATTCCTCGACATCAAAAAATGCCCAAAATTTTTTTTATCCAAATTTAATTTGAAAACATTGTTACACAAGCGCCATGCCGCCACAAATTCATTTCAACTAAAAACAAAACATTATTTTGAAAACCCCAAAAAACTTACAGTGAAAAATGAATCAATAAATCAAATCCAATATTAATAATCAATTTGTGATTTTGAAGCAGCTTCATTCTCATTGGGTTTCGACTTCGATTTCGATCATCTCCCCGAACCCCAAATCACACCCACACTCCCAAATGAACTTACCAAACACCCGAATCGGTTTCAATAAGCAAATCACATAGGTTCAATAAGCAATATATAAGTTTATTAGTTTATCACATAGGTTCCTAGGGATAAGATATGATCATGTACTTTCTAATGAATCGCATTCGATGTTGAAAATGATAGTACACATGCTTTGCAATTGATGCTTATTATTATTATTATTCCAGTCATATGAAATCTACATATTGTTGATTCTGCTACTAGATCTGAAAATTTACAAATTGGTCTCTGAACTTTACAATATGATAATTTTGTTATTAATTAATTGCCTAGCTTATGATTTAAAAGAATTTGTTTTCATACAGATGTGATGTTCTGTTTCTTTAAAGATCTTATAGTTTATGTTTTGATCCCTGTTAGCGAAATTTGTTACATTTTGATGGCACGGAATATTTACACAATATAGTTGGGGAGGCGACGAGGCGTACATTTAGTGGCTGTTTGATAATTTAATGTAATGTGGTGAGATTAAATATATTGGTATGGTAGGTCTCTTTTTAAGCAATATATGAAGGTTCTTAGGGCTAAGATTAATACATGAGCTACATGCGCGTGTTTTAGACGAGGTGCGTGTATTATTATTGCACGCGTCCTTGACGATTCATGTTTATGCTCTGATAAATAGTCATTTGAAGGGTTTGATATGAAAATTCAGGTGTGTCCAATTATTTGGTTAATTTGGAATTATACTATAAGTAGAGTTGTACAGTAGGATTAGGTCCATTTGGATCATGGGAATTGGATGATAGTTGCATGTTTTACAAGAGGTCCGGTAAGAGTATTGATAAAATGGCTGGAATGATGTATCCTTGATAAAATTGTCACGACTACCTTTTTTGAAAGGGCAGAGTAAACTGATTGAACGGTTAAATAATAATCACTATTTATATAATCTTCCATATTTTTGTAAAGGATCTTAGCATCTCCAGATGAGATAATGGCTTCCATTTATAGAGGAACAATTGAACAACCAAAATATTTTTCAAACTATATTAATTTCCGTTCAAGGTGTGCTGCTGTTTGTCGTTCACTAGGACCAAGCTACTAATTGCTTTATGATTTAAATGAAAAACGATAATTGTGAAAAATTTGTCGATCAACAAGGCAAAGTGTAAAAAGGGATGAAAAACCTTTCTGAAAATGAAAACGTCATAAGAGGAAAAAATCGCTTGTAGTCTTGTGTTGTATGATGCTTATAAGTTAGCCTTGTTTGCAAGCATTTTTTTCTATTTCTGTTATCTTGATTACTTTCATCGAGCATGATTGATTCAATGTTTATGTAAAAGTTTCTATTTTATGTTTCATAAGTTCTAATATAAATATTAAATATCAGGTAGAATGGACATTCCACATTCCAAAGCCACGAGGACTGAGAAAGTGGTGCTTAAGGCAATAATAGGCTGCGAGACTCAATCCAACAACAAGGCCCAAGGCTGGTACTTGAATTGTGGTTCTTGAGAGCATGTTTGCTACTCTAGGGACATGTTTGTGGACTACAACCCAATGAGTGATCACGAGGTGATTTTGGACAACGATGATCATCTTGATGTAGCTGGAATTGGTACAGTGGTGATTCGATTCGACACACACAAGGTTTTGACTCTTTCAAATGTTCTTCATATACCCAAAATCAGTAAATGCTATGTATATGTCGCCAAACTCGATGATCTTGGATACATCATGTCTTTTGTGGATGGGATAGGTGTCATTACTAAGAGCCACGAGGTCATAGGTAAAGGGTATAATTTAGGGAATACCGTGTATCGGTTGAGCTTAAGGGGAGATCCTCCTTTTAGGAGAGTGATTGCCAATAAACATCCAGGTGCAATGCGTGATCACGAGGTTACTTTGGACAACGATGATCATGCTGAAGTGGCCAGGATTGGTATATCAGCCCTTAAGTTCAGCCCGGACAAAGCTAATGATTCGGGATTGAGCGTTACTTTTGGGGGTGGGCAATGTGTCATTAAGCAGGGTGATGTGGTCATTCAAAAAGGGTACAAGGTGTTAGATTATGGACATTATTTTAGTAGTCGTATGTTAGGATCGAACTCGAGATCACGGGATTGCACACAATACGTATGAAGAGAAAAAGAAATAATTATTTATAAATGTTATAAGTAATTATTAACAAACACAAAACTAGTAATAGTAATTAGTATTTAATGATAAATGACTAATGACCTCTTGACGAAGATTAGGAAAGTAATACTAATGAATATTTGGAAACAAGGGAAGGTTCTAGAATCCCTAGGGGATTCTCCAAACCGATTGGCCAAGGAAGTTTCCACACCTCCTTTGTGCCTTGAGCTCCAAGTATTGAATAGTATATAAACAAACCCAAGGTGTATTGTTTTCTCATAACATGTACACACACATCTTGGTGTTTTTCTCTCCTCTCTTTGTCTTTGTCGATTCATCTAAACAAACCCATAAGGGTTTCGATTTTCTTGATCTATAAAGTTTTGTGTTTAATTACTTGCATAAACTTTTTCTTGAATTAGTACGTGTGTACAAGAATGTGATTCAAACACACTATTGTTTGATTCTTGGATTGAATTACAAAAGAGGTAAGGGGTAATTCTTGTAATCCTTTTAAACCCTAATTAGGGTTCTTGTTCCGGAAGATTGCTTTTGATTCTTGTTCGAGCTAGAATCACAAATGTATGTTTACTATTTAATTATTGATTAATTAATTACATGTTATTTGATCTTGTTATAATTGCTTCCGCTATGCTTACTTGATGTGTTTGGTTTATAATATATGAATGTCATGATATCATAATTCCAACAGTGGCATCTAGAGCCATTATAATGTGTAATTAATTATCGAAACGCATAAAAATTGGATCTTGATTCGTTTAGTTACATGTTTTTAGGGTTTATTTGTTAGATTCCTAACCCTAAAATTTTTTATGGGTCGATTGACCTTATTAGGGTTTTAGGGTTTATGGTTTTTAATTTTTAATTTGATTAGAAACCCTAGGATGTCATGTAATTTGTTATGCGTTTTAGTAAACGATCTTGGTGCAATATGTTAATTGTTAAGCTAAATCCATGAAAAGTGCATATTTGCATGGATTTTTATATTGTGTAATAATTTAAATGGTTTAAATTGTTAATAGTTAAGTTATATCGAAACATGTAAATTTATTAATAGATGTCGAATTGGGGAAGACTCCAATATTAAGTAATCAATTATGTGCTATGTGGTATTTATTTAATTTTGGCTTACGCAATCGATTTATCGATGTATGTGGCTCTTTTTCCTAGAAGAAGAAAGCCTTAATTGAATTAATACGTTGTACACTTAGATTTGATTATTAATAGGACTATTGAATAAGATTTGCATGTGGCTACATGTTTTATACATATTTAATTGTTATGATTATGTATATTTGTTTATTTAGTTGTTTTATTTTTTTATTGTACATTACTTGTTTTTGTTTATTAATTGTGTTAGACATGTTTATAAACGAAAAGGGTAATTTTTGAATAGAAAAATAATACGGACTAAATAATGGCGAAATTGTTTTGGTTTTTAAGAATAAATCTCAAAGGATTGGTTGATTGATGTTTTTGTACATAATGGTTGAATAGGCTCGACCGAAGTTTACACACTATAAGATGGGTATAAGGATGGCTTCGCATTAAATTGTGGCCTTAGAGAGACAACATTCTGTCTTAACGCTCGTTTGTGTGTAAATTAGACTTACCGAACAACCATTACATGTACACTGTCATCTTAAGGGTGAATTAACCACAATTCCACAATGATTATCCGAAACACTAAGCCTTCGGGCTTATGCAAAAGTACGATATAGTGGACGATAATTGATGGTAATTCTTTAATTGGTGTACCCGATACCTCAATCAAAACTTTGTTATTTTACTCTTAGCAAATTGGTAATAAAAATGTTTTGTAAAACCAATGTTATGAAGTTGTATGCATGCTTCTTCATACATTATTTTGATCACATCAAAATATTAATACCCTTATAAAATTAAGTCGAATGCCATCTAATTAAGAACACTTGAAGTTGTAATTTACGTCATGTGAGAACTTGGCGAGATTGCAATGGAGAGGTAAATTTCATAAATTCATTGCTAGCAGATCAACTGATGTGATGGATTTGTGAGTTTACAGTTTTTAAGTTAGACGACTTAAATTGAGTAGGAAGTGAGATCTTGGACTCAAGGCATTAAGATGGGGATCAAACATGCTTACATTACAAAATTTTTGTGATTGTAAATCCCATAAATCTAGGAAATGCAATATGATATTGGCAATTATTGTTCGACAATTACCTTGTTGAATACTATCATTACTAGCAGATCAACTGATGTAATGGTACTATGTCAATTAGGATCCTAGCTTTAAGAAAATACTATGGTTTATATGAATATTTACCAATGGGTATTTTATTTTCTTAAAGATCTAATTATCGAAAATACTAAAATTGAATTTTGTAATTTGTTTTAATGTATTAATGCAACGTTCAAACCGTAAACGCACTTTGGGCTTTGGTAAATTGATCGAGTTCTGTTTTCAAACAAATGTTTGATTAAGAAATATTTACTTGAAAGACAAAAGAAGTCTCCTTTCTATGAAGGAAGAGTGAGACACAATCCTATTCTTTTTCATGAATGAGAAAGGGTAATAGGAATATTAGATATGTCTAAATTCTAAATATAACTCATAGCAAAATTTTAATGGTTAAGGAAATTGCATACATTTTTCATAGGGATTTTATCATCCTCATTCGGTGATCAAATTCTTAGTAACAAATATGATATTTGGTTAACAGAAAATTTTGTATGACATTTTATGAGTTATTATAATTAGAAGCTAGACTAATTACTGCAAAATGTTTAAAGACAAACTAGTTGTTTTGACTGTTTTAAAGGTACTACATACATTGAAAAATGGTAGACCTGTTAAGGAAGAAATTGCATGCCCAATTTTTCAAGTTAATAGCATTTGGTGGATAGTCCATCATTCACGTAGTAGAATACACTCTTTAAGTGCATAAGTAATTGTTACGTATGGACATTTAAAGGTGTAGGAAAATTAAAAGCACAATATTTGTTTTCACTGGATATGAAACATTTACAATGTTGTCAAATTCAGTGGGAGTATTGTGTACTTATTACTGAATAAGGAATTATTGTAATGATCTTTAATTCAGTGGGAGTTACAAGCTTTGACATCTTGGTAGCTAAAGGTAATTACTTTCCAAGTGTAGACACTCATACTTTTAAGGATAAGTATTGTATGTTTCCTTACTAGACAATGTTGTTCTACATCTACTTGTTATGCTAAAATCTATGACACAATCATATTGAACACATAAACAAATGCATGGCATGTTGTTTATCAACTATATGAGGTTGTTCCATGCACAAGTGGGAGAAATGTTATCTTTAATGTGTGCAAGAAACAACTCATAAAGATATCATTTAATGGATTCTCTTGACTACAAGGTAAGAGAATAAGGTTCTAATACTAATTCTAGAAACACTTGGTGTTACAATTTATGTTATGTGAGATCTTAGCTAGATTGCAACAACAAGGTAAATTTCATATTTCATTACTAGCAGATCAACTGATGTAATTGAACTATGAGAATTTGCAGTTTCTAATTTATAGATTTATGAATTCATGGAATGACATAAATTAATTAAGTAATCTAATGCTACTTCAAACTGAATATTTATGTGTTCTTGGAATGACATAAATAAATGTAGAAATAATGTAATTTACATTATTGTGAAGTAATATATTAACTTGAAATTACTATTGAAACCTAAAAATGGTGTTCATAATTACTTTAATTAAACATGTTTATGTTTCATTGTAAAGATATAAACATAAAGTCTTTTAATTGTTACAAGACTTATAATAAAGTAAGACGTTATTTTGTTGTGTTTTTTAATTAAGACATATACATGAAGTTATTAAATTGTTAAATAACTTATAACGTATAGTGAGATTATAACAGTTTATGTTTTCTTGTAAAGACATGGACAAGAAGTGACTTTGTAAAAAGAACTTGTGTTATAAAGCATGTAATTGACTTGAAAATCATTATACCATTAAAATGTATTAGTTGGTAAATAGACAAGTCAAAACGAATATGGTTATCTTAAATATTGTTAGATTGTCTTGCAATATTGATACTAATGAAATACCAAATGTTTATGGTATGTTCAGTTAGGAAAATCAAACTCTTGTTAATTGTTTGATTAAAGATAACTATGACTTCTTTTCTTCCAAAAGTTTTCAAGGTTAGAATGTTGAGTATGACTTGGACATATTTAATAAAACTCCAACATAGAAGATTAATAAGATATTATCATATGATGGAATGTGATGAATGTGATGAATCACATTAAGTCTTAAATTGAAGTTCTAAATTTGTTTAACTGCTTATGAAGAGGTTATTAACAAAGTAAAGTCAGGAACTGTCAATAAGTATTTGTAATATCCCAAAAGAGAACATTGTATTGTTGCTTTATTTGCTAAGAATTTAAAGAAAGTCTTTAAATTGTTAAAAGCATAAGTTGAAATAAGATAAATGTATGCATCTAGAAGATTAGTCTTATGTTTAATTATTAAATTCATATTTTGATTTATAATTGAAATAAGATAATTTCTAAGTATTCCTAAAAGCTAGTGGGAGTATTATGTTTAATTCTTAAATCATATATGTTGTAGAACATATAAAAGGTAACATTCCATATAAGTTAAAAGTTAAGTCTTAGTTTGGAATGAAACTTTAGTTGAAAGATTTAGAAACTAAGACATACAACCTTGGAATCAATGTTTATTGTTGAAACATGTGCGGTAAATAAATCTAATATATCATGATATATTATTTAGAAAGTCTAAATAGATATGTATGACATGAATAAAATCTAAGTATGACTCATAGATTTTTCATGTATATCATGTTTTGTTGTATCATACTTGATTACAAGATGATTTGACAATATTAATATCTAATTAAAAGTTATTAGATAACTTGTGTATTATTCTAAAAAGAATATGTTTGATTATAGAATCACATCCTAAGTCTGGAACAGCTTCCAAATTCTATAGATGAACAATTTTCAATTGTTGTGAAAATTGTCATAGCCAACAAACTTGAAAGTTTGAAGGGCACCAAACATTACATAATAGATATTAAGGTTTACTGGAAGTTTTAATAACATATTGTTGTTGCATACAATGATGCTATTGAAATTGAAATGACACTCAATACTAGTTATGGTAAGGATTTCGTTCTTTGCTATATGTACTAGTTGTGCTTACTAAAAGCATAAGTTGCATTATACATTAAGAGAATAAGAATACTTTAAACTTTAAAATGTTTGGAAGTTTAATTATCATAAATTGGTGGTTAAGGATGTCTCACATTTTTATGAAATATGGCATTATCAAAATAGTTGACTATGCACATATAAGAATTTCAATAGTTGAATTCTTGAAATAAGTATTCTTAAATTCCGATAGATCAAAGTTGGATTATTTATGTTTTATCAACAAGTATGAATGTCATTGCTTGAGACATAATTCATTAACAAGAGTTATCATGCATTGATCTATTTAGTATTTGGATAAGGGATGTTAAACAATTATTATGATAAAATACATGGTATGTTTAATTTATAATATATTGTATCCTATATTTGTATGTTTAATCCATGAATAAATGTTATTCTAAATTGTCCGTTGTCAGTTAATAATATGGGAATATTATTAAATCAAGACAAATCTGAAGGTTGGTATAATATACTTAAAGTATATTGATGCGTAGTCATGCCATTTCAGATGATATTCAATGATACCGAATATAGGACTTATCCCAACTACATGATATTACTTTATGGATTTTGTTATTAAGTAAATCATGAGAAGTTATCCTCAGACTTGAGATGCAAGATAAGTGTCATGAATGTAGTACATTTTTGTGGAACAACTTAACGCTATACGTAACTGGTAGTCATAAGGGTTGTTTTCGGAAGTGTTACAAAGTTTGTGGGTTTTGCTTGTAGTCAAGATAGAATTTGTTCCTTCAAATTTATTTTTGGAGTTTAATATTGCTGGGCCCCTCGTAGGGTTGGTAAGATGTATGTGTGGCCACACCCAATGTCTCCCTTGAATATGTTCAGAAGATTTGGTAATCTTGATCAATCACAAATAACGAGAAACAGAATGGTTAATTAAGGAATGACTTTAATCCATATCCTTATTAACATGGTATTAGAAACGAAAGGATAATAATAATGAGAAATCATTAAAAGGTTTTCCAGGAACCTTACTCGAGATCGTACTAGAGGCATCGGCGTGTTGCAAGACGCTAACCGATGTGATTACACTATTAAAATATGTCCAAGTGGGAGCTGTTAGATTATGGACATTATTTTAGTAGTCGTATGTTAGGATCGAACTCGAGATCACGTGATTGCACACAATACGTATGAAAAGAAAAAGAAATAATTATTTATAAATGTTATAAGTAATTATTAATAAACACAAAACTAGTAATAGTAATTAGTATTTAATGATAAATGACTAATGACCTATTGACAAAGATTAGGAAAGTAGTACTAATGAATATTTGGAAACAAGGGAAGGTTCTAGAATCCCTAGGGGATTCTCCAAACCGATTGGCCAAGGAAGTTTCCACACCTCCTTTGTGCCTTGAGCTCCAAGTATTGAATAGTATATAAACAAACCCAAGGTGTATTGTTTTCTCATAACTTGTACACACACATCTTGGTGTTTTTCGCTCCTCTCTTTGTCTTGGTCGATTCATCTAAACAAACCCATAAGGGTTCGATTTTCTTGATCTACAAAGTTTTGCGTTTAATTACTTGCATAAACTTTTTCTTGAATTAGTACGTGTGTACAAGAATGTGATTCAAACACACTATTGTTTGATTCTTGGATTGAATTACAAAAGAGGTAAGGGGTAATTCTTGTAATCCTTTTAAACCCTAATTAGGGTTCTTGTTCTGGAAGATTGCTTTTGATTCTTGTTCGGGCTAGAATCACAAAGGTATGTTTACTATTTAATTATTGATTACTTAATTACATGTTATTTGATCTTGTTATAATTGCTTCCGCTATGCTTACTTGATGTGTTTGGTTTATAATATATGAATGTCATGATATCATAATTCCAACACAAGGATGACGTTTTATATAAGATGGACTTTATGAAAGAACCACCCACACATGCCAAAGTAGTGCATCATGAAAAGATAGGCTTGTTGATGGGCAATGAACACCCAGAGTTGACCAAAGCTAGGGTTCGAGGGTGGTACTTGCTTGCTAGTTGCACAATGCATGTTTGTAACTCGAGGGACATGTTTGTTGACTACCAATCGGCGACTGGTCATGAGGTGGTTCTGGAGGACAAAAGTCGTGTTGACGTGCTCGGGTATGGAACGGTGAAACTTCAGTTGACTACTGGAAAGGTTTTGACTCTTGAAAGAGTTTTTCATATGCCTGCAATCATGAAGTGATGCATATCCGTTAAAATGCTTAAGGAGATGGGATTTAGCGTGGGCTTTGATGATGGGGGATGCTATGTGAAGAAGGGTCAGGAGATTGTGGGAACTGGGTTTGCTGAGGATGGTTTGTTTCGGATGGGTCTCGTTGATGAACTTTTGGTAGTTTAGTTTTGGTCCACAAACTTTCTTAAGTGCATACTTTTGACTTCATGTATGCCTATTGGATCTTAAGTTGTGGTTATGTCGTAATGTCTTACTGAATTTAATACTTTTCCTGAAGAACTATGTTATGTATCCTTTTGTGCTTGTTAATCCTTTAGCTTTTTTCTTGCCATTATATGTAACCATAATGCATCGCTTATGTTATGCATATGGTGGAAACAAGCTATAAAGATGTAGTGCCTTGCAAACTGGGTGCAATTCAGAATATGGATCTGCAATAATTAAGTGTAGTGGTATTATGATTCCATCTTGTTTGTAACAAGATATGACCACGACATCTTTTTTATGTGTTAAAAACTTGGGTTTACCAAGATTATCAGCAGTTTAATGTACATCTAGTAATGTTTAAAATTGGGTTAAAAACTCAGGTATGCTTATCGTTTGTCATTGCCTCAGTTTATACTAGTTACATAGGTGATTCAAAGATCAATCTAGTATCAAAAGATAACAGATTTTGCTATGAAGGTCATTAAAAATGAATTGGCCAATACTATTGAGCTGTTGGATTGATTGTTTAGATCTTCAAGTTTGGAAATCTATATGAGATATATCAACATTATGTTGTAAGCCATCATGCAATGGTGATCTCTTTAATTCATCATGTTCTATTTTTTGAATTTAATGGTAAATATGGTTTCCGATTTACGGAAGGAGGGCGGTACCTCAATCCAGTAAATTTATTAATCACAAAATATTTAGTGATAGACTCCCATCTCCTCTTACTGTAACGGGACTGACCCGAAGACCATCACAAAGCTAATTAGAAAACTAATTAAATAAACAAACATATGGTCTTACTGCAATTCTGCAAATATATATACTTTGTAATATGTCAGTGCAGTTTTAGGAGGATTTTTGATTAAGTTGTTGGTTAACGTTAAAAAGAAAATATTCTAACAAGCTCTTGATACTTCTATTTGGATGACACTGAATTGCACTAAGATGGCTTGTTGTTCCTCCCATGAGTAAAATTGAAATACATTGTAGATTTGTAGATGTATAACTTAATTACCATATGACACGACTATAGAGTTATGGAATAATCATTGAAAAACGACTTCGAACCTTGCTTTCTAGATATGACAAGTGGTGCGGAACCTCCAACTCTTGCCTCCTATTCCCTCAATCCGTTTAAAGATGAAACTTGAAAATAGGAAGGTGTTGGAAAATTTAGTGCACTTGTGGGATCAATTCACACCTGGTAATGGGTTTGGAGGTATGGAGTATACACCCATTTGGTCACTGAATCCCCTGACTCAATAGTGGTTATGTATTGATCAAGGTACTACTTGATCAAGGTACTGCTAGTAGACTCTGCTGCTAGTGTTGTAAATCTGCTGCTAGGATTCTGCTGATAGCTGATTCTGCTGCCAGTTGATTCTGCTGCTAGTTGATTCTGCTGCTGATAGCATTCTGCTGATAGTGTGATTCTGCTGCTAGCATTTCCACTGATGTGTTAACATTACCACCGCTAGTGATAATGTTTCCACTGATAACCACTGATCCCTATTATTATGGAAAGTATTATGTTATAATTAATGGGCCGTTAATTATACATAATTCCATGAGCTAGGGTTTTGAGTATTCTCTATTATAAATAGAGGTCACATCATTCTGCATGGAGATACGTTATACAATACGATTAACACAAAACCCTAAACACTTCAATACACATCTGGTTCTTGGTTTGTGCCTAAAGCAAGAACATCACTTGGTCTTATCCCATAGAGATAGTCGTGTAACCCAGGCATAGGGTCGAATAGTTTCTATTGGAAAGTGATACCACGATTTCAAGTGAATATCCGATACCTTATTGATTATCTTAACCCTAATTTGGGAACTTGTTTACAAATAACAACCAACAATCAATAGAAACTATTAGTGATAATCAATGGCTGCTGCTATGAGACAAATGGCTGCTAACTTTTCCAAGTTGGAAAAGTTTGAAGGTGTTGATTTCAGAAGATGGCAAAAGAAGATGCACTTCTTGTTGTCAAGTATGAATGTGGTTTATGTTCTAACAACTGAGATTCCAGAAGATTTTGGAGATGATGCTACTATGGATCAGATGAGGGCAAGAAGCAAATGGGAGAATGATGACTACATATGCAGGGGTCTAATTCTTAATGGTATGTCTGATTCTTTATTTGATATTTATCAGAATGTTGAAACTTCTCAAGAACTATGGGATTCCTTGGAAGCCAAGTATATGGCTGAGGATGCTTCAAGTAAGAAGCTCCTTGTAAGTAATTTTAACAATTACAAAATGGTTGATTCTAGACCTGTCATGGAACAATACAATGAACTTCTTAGTATACTTGGTCGATTCACACAACACAAGATGAACATGGATGAGGCTATTTTAGTCTCTTGTATCATCGATAAACTACCTCCTTCTTGGAAAGAGTTCAAGCATATGCTTAAGCATAAGAAGGAGGAGTTAACTCTTGTTGAGTTGGGCAGTCACTTGCGCATTGAGGACTCACTCAAAGTTCAAGACATTGACAAGCCAAAGAGTAGCACTGCTACTGGTCCATCAGTTGTCAATATGGTGGAGCATAACAACTACACCAAGTACAATGACAACAAGGGCAAGCGTAAGCATCAAGATAACACCAAATTTGATCTTAACAAGAAACCTAAGGTGACTTGTTGGAAGTGTGGGAAACCTGGACACTTCAGGAAAGATTGCAAGGGTGGTAAATTTGGAAACAAATCCAATGGATCAGGCACAAGTGGAGGGAATAGTAACACCAATTCTCTGAAAGGTCAGAATGTGTTTAATAAGTCTTTTAAGATTTATTATGTTACATATATATCTGATATTTACTTTGTGCAGGATGATGATGATGCATGGTGGGTTGACTCTGGAGCAACAATTCATGTGTGTAAAGATAGAAGCTGGTTCAAGACCTACAAGTCAATGAATGATGGTTCTATTCTTCACATGGGAAACGAGTCAACTGCCCTGGTGCATGGAAAAGGATGTGTTGATTTGAAGTTTAGTTCTGGAAAGATTGTTTCTTTATTTAATGTTTTACATGTTCCTGATATTAGAAAGAATTTGGTTTCTAGTAGTGTTTTAAATAATTGTGGTTATAAACAGGTTATTGAATCTGATAAGTTTGTTTTGTCTAAAAATGGTGTGTTTATTGGTTTTGGTTATTTATGTAATCAAATGTTCAGACTTAATATTGTTCATGATAATATTGATTCTGCTTTTATATCTACATCTAAACTTAATGATTCAAACCTATGGCATGCAAGACTTGGCCATGTACATTTTAAAAGAATGCAAGATATGTCCAAGGATGGGTTAATACCAGCTTTTGATATGAACACTGAAAAGTGTAAAACTTGTATGTTGAACAAGATAACTAAGAAACCTTTTCAAGGAGTAAAACGTGAAACTAAAGTTTTGGAGTTAATTCACAGTGACCTTTGTGATTTACATGCAACTCCTTCTTTGGGGTATAAGAAATACTTTGTGACTTTTATTGATGATGCTTCTAGGTTTTGTCATGTTTATTTATTACATTCTAAAGATGAAGCATTAGATAAATTTAAAGTATTTAAAACTGAAGTTGAATTGCAACAAGGGTCTCTAATCAAAAGATTAAGGACTGATAGGGGAGGTGAGTACATGGATACTCTGTATTTTCAGTCTGTTGGTATAATCCATGAAACGACTGCCCCTTATACTCCTCAGCAAAATGGTGTTTCTGAAAGGAAAAACAGGGTGCTGAAGGAGATGGTTAATTCCATGTTGTCCTATTCAGGGCTAAGTCAAGGGTTCTGGGGTGAAGCTATGTTAACAGCTTGCTATTTATTAAATAGGGTTCCCAACAAAAGGAACAAAGTTACCCCTTATGAACTTTGGACTAAAAAGAAACCTAACCTTAATTATCTTAGGATATGGGGTTGTAGGGCTGTTGTAAGACTCCCTGATCCAAAGCAGAAAACTTTGGGTGAAAGAGGCATTGA
Source organism: Artemisia argyi (assembly GCA_030686995.1). NCBI lineage: Eukaryota > Viridiplantae > Streptophyta > Magnoliopsida > Asterales > Asteraceae > Artemisia > Artemisia argyi. The sequence continues at coordinate 294,915,968 of CM060708.1, forward strand.
ATGCATCTTTGTTGGATATGCTGAGCATTCCAAGGCATATAGGTTTTATGTTATAGAACCTAATGATTCTGTTTCAATTAACTCAATAATTGAATCAAGGGATGCAATCTTTGATGAGAACAGATTCTCATCTATCCCTAGACCAAGTCAAAGGATTCCAAATGGAACCAATGACAATGGTGTTTCAGAGGTTCCTGCTGATGAGGTTCCTGCTGAGGTTGTGGAACAACAACCTGAACCTGAGCTCAGAAGGAGCAATAGGGTAAGGACTCCAAAATCATTTGGACCTGAGTTTCAATTATACTTAATTGAAGGTACAAGGAGTGAGGTATCTGACCAATACTCCTATTGCTTCATTGTGGAGGATGATCCCAAAACATTTGAAGAAGCAATGAAGTCCCAGGATGTTGCTTTCTGGAAAGAAGCAATTAATGATGAGATGGATTCTATCATGGGCAATAACACTTATGTGTTGACTGATCTACCACCTGGTTGCAAATCTTTAGGTAGCAAATGGATTTTCAAAAAGAAAATGAAGGTAGATGGAACTGTTGAAAAGTTCAAGGCAAGATTAGTTATTCAAGGCTTTAAACAAAAGTCAGGAATAGACTACTTTGATACTTATGCTCCAGTGGCACGTATCAGTACCATAAGATTGCTAATTGCTTTGGCATCAATTCACAATCTGATTATTCATCAGATGGATGTGAAGACAGCTTTCTTGAATGGTGATTTAGATGAGGAGATTTACATGAACCAACCTCAGGGCTTCATCATGCCTGGCAATGAAAACAAGGTGTGTAAACTGATTAAGTCTCTTTATGGACTAAAACAGGCACCTAAGCAATGGCATCAAAAGTTTGATGAAGTGGTTTTGTCTAGTGGTTATTTATTTAATCAAGCTGACAAATGTGTATATAGCAAATTTGATGAATCTAGTAAAGGAGTCATCATTTGTCTATATGTTGATGACATGTTGATCTTTGGCACTGACCAAAATCAAGTTGATCTTACAAAAGAATTTTTGTCATCAAAGTTCTCCATGAAGGATATGGGGGAGGCAGATGTTATCCTTGGCATAAGGATTAAACATGAAAGTAACAAAATTTCTATCTCTCAGTCTCATTACATTGAGAAGGTGTTAAAGAAATTTAATTACTTTGATTGTACTCCAGTGAGTACTCCTATGGATACAAGTGAGAAGCTAATGCCTAATACTGGCAAAGCTGTATCTCAACTTGAGTATTCTAGGGTGATTGGCTGCTTGATGTATGCCATGACTTGTACAAGGCCTGATATTGCTTTTGCTGTGGGCAAACTGAGCAGGTATACTAGTAATCCTAGTGCTCATCATTGGCAAGCAATTCAGAGGGTCTTTAAGTATTTGAAGAGAACTATGGATTATAGTCTCTCATATACTGGTTATCCTTCAGTATTAGAAGGATACACTGATGCAAGTTGGATCAGTAACACTGAAGAAAATTCGTCTACCAGTGGCTGGGTATTCCTACTTGGTGGAGGTGCAATTTCTTGGGCATCCAAGAAACAAACTTGCATTACAGTTCAACCATGGAATCTGAATTTGTGGCTTTAGCTGCTGCTGGCAAAGAAGCTGAATGGTTGAAAAACTTGCTTCTTGAGATTCCATTGTGGTCTAAACCTATAGCACCTATTTCTATCCGTTGTGATAGTGCTGCTACATTGGCAAAGGCTTATAGCCAGATGTACAATGGGAAGTCTAGACACTTAAGTGTTAGGCATAGCATGATTCGTGAGCTTATCATGAATGGGGTGGTATCTATAGTGTTTGTTAAATCTCAACAAAACTTAGCTGATCACTTGACGAAGGGTTTGGCTAGAGACTTGGTTTTGAAGTCTGCTAAAGGGATGGGTTTAAGTCCAACTTAGTCACTGAATGCAAGGATACCCAACTCCCTTCTAAGGAAACTTGGAAGCTGAGTTCAATGTGGAAAGCTGATCATTTAGTGGACTGAAGCACATGTATTACAAACATCCCAAGGTTGTGCTTGTTACCTGCTGAAAGGAGGATGAAGTCTTCACTTCTTAATGGTTAATTTTCTTTGAAAAAGTGCTAAGCAGGAGCATGAATTAAAGATGAACCACCTATGTGAATGTTGAAGTTTTGCCGCTTCAGGAAGCTTTGGACTTTTAGCTTTTACAACATTTATGAATTGGATATGGACACATGGCTTGTATAGTGTCAGGAGTATTTAGTGTTTGAAAACTTGTGTGTATTTATCATCAGGTATTCAAATGGGTTGAAGGGTTCAATTATTAGAACACCCTGATTCTCGAATATTTGAAAGTATATGTACAAATGTGGAAATTCAATCCTCAGGATATTTTCATTTATGCACTTGTTTTGGTTTTGTGTTTGAATTTTCATGCAAAGGTAGTGAACTAAATTTGGGGAGGATTGTTGGAAAATTTAGTGCACTTGAGGGATCAATTCACACCTGGTAATGGGTTTGGAGGTATGGAGTATACACCCATTTGGTCACTGAATCCCCTGACTCAATAGTGGTTATGTATTGATCAAAGTACTGCTTGATCAAGGTACTGCTAGTAGACTCTGCTGCTAGTGTTGTGAATCTGCTGCTAGGATTCTGCTGATAGCTGATTCTGCTGCCAGCTGATTCTGCTGCTAGTTGATTCTGCTGCTGATAGCATTCTGCTGATAGTGTGATTCTGCTGCTAGCGTTTCCACTGATGTGTTAACATTACCACCGCTAGTGATAATGTTTCCACTGATAACCATTGATCCCTATTATTATGGAAAGTATTATGTATAATTAATGGGCCGTTAATTATACATAATTCCATGAGCTAGGGTTTTGAGTATTCTCTATTATAAATAGAGGTCACATCATTCTGCATGGAGATACGTTATACAATACGATTAACACAAAACCCTAAACACTTCAATACGCATCTGGTTCTTGGTTTGTGCCTAAAGCAAGAACATCACTTGGTCTTATCCCATAGAGATATTCGTGTAACCCAGGCATAGGGTCGAATAGTTTCTATTGGAAAGTGATACCACGATTTCAAGTGAATATCCGGTACCTTATTGATTATCTTAACCCTAATCTGGGAACTTGTTTACAAATAACAACCAACAGAAGGTACCACGTCAAGTGAGCAAACAAGCTTTTGGAATGATCACTGGTCCACGTTAGGCGTTAGTCTTAGACATGGCTTCCCTAGGCTGTATGCCCTTGAGCTTGAAAATGACTGTCTTTTATGTGATCGTTGGGAGATTGTGAACGGGATTTGGCAGGGTGTCTGGGCTTGGAGATTCCCCCCGCTTGGATGGGCTGAATCTGATCTTGACTCTCTTCAACAACTGCTTAGTGGCCTTTCATTGCATTCCGGAAAAGCTGATGCCTGGACTTGGGAATGCAGCCATATCAGGTTTGAGGTAAGTTTTCAGTGAAAAGTCTTACTGATTTAGTGCAATCTAAGTTGATAGCAGAATCAAACTTGGAGGTGAGTTTCAAATGGAACACTTGGGTGCCGAAAAAGGTTAATATTTGTCTTTGGAGAGCGTCTTTAAAAATCGTTTACCAACTCGCTCAAATTTGACAAATAAAGGGATCAATCTCGAGTCTAATCTTTGTCTCTTTTGTAAAGATCATGAAGAAACGTTGGACCTCCTGATGACCTCTCTTTAGATAACATTTTATCTCGCAAAATAAATCTTCCTTTCAACGATAAATGGGTATCGAAAGCTTTATTTGGCATATGTCATGTTCTCCTTTGGTCGATTTAAAAGTGGCAAAATAAAATTCTTTCATGTTACTCCTGACGAGTTAGAGAAGGCTAAACATCAAGACATTTTCCCACCCAAGGCCTTGGTCTAGTGGTATGTGAATTGCCCACCAACCTAGAGGTTGTGAGTTCAAGCTTCATTGGATGCATTTGTGAGATATATAGTATAGGTGTGAAAAATTGTCATTTTAAAATAAATAAATAAAAATAAAAAATGAAGACATTTAGGAGTGATAGTTCATCTCTAAGGATAACTGGGTCTCAAAGCCTTATACCTTAGATGAATCCTAATGAGCGAGTTGTGTCTTATTTTTTTATTTTTTTATTATTTTTTTTTCATGTTTTGATGCTTTGGTGTTTTTGTTACTTGTTTCAGGCTCCTCCTTGTAGCCTCTTGGTGTTTTGTTGCCTTTTGGCGTTTCGGGGTGTTTAATAAAATTGCCTTTCGAAGAAAAGGGAGGTACCAACGCACTTTCTACCCTTGAAACATTCATATTTTTACTACCCATGTTTAGATCAAGAACATGTTGCCAAAACAATCTCACTTGAGTTTCTTAGACTATGAGTCTAAATCGTATTTTCTCGGTCACAAACTAAACGTACAAATTTATATTTTGATTTGACCCAAAAAAAAATAATTTTTTACGATACAATGATAGTACATCTTTTAATCTGTGTGTATTCTTAAAGTAAAATTTTAATTTGAAACATGCTAGTGCTTTGTTGTGATCTTGCCTACCATGGAATTTTTGGACGTATGTCCAAAACGTCATGAATTCCATGCTAGGATCCTCATTGTTACATTTGTTTGGGCTCTTCGGTTTCTAGTCATAACTTTAATATATTCTTATGTATATTTCTAGTTTTTAAAGCATCTAAAGAAGTTAATTTAATATTTTCAATATTTGTATTTACCTTGACAAAGCTTGTCAAAGAATTTTGAAAGTTAAGTAGTTGATGAGGCTTGCTTTTGTACATTGGATAAAAAGATTCCTTGATCCACCTTTTGGGAAACAAGTCAAACAATATTTTCAAAGTTTATCAAATTTTCGGCAATTTTACTAGCTTCTGTTGGCCTATCGGTGATGACGCCTTGATTTTGACCCTTCTTATGAACAGCTAGGCAATCACGTATGTTGTAAGGGTAAGAGAATACAAAGGAATGAGTGAGGTGGGTAATCAATACCTTACCCCCATTTACTCTATAATGGTTGAGTACCCAGTACGGGGTAATCAATCACTTACTTCTAACTAACCAAGCACAAGTATTTGAGAGAGGTGGGCCCAAATCAATACCTTACCCATTTCCCACCCCCTCTTAACCCCCACCAAGCACCCCCTTAGGGTATGTGTGTCAAAAGGGGCAAGTTATTTCGCATCACCAGTTTGTACGTTATGCATCACGGATTGTACGGTTTGACCAAAACTCCCTGATGTGACAATATAAGAGGGTTTGTATAACACAACTCGTGTCAAAAATAGCAGTAACACTGAGTTGTTGCATTAAGGAATAACTATATTTTTCAGCAAAAAAAACGTTTGAAACATAGTTGTAGTTGTAATTATAATATGTAAAATAGCTCTCAAATGTTATTTCATGGAGCGTCGAAAAATAAACATTCCAAGAAAATAGATAAAACTAATGGGTACTTGCCAAACGAGCATTAAAAATCACAACTCTCAATCCTCGTAGCTCCTAAATACTCTGCGTAAAACACACCCTTAGTTGTTCGGGAACAATTAAATTCAAATGATGAGTAGTTATTGGAAAAATACAGATAATTTATGCAGTGTCTAATATTAGACATAATCCTAAAAGCTATATTTAGCATTTCCTAAAATTTGTCAACTTTACATTAGAATCTATTAACTTTAATGACAAAAAAGCGGATAAGTAAAACAAGATAACACAAAACTGCTTCTAGTAATTTACTTTGAGATAATAGAAAGATTGAAAAATTGCTATCGCAATACAAAGCACCCATTAGCTTTATGATTTTATAAACACGACAAAAAGTAAAGATAATTTTACCGGATGTAATTGTTGGTGATCAAATCTGTCACTGTTCATATTAGTATTCACTCTCTTTCATCAAACAAACCACTAAATTAAACACCCGTAATAATCATCATCTAAACACAAACATACCTCACAAAACATTCATACAAACAAAAATCATAAATTTTAATTCAGTGGTATCAACGACAAAAACACCTCCACTTTTTGGCGTTCACGCATGCAAAGAGGGAGGCGTAACAAGGCAAACTTGATAGAGTGAATAACACAAGATCCACCTCGCAGTCTTGGTGTATTTTTGTTAAGTGGTACTATTGGTACCCATACCTAAGGATGCTCATCGGTCCAAAACCGGACCGAACCGAGAAAAATTGGACCGGACCGAGACCGAAATCCACCAAAAAACCTAGACCGAATGTGATCGGTCCGGTCTCGGTCTAAATAGGCTAAATGTCCGGTTTTTAAGCCGGACCGGACCGAGACCGAAATTATGAAAAACCCTAGATCGAGACCTGACCGAATGTGGTCGGTCTGGTCCGGTCCGATCGGTTTTGTCGATCGAGCCGGTCCATCCGGTCCGTTTGCCCACCCTTACCCTTGCCCCTAAAATACAACCGATACCTCTCCCCCATTAACCACTTTATTCACAGGACCAAAGCAACTTTTTATAATTTTATGTTTAGTATCTTTTTTCTTTTACTATTTTTGACTTGTTAAACTTTATATTTTATCTTATGTATTTTTTTCAGCAGTTCTACACTTTATTAATAGGATAAGACAACTTGTTATGATTTTCTGTTCCGTATTTTTTATGTTTTACTGCTTTTAACTTGTTAAATTTTATATTTTTTTACCATTTTTTTTATTTCACGGTTTTTTAATAAAATCAAATTGTAAAAAATGAACAATAAAAAATATGGAATCCCATTTTTGTTTTGTCACAACATTTTCTAAAAAATAAGTAAGAGTAGTGTACGGTAATAAAACCATCATCAACCTCCTCCACCAAAACCCCAAAAACCATTACTACATTTTCAAACAAGCTATCAGGGTTTATATCTTCTGCTGCTGCATTTACACAACACTTGTACAATCCTTAGCTTCATTTCTTATAACTTAGTTGTTTGTTCCATGTTTACCACGCTGACGTCATCACCGTAGTCATTTAAAGCTTTTTTTTTTTTTTTTTTTTTTTTTCAAATTACGGAGTATATTTTTAGTACACTTTCAAATGTTTGTAAATTTATCATGAACCTGTAACTTGTGTTATTTTGTTATTTTAGTCCCTGTAGATTTGATATTTACATTTTAGTCATTAGATCTGAAATTTTACGTATTAGCCTCTCAAGTTTATAATATGCCAATTTTGTCATAAATTTATTGGTTGGTTATGTTTGGCGAAAAGCCTGTTGGAGCATTTAGAAGCGTTTTAAGTATAATGGTTGCCTGACAATCAGTGTTTACCGTTTATATTTGAATGCTAATCAAATAAGCGTTTAGCGTTAGCGATTGTTTTTACGCCATTTGGCATATACATCTTTGGTACCAAACTCTTTTCTAAACAAACAGCTATTCCTAACCAAGTTGTAGGAGTTAGCAATACCTATTCGTTTTACAAAAGCGCTAGGTAACATTGTTGCCTTATTTGTAATTATAAAATGTAAAATGTGGTAAAAGCTAAGCAAAACGCTAAAAGCTCCTTTTATTAGCGTTTAAATATGAGCTTCTAAACAAAAACCAGTTGCCGAACAAACACTATATTCTAAACGCTCCAAAAAGCTCGTCGCCAAACACTTAGTTTATGAAATTGAATATGAATTCATACTTGTTTGATATTCTGTTTGTTAAAGGTTCCTGTAAATTACATTTTGATGGTACCAAATATTTAAGCAATATTGCTTGGAGGGTGTGCATTTAGTAGTTTTTTGATGAATATAGTGTAGTTTGACGTTTAGGCTAAGATTACTACACGAGCTTCATGTGTTTTTCTATTGAAAGGGTGCTTATGTTGTTGTATGTATGCTTGACGATTGATGTTTATGCTATGCTGAATAGTTATATGAATGGTTTGATATGAAAATTCGAAAGTTTCAAATTATATAAGCAGAGTCGTACAGTAGTTGGTTTTAACAGCTTGGAAAAGGGCTGTTTTGACGAGGTAATTTACACAACCACTTGGATCATTGGGAGATACTGCAATAGAGTTTGTTTTGACCCGTAATGGTCTCGTATAGACACTCTTGTTAACTGAGATAAAAGTTTTTTCCCACCATGGATTGATTGGATCAATGATCCCCTGTCGGCTTGTAATACTTTTTAATTCCTTTTCTAGCTTAATGATAATGCGGTTAAAACCAGAGTCGTGCAGTAGGGGTAGGTCCAGTAGGATCATGGGAATTGGACGTTAGTTGCATCTTTTAGAAGATAAACAGTAAGAGCATTAAAGTATTGTTTCCATAGATGGACCTGAAAATTTGGCTGGATCCTTGATTAAATTGTCAACGATTACTTTTTATGAAATGGCAAAGTAAAATAGTTACAACTGATCTACTGAACGGTTTGCAAATTTTTTGTAAAGGATTTGTCATATTGCCCGATAACATTTATTCTTAGGCCTTGCTCTAGGTTCCTCGAAGCTATTATTAAATTCATCAACATAGGAAGGCCACTACTCAATTATAGGACTAGTGGGTATGATATGGATTATGAAGATAGAGACGATCAGAGGTAGACGTGTTGGCTCAAGCACTAGATGTGATTTTTGAGAAATCTGTTTTGCAAATGCTTTAACGATTGAGGTATGTGCACGTAGTTTTAACCCCACAAGAGATGAAGAGAGAGGGGATCACTTATATTGCTTATGAGTTAGCCTTGTATGCAATGACATGAAAATTGTCATTATGTTTCTATGTTTGCAAGAATTTTATTATATGGATATTATTTTTCTGTTATCTTGTTCACTTTCATCGATCATGTTTGATATAATGTTGCATGTAAAAGTTTCTATCTTATGTTTCATAAATTCCAAATAAGATATTAATTTTTCATATTTTTCTTGTAACAAGCAGGTAGAACAAATATGCCACAGAAAAAACCTTCCAAGGCCAAGAGGACTGGGAAGTGTCACGTGTGTGGGGACACAGGACACTATGCTTGCGACTGCAAAGAAAAAAAGTCAGAGTCTGAAGAAGTGGCGCTTCAGGACACAACTGGGAAGTGTCACGTGTGTGGGGAGACAGGACATTATGCTCGTGAATGCAAAGACAAAAAGTCTGATACTGTGAAATTAGTGCTTCAGGGTTCGTATCTGCATTCACACAACACAGGTACAATTCTACTTCAAATCCAACTTTCATTTACAGTAAACAAACACGCACTTGTGTGTGCGAACAATTGTGTCCGGCACTCCGGCTCACTATAATTTTTTTTCCTGATCGTCATTTTGATGAAAATCTGCTCAGTTGACAGTTATTAACTTTTGTTTAAAGTTTTATATAAACGAATAAATTGTCAAAATTGCCCTGTGGTTTGGCGAAATCTTAGGCGATCTCTATAACTTCGAAAGTAAATTGTCCCCGGCAAAATACGTGGTCTGACTCACAGAGTCAGACTAACGAAGCCGGGACAATTTAGAACCAAAGGTTTCCCACATAAAAGCTTTCAAAGTTTCTAGGGACTGCACCTGCGATTTCATCAAACAACAGAGACGATTTTTGCAATTTTATATTTTCTCTGTTTAACCCCTGTAGATTTGAACTTTAAATATGCCATTAATTGCGTAGCGTTTTGATGGCACCGAATATTTAAGCAATATAGTTGGGACCTTGTTAAGGTGTACTTTATGGCGGGCCTCGCAGGGCTTAGATCATGTGCTTTCTATCTGGTTGCGTGAGATATTGAAAATGTTAGTACGCATGCTTGCTGATTTACGTTTAAACATAGAATTCTTTGATAATATGAAGTCTTACAATGAGTAGCTAGGGATAATGGGACTCTAGTGATGAACGGTAACAGTGTGGATCGATGTTTGCTTGCTGAACTGTCACGACTTCTTAAAGGTCTTTTGATGAAGGTTTATCGTGAATTCGTGATGAAATGAAATATATAGGCAGGTCTCTTGTTTAGCGATAAGATCATGTACTTTTTACTGATTCGTATTCGATGTTGAAAATGTTAGTATTCATGCTTTGCAACTGATGCTTATACTGTGTCATTTAGTTACTCGATATTTATGAAAATGCAAAAGCATATTATTATTCGAGTCATATGAAATTTACATATTGTTGATTTTGGCACTAGCTCTGAAAATTTACAATATGGAAATTTCGTTATTAATTAATTGCATAACGTATCATTTACAAGAATTTGTTACAATGTCCAGTTTGCTAAAAGCTATGATAGTTTATGTTTTGATCCCATTCTGCGAAATTTATTAGATTTTGATGATACCAAATACTTATGCAGTAGAAGAGTTGGGGAGGTGTACATCTAGTTATTTGAACGGTTTAACAGGGATTTTCTCATTCACAAGTGTTGAAATATTCAATTTAATATGAAATTTTAGAGTTATGTGCAAAAATTTTTTTTTTTTTTTTTTTTTTTTTTTTTTTTTTTTTTTTTTTTTTTTTTTTCAAATTAATTGTTGAGATTTACGAGATCTTAGTTCTTATTAGCTACTGATACACATCGTGTGAAATTTGAAGTTTTGGTTGTTTATGAAGATTTTAAGCATTTGCGGATGTGATAATGGCTGTCATTTATAGAGGAACAATTGAATTTCCTTTGAAGGTGTGTTATCTGTCAAAAATACTCTTCAAACTATTAAATTTCCTTTGAAGGTGTGTTATCTGTTTTTCGTTCACTGCGACCAATGTCCTTACTTTCCGACTTGAATGATATGGTATATTTTATTACACCCAACGGTAATTATAGTATATGTCGATAAAAAAAGCAACTGATGCTGGTAGTCTTGTGTTTTTATAATGGCTATAAGTTGGCCTTGTATGTAATGACATCGATCATGATTGATTCTATGTTCCATAAATTTCAAATTAAATATTCATTTCTCATACTTTTCATGTAACAATCAGGTAGAACGAACATGCCAGAATCCACGAACAAAGCTTCCAAGGCCAAGAGGACTGGGAAGTGTCATGTGTGTGTGGGGACACAGGACACTATGCTCGCGACTGCAAAGAAAGAAAGTCTGACTCTGTGAAAGAGGTGCTTCAGGGCACGACCAGAAGGTGTCACGTGTGTGGTGAGACAGGACATTATGCTCGGGAATGCAAAGACAAAAAATCTCAAACTGTGAAAGTGGTGCTCAAGGAAACAATAGGTTCGGGGACTCGATCCAACATGAAGGCTGAAGGCTGGTACTTGTTTTCTAGATCCACAGCGCATGTTTGCTACTCTAAGGACATGTTTGTGGACTACAACCCGATGAAAGATCACGAGGTGATTTTGGACAACAATGATCATGTTGATGTAGCTGGTATTGGTACAGTGGTGCTTCGCTTCACCACAGGCAAGGTTTTGACTCTTTCGAATGTTCTTCATATACCCCAAATTAGTAAATGCCTTGTATCTGTCTCCAAACTCGATGATCTTGGATACAGCATGTCTTTTGAGGGTGGGGGATGTGTCATTAAGAATGGCCACGAGGTCATAGGTAAAGGTTACATAGAGGATGGAGTATATCGGTTGTGCTTATTGGAAGAAGGTACGGTTAAGAGAGTGGTGCACGATGAAACAATAGGCTTGTTGGTTGCCAATGAACACCCAGAGTTGACCAAAGCTAGAGCTCGAGGGTGGTACTTGCTTACTAGGTGCACAGTCCATGTTTGTAACTCGAGGAATATGTTTGCTGACTACCAACCTGTGACAGGTCATGAGGTGGTTTTGGAAAACAATAGTCATGTTGAAGTAGTCGGGTTTGGAACAGTGAAACTTCAGTTGACTAGTGGGAAGGTTTTGACTCTTGAAAATGTTTTTCATATACCAGAAATCATCAAGTGTTGCATATCTGTTAGAAAGCTTACTAAGATGGGATTTATTGTGGGCTTTTGGGGTGAGGGCTGTGACATCAAGAAGGGTAATGAGATCGTGGGAAATGGATATGTCGAGGATGAATTGTATCGGCTGAGTGTTGTGGATGAAGATCGAGGTGCTGACTACAACCCAATAATCGATCACAAGGTTAATTTGGACAACAATGATCATGCGGATGTGCCAGGGATTGCTCCTCACTTCACCACAGGCGAAGCATTCACTCTTCCAGAAGTCCATTGTGTACCCACATTAAGTTGTAATGTCTTATCCGTTAGCAAACTTGATGAAATGGGAATCAGCATGTATTTTGGGGGTGGGGAATGTTTCGTCAAGCAGGGTCACGTGGTCATTGGGAAAGGGTACAAGAAGGACGGATTATATGGGATGCGCTTCATGAAAGAACTCCAAATTGCCAAAGTAGTGCATAATGAAACAATAGGCTTGTTGATTTTCAATGAACACCCAGAGTTGACCAAAGCGAGGGCTCGAGGTTGGTACTTGCTTACTAGGTGCACAGTTCATGTTTGTAACTCGAGGGACATGTTTGTTGACTACCAACCTGTGACAGGTCATGAGGTGGTTTTGGAAAACAATAGTCATGTTGATGTGGTCGGGTTTGGAACAGTGAAGCTTCGGTTGACAACTGGGAAAGTTTTGACTCTTAAAAATGTTTTCCATATGCCTGCAATCATCAAGTGCTGCATATCCGTTAACAAGCTTATGGAGATGGGATTTAGCTTGGGCTTTGATGCTGATGGATGCTATGTTAAGAAGGATCAGCAGATCGTTGGGAATGGGTACACTGAGGATGGATTGTATCGATTGAGTGTCATCGATGAACGTTCAGGTTAGAATCAGGCGTGAGCGTGGTTATTTAGATTAATTACCACTTTCGCTAATGGTTGTTTTTGTCCACAAACTCTTTAAGTGCATACTTTTGACCTCATGTTTGCTATAGAATCTGAAGTTGTGGTTATGTTGTAATGTCTTTCTGAAATTGATACTTTTGCTGAAGATTTATGTTCAGTATGGCTCTATGCTTGATAATTGATTAGCTTATTATTCTATTCAAATTTACACCACATTGCGGTAGCTTTTATGTTATGTATATTAGTATACGTATACAGGTTTTGGTACAGACAGCCTATACAGATATGAGTTTCATCAGTTGAGAATATGCAGCTGCTCCCAAGGTTGACACAACGCGTCCGTGTAGTGTTATGAGCGATGAACCCATCTTGTTTGTCACAGGACATGACCACGTCTAATATGTGTGTTAAAAAGTTTAGTTTACCTGGATAATCAATCAACAATTTACATGCGAATATAGTAATGTTCAATATATGGTTAATGAATCAATCACTATGGCTTTGCTAAAGACTAATAATTCCAAGAAAATAAGGCCTAAGAGGAATGATGTTTCCAACAATGCTATTAGTTGTGTATACTTTGTTTGTTGGTAGGGAGTTTATCCCAGTTTATTCAAGACTTATAAATTGAGCAGTTATAAAGCAATCGCATTTCTTGTCTCTCACTTAGCTCTGATATGGTGTCGTCGCTCACAGTCCAAGAAGAGTAGTCCTTTCATTGGCTAGCGGGATGGTTCAATTAATCTGGAAATGAAAGTTTTGATAGTTTCGACTGGAAATGGATATTTATTCTCCATTTGAAATGTAAATGTTACATTCTTTTCCACAGGCTTAACTTCTTATAGTAGATTACTAGACATTGGCTCAAGGAGTAAATTGTTAATGATTGTATTTTTCACTCATCTATACAAGCAAGCCTTATTTGTGATTTCCAATGTTTGTTCTTTACATGACATAGCGTGTGATGATGGTATTGGTGGCTATTCTACATTGGGTAAATGAAGGAACCTTTGGAAATAACATCTTCCAAGTTTATCAAACTTTTGGCAACTTGTCCCTTTTGCTAGCTTCTGTGTGCCTATTGGTGATGAGACTTGATTCGACCAATTTCATGAATAACTAGTATTACTACATATCTATGGTTGTTAAAGTATTTTTGTATCTTGTTGCATAATAATACTAGCAACATTTTTCATTTTTATTTTGGAATAAGAATACTAGTAACAATTTCGTCCCATATTTTATGCTCTCATTTCAAAATTATGAACCCATTCGGTACACATTACACATATGTGTTCACACTATACTTTTATGTAAGTATGTAACTGGATGCTTTCATAGATAGAACGAATGATATTTGAAACAGAGAAGATGGAAAAGGGAAAGGCAATGGATGTTATGCTTTGTCACTCGTTCATAAATGACAAGTTAGCAACAAATTCATATATATAATTTTAAATGGGGTAAATTGCAAAAATAGTCCTTCACGTTCTACGAAATTGCAAAAATGAGACTGAGACAAAAAGTAGCGCAAAAAAGACACCAACGTTCCACATTTTCGCAAAATCGCCACCGAGAGGCCTTTTCCGTTAATTTTCCCGTTAAGTGCCACGTCCATGAGGGTAGTATCGTCATTTTACCCCTTTCCCGCCAATAACTTCAGTTGTCAGTGTTTTGTTTTACAAATTTAGTCCTTTAGAGCAATACTTTATATACGGGTCTCAATTTCTTCCAAGGAGAACATTAATTTCACAGGTAAAGATCTTGAGAATGGTTAACCTTTGGCAAACTCGTGAACGCAGTACCCCGATACCTGATTTAGGAATCCTTTATAGTAAGAATACTCTGTTCCATTTTAATTTTTTTCATTTAAACTTGTTATTGTTGTCGGAAGTAATTGATGTTTTATGTGTTCCACAGATTTGAATGAAAAGGTGTTTTCTTTGCAAATCAATCACAATGGTGAATTTACCTCAAAACCAGGAAGAAGATATCTCTTTGGAGATACAGATTGGTTTGACGGAATTCACTCTGACGTTTTCTCCATGGAATTATTGGGCGAAATGTTAGAGGATTTAGGTTACTCGGATAGTACCCTTATGTTTACTCACTTTAGGATACCATATCAGATGACGGTGTTTTTTGCTAGGGAGACAGAGCGTGATATCAAATATGCCAAAGAGCTGTTTGTGGCATATCAAGAGTTGCTTGATATTGCCGTTCAAAGGAACAAGATGATCTCTGAAATGGAACTGGTGCGTCCCTCGGTGCATATGTTCAAATGCTTGGAGTTCTTGAAGAAGCTTCAAAAGTCAGATGTTATGGAGCTTTTGGATTTGAAGAAGAAGATGGCAGAAGCGAAGCTCAAGCTCTTCACCAAGCACGCATTTGTCAAGGGACTTTAGAGTTTCTTTCATGGTCATCTTTGTTTTGATTGTTCCTTTTATGTTTCCATCCTTTGGGCATGAAAAAATTATACCAACAAACTTGTATTACATAGAAAATTTGTTATTCTTATTTTTTTTGTCAATCTAAGCATAATAAATTAATAATGTTTATTGCATAATTCTATAATTACACATATATAGATGAGACACACACATGCGAACATACACATAGTATAATCATCGTCATATACTTATTGATATATTCTCAAGTAAACACACGACATGACAAACACGCATATAAACATAAACGTTAAGATAAATATATTATAAATCTACCCAAAAATGAATTTTAATTTATAAATTTGATTTATTTAGTTATTTATTCATATTATATTAATTATATCTTATTATATAATAAAATCGGTTCGTTTCGGTTTTTGGACGAAAACCGAAACCGAACCGTATTTTTTGGTTTTTGAAAAATTAAAAACCGAACCATCGGTTTTTAGTTTCGGTCGGTTTTTTCAGTTCGGTTTTTTCGGTTTTCAGTTCGATTTTGATTTTTTCGGTTTTGTTTGCTCACCCCTACTTTTTCTTTTTCTTTTCCTTTTTAATACTTACTATTTTATATTATTAGATTGGGTTGTTGATAAATGGTAAAAAAATATAGATTGGTTGTATGCATTGGTTGTATATGTGGAGGAAAGAGAATAATATTTTAATAAGAGACTAGTTATAATACCCGCGCACGCGCGGGTTTTTTTTTAAATATTTTGAAATAATTATTTAAAAATTTTAATCCTATTGTTAATTGCATCTTATCTATATTTTTTGTATTTATCTTTTATTTGTGTTGTGGATAAATATAAAATAAATATTTTTTTTTAAATATCTTATTTATATTTTTTGTATTTATCTTCTACTTGTGTTATGGATAAATATAAAATATTACCTAATAAGAAAATAATCTTTTTTTTAAATAAAATTATTACTAAATCAGTAATGAATTGATTTTTTTGAAATGCAAAATTCCCAATAAGGGTTTTGTTTTATTATATAAAAGATTGGGTTGCGGTAGATTGTTGATAAACATAGTCTTATACGGACCCTCCTATAGGGGGTTTCATGGGGCCATGTACATTGCGGGTTTGTACAGTGTGCATCACAGTTTGTATATTTTGACCAAAACCCCCTTATTATCACATCATGAGGTTCTTAATAACATAACCTGTAACACTCCAAAAATCGGGTCCAGCGGAAGCATACATGTTACTGGGGTGCTACTCAATCCGTATTATAAGACAAGTACAAATAACGGTTTTCATCTCAACCATTTAGAATAACTTTCATTTTCAAAAATATTCAAATTTACATCGTTCAAAAATAGTGCGGAAATAAAGGCCCATATAAGAGTTTAAGCGGTCCCAAATATACGTCAGAGTTGTCTATGACCATGTCATGCCATGTCATGCCAAAGCCTTCAACAGTTAGCTATCGCCTTAAACCTGAAAATACATGCTAAAAAGTGTCAACACGAGGTTGGTGAGTTCATAGGTTTGTATCATAAAACAATAGTATTGTGAGTTCAATAGGGAGTTTTGTGACCGCTGTGTGGCTCACAATGCCATGAAAATAGTGTTTACCTTACAGTAAAATTTGAATTGTGGAGCATGAGTTGAGTGTGTGATCATTACAACGAATATAATGTCACATAGTAAATAGTCTATTACGCTAGCACAAAGTTCATGCAACCGAAGCTTGACAGTGTGCATGCTCTAGAAGCACGTTAAATAAAGCCCTTGTAAGTGTCTATCCCGTGACACTTGTGTTTCGACATGTTATACGCTCGCGTTTGCCTATCCGACCAAACCGAACGGGAGTGTCATCCCCAATAGATCTATTTATAGCATTCGCGCTTCCCCGCAGGAATTAACGGTCCATGAGTTTGGGCATGTGGGATTCAATATCTTAGGCTAATCCACGTAATAGCATAAATAACAGTTTTTGGTCCATAAAATACTTTTGCATATTTCTTGCCCCAATTGTGAAACAAGTATAAATAGAGTGGGGCTATAAACTCACATATTTGATTCAAACACTTGTGTCCGTGAGAAAATAATCAAGAATGCAACCAATATACACATAAATGCATTTGAATAATCAATCAAATATTGAGCAAAACAGTAGTGTTTGAGTAAATAGTTGCGCATTCAAATAAAACAAGCATCGAGTTTAGTTAAAAATGAGCATGTATTCTCCCCCAAAATAGTTTAAAAACAAAAAGGTAGGGGTCATGAACTCACCTCAATGGAGTATGCAGTAAACCAAGTGAGTCAAATAGAGTGTGGCACCAACACGTGACCTAGATTAGTAAGGCATGATTTAGTTTACAGTTTAAGTTTAAGACTCAACGAAGTTTAATTAAACTCAAAAGTTTTTAAAGTGTTATGTTGTCGTTGCTTGTGTGGCATCGTTTAAGTTTGAAAACGGCTTTGCTAAATGTTTGTGTATTAGCTCTTGGAAGTATAGATAAATGAACAATAATAAATATAAAGGACGGTTAACCCTTTGGTTCAACAATAACCGAAGGACGGAGTACGGAGGGTAATTATAATGAGTATTTAACGTTGACGGGATATAATAGTCTCGTCGCTAGGAGTACATATTTTCATTTAGTCGAGTGTATTTATATATATATATATATATATATATATATATATATATATATATATATATATATATATATATATATATATATATATATATATATATATATATATAATTTTTGTTGCTATTTTAATTAGAAGATTATAATAAATTAGTGACTAAATAAAAGTAGAAAACTATATATATAATTTAAGAAAATATGTTTGTTTTAAATATTTTGCTTGTTGTTCGTTTACTAGTTGAGGTAAAAAGCACTTTAAATGTAGGATTTTTATGAAAAAGTTGGGCGTGACTTGCATATGCGTTCAAATAATAAGCTGTAGTTTATTTTTTATGAAACTCAAGTAAATGTTTATAGGCCGAAACAAGTCAAATAAATATAAACCATTAGCATTAGTAGCAAGTTCAAAACTTAAGATTTAGTATAGTCAAATTTTATAAGTTTTAAATGTATATATATAGTTTTGATTTTACGTAAGTTTCATAAGCTCGTTGTAAACTACGTCACGAACTCGTGGTCGAGTGTAGTGAAACAAGTCGGAAATCAAGTTGTAAGGTAGCCCGAACACACCCTCGTGAGCTAAAACATAATCGGACCAAACTCACCCTTGGTGGGTTGTTTGGCCGCGTGGAAAACCAGAAACAAATGCCCCCTTGTGGGCTGTTATACACAAAACCAAACGCACCCCTTTAGGGGCTGAAGTCAGCAACTCCAACGCACCTTTTGTGCAGAAAAGTATGCAACAAAACGCACCCTTTAGGGGCTGAAATAAGCAAACCTAACCACCCCTTTTTGTGGGCTGTTGCGGACAGAAAAACAACGAAAACCAACAGCACCCATGCGGATTTTTGTGGTCCAATACTCGCAACAAACCAAGCACAGCCTTGGCTGTTTGGTTCATGACCCAATGAACGCAGTCAAGGGCTGCTGTGAGCACACTGGGGTGTGACCACATTGGGTTTTGATCTGGGTCAAACGCAACATAACTTAGCATTTAGAAAATAAGCTGTTAAGCATAGAAACTTAGAAGTAAGCAACACCAAACACTGTGGTTTCTCGACTCACACAAAATCCTAAGGCAAAGGGGGTTTTAACACACTTATACTTAAACCAAATTTAACGCTACACAAAGGTTTCAGCATCCATAGCATCCAGCCGATTAAGCCCAAAAATGAAAATAACACGACAATAAAGCAAAAATAAGCAAATCAAAAGGAACAAGCCAAATTGTTTGAGTACTTCCAAATCCGAGCCAATATAACTTTTCTTTTATGTAACTTGTTAATTTACCACACAAGATTAATAACAAACAAAACTGATCATGAATTAACATGCATCGATTGGTATAAGTCAGAACAACATTACAACTTGTAAAATAAACCAAATCCCATTTATATATGTCGATCAACATACACAATTACTTGTGTAACACCCCCAAATTTAAGTTTGTCGCAGCGGAAAAGTAATTTGGGTGTTACGGGGAGGATCGAAGTTTTAACCACATAAAACGGATTGAAAGAAACATTTTGAAAGTTATTTGTCATTCAAATAATAATTTTGATAAAAGATGAACCATTTGATTTAAAATCTTAGTAAAATATATAAAAGCTTAAAAGAATGACATATTTGATTTTTACACCATTTTAATTTATCAGAGTAATAAATGCCCACTCAGTGTCTTGTCCTGCTCCATTAAATTACCTGAGATACACATGTATATCACATACCACAATAATCAAATAGGAAACATTATCATATGAGTATCAGTATTTCAGTCAAGTAATTTATCAGTAAAATATATATATCACATACCGCAATAATCAAATTGGAAGCATTATCATATGAGTATCAGTATTTCAATTAAGTATTTCGTCAAGTATTGTATATATCTCATTTTAAATCACAAACCATATTAAATAAATATCAATTAGGAAATTGATTTGAATCATGTATTTTATTCATATACTTATCAAATTATCAAAGTATATGTAAGCATGTATCTCCCCCAATAAGTTAAAAACAAATATTGGAAAATGGGGCTATGACTCACCTTGATTGATACGGGAATGATGAAAAGTAAAGTAGGATGAGATTTATGGGAACGATTATGGAAACGTCTTTGATACGGAACCTGATAAATAAATTTATCTGAGAATATAACCAAATACTATTTGGTAAATACGAACGAATAACGAATAATATTTATTCGTTATGACGAATAGATGATGTGCAGTGAAATTATTATGCCATGCAATGATATGATAAAATACTTTATTTAAATTATCCATCGAAGTTTTACCTTTTTAATCGTAAGTAAAAATATTAACTTTTGAAATATCGTTATATATATTATTAACGTTACGTTAACTATTATATATATATATATATATATATATATATATATATATATATATATATATATATATATATATATATATATATATAAAAACGAAAGTTTAAATGCAATACGGAATAAATTTACGAAAATATAAAATAAATAAGAATGTCAAATAGATTATGTTTAGTCCTTGTCCTTTTTCCATTTTTACACTTTTTATACTAACGGTGTTAGCGTTACACAGTTAGTCCTTTTCGTATCTAATTTACAATTATAGTCCACTACTTGTCCAAAATTACAATCTAAGCTTGGAACATCATATAATATCAATTTTTATCCTAAACTTTCTGTTTTTACAGTTTTAGTCCAAGTTTTTAATGTTTGGCAGTTTTAGTCCTTTTAGGTGTCGTCGCGTTACATTTTTATTCCAAAATTACAAAAATGATTATAAAAATTTTGTAAAATTTTCCGTAGCCTATTAAGTTAATAATAAGCTTATTTTAACTGCTTATTTTATGAAAAGCTTATTTTTCTAGCTTATGGGCCTTAACGAACCAAATACAAAAGCCCGTTAAGATTTTTGGAGGCGAGGGCATGTAAAATGTTTTGGGCCTGAACTTGGGCTACTTTTGTGATTCTAAAAACATTTCATATGGGCCCAGTGGGCTTATATTTCGTTACTTCTTGTTGGGCCTTAAATAAGCCCACACGAAAATATTATGTTTTCATAACTAAATTTGGATTGAAAAACCTTGTGTACGCCGATTCAAATTGGATCATTTTATGTGTCGAAACATGATAATTTTTACATGTTATCTAAATGAAAGTGATAGTTTTCTAGGTGGTCTATTAGGTCGAGTAAAAATATTGGGTGCTTGTTAAGTAATATTTCATTTTATATGTGTGTTTCTTGGGTCACATGGAACGTTTATATATTTGTGAAAAACTTGAAATTACTTCCAAGTGTTTTTACTAATTTCATACGATGGAGTATGGTTCAAAATATGATCGTGTGATGCATGTAATGTTTAAACTAATGTGAAATATGTGTGCTACGTGACTCCTAGGCCTTCCAAGATAGAGGCTAGCCACGTTTGTGTTGCTACAAATATATACGTACTTAATTAAATGTCTTAAGCTTATATACGATTTATAAAACATAAATATAATGCATGAGAATCGTTTAACGTGTGAAATTAATTTGAATGAGTTGTAAAGGACTTACAACGCTTCCAGGATGCTAGAGGGTCGAAAGAAATGGAATGAAACACAAGAAACGATCACGTTTGATTATACCCAACTATATCACGTATAGTTTTTGAACCCGATAACCTTTTCTTGCATCCAAACGATATAGTAATCGACTTATGGTTCTTAGAAGTAGTTTTTAGGAAGAAATAATATTTGAGAGAGTATGAGAATGTTGGGTCACTGAATTCCCCAATCCTTTTCTTACAAGGATTTGAACATATAATAACCTAAGTATAAACAAGTCACTGAGTGAACAGTAACTCAGTGAGTCACCTTCAGGATGCTAAGACCGAACCTAAGAAGAAAGGTTCTCCATTCAGTGAGGTGGAACTCAGTGAAGTGTGATCTAAGCCAAGAAGAAGGTGATGGGTTCAGTGAGGATGACAATAACTCACTGAACCCCATGACTCCTCAACAACTTTATAGTACTGAAGACTGATGACAAGAAGACTGAAGTTTTGGCGGGACTGGGCGGGAAAGTTTGAGCTGCATTATTAAAGTGCTTTATCACTTTAATGTCAAACTTTCCCAAAATGGTTAAAACCAGGCTGTCATCAGAAAGTGCCTTTTGGACTTAACTCAATGAAGGTTCCTTGCCAGAAGAATAATATCTTTCAAGATATTGTTAGGGAAACTTTATGTCCAATGTATAACTAGTTGTTCTATACTTGTGTATAAATAGGAAGCATATGTGAGGAGTAAAAGTTGACAAGTTTGTGCAATTAATGCAAAGCATTCACAAACCACTTTACTCCTCCAAAGAACAACACGAGCCCCTGAGATAGCTCAGTGGGTAATTTAAGTTGTCACTCAACATAGATTGAGTTTAGTGAGAAGTCCATACAATACCTGTCGTTTTCAATCCCAAGTGTTATTCCGCAAACACTTGGGTACAATTCTTTGTGATTAACTTCTAATAAAGAATTAAACGTTGGAAAATATTGTCTCTTATTTTACGTTACTTTATTGTTAATCATTTTCATACATCTGTGTTCAAGTCATAAAACTTGGTTACTTTAACTTTTTAGTTACTGATAACCAAGTAAAAGGGACCAACAAGTGGTATTAGAGCCTCTGATTTGTAAAACTTAAACCTGTTTTTCCAAAACTTAAGAGTGCTCAAGTTTTTAAAATCAAGATCCCACTATGACTGACATAGATGTTCCCCAGCTTGTTGATAAAAAGGGTGGAAGTTATTCAGCAACTGCCCCTCGACTTGAAGCTGGCAAATTTAATAAGTGGAAAAAGCGAATGCTTTGCTACTTAACTGGGATGGAACCTTATTACATCAAATTGATTAATGAGGATCCATATGTCCCAACAACTGCCCAAGGTTTAATCAAACCTGAAGCTCAGTGGACCCCAGATGAAAGGAGGGTGGTCAATCAAGACCAGCGCCTGAAAAGCATCATTATATCATGCCTTCCTGATGATATAATGGAATCAGTGATCAACTGTCCCACTGCCCAGCAGACATGGACTGACCTGGTTCATAGCTATGAAGGGCCTTCTGATACCAAAGAGAATAGAATCATGGACCTGAAGCTTGAATTCAATACCTTCAGGGCCAAGGATTCTGAAAGTCTCTCTGAGACTTATACTCGGTATAAGACCCTCCTGAATGAGCTGACCAATGATGGTGTTATACTGTCAAAACATGAAATCAATGTTGGTTTTGTCAACAGTCTCCCTGAGAAGTGGTTAAACTTCTCTCAGGGATTGAGAAATGCAAACCACATTCAGAACCTTGAGCTCCCTGCCATCTATGGGAAGTTTGTCTATGAAGACAATCTTATCACCAGGAGATACCCTGGTAAAGCTCAGAAGACCAAAAAGGCCTTGACAATTACACCCATATCAACTGCTTTCTATTCAAAAGGTGTTGTGCAGGATTTTCAGGATGTATCTGATGATGAGGTTGACCAAAGAACCAGTGAGGAGTATCTTAATGATCTTCAAATTGAATTTCATGAGAGAGCACTCCTTGCTAATTCTAAAAGGTTTTTTAAGAAAAACAAATTTCCTTCTAAAGCAAATGACAACACTGAATGCTTTAAATGTGGCAAAATGGGGCATTTTGCTAAAGATTGTTTTTCAAAAACAACTTCAGAACCATCTTTCAAATTTTCAGGAAACAACTCTTCTTCAGGCCCCAGCAAATTTCAACCAAAAATGCTTCAGTCTAGTCAAAGATTTGAAAAAGTCCCTCAAATTGACTTTGAAGCCAAGTACAGAAAGGCAAAAGCTAAACTTGCCCTTCTTGAATCATCCTCAACAGTCTCTCAGCCTCCTCAGGCTCCAAAGCCTACTCAAGCCAAGAACAAAGGGCTTGTAGCTGAAACATATGACTGGGATGAGGTTGAAGTGTCCTCTGATGATGATGAAGTTCACATCAGTGCCCTGATGGCTCTGTCAGAAGACAACAAACTTGCTGTGGGGAAGAGTCATGCAAGAAATGGTGAATGGGTCAACATCACTATGAGAAAGGTAAATCTTTTACTTTCTATGGATGATAATGATGATTGAACATCTTACTTAGATTATATTAATGTTGATCTTAAGTATGTTGAAGAGCAAAGACTTAATTTGTTTTCAAAATTTAACAAACTGAGTTTTGAATTAAATCATTGTAGAGATGAATTACTTGCCTTAAAACAAGCCAAGCTTGAAAGTGTTACACTTCAAATTCAAAACTCTGAACTTGTAAAACAAAATCAAGCTCTTCAGGAAGAACTTAAGAAAGAAAAGGAAATTATTTGGAAATGGACTCAGAAAAACCCCAAACTTTATGAAACACTGAGTCTCTCACCCAGCCCCAAAAAGGCTGGTCTGGGTGATGATCAACTCACTGAAGTTTCTGGGGAGAGTAGCCATTCTACAACTTTTCTATTAACCAACATACTCTCTAGCAAAGAACTAGCTCCCAAACCCAGTGATTGGATTGAAAGAAAAAATCCTGATAGTAAATTGCCAAATTTTAACACTGGAAGAATCCTGGAGCCTGAAAGTCAGGCTATCAAGGAGCTGCTAGGAGTCACTGATGAACTTAGTCCTACCGAGTCCAACACTGAGTCTAAGTCTGATTCACCACTCCCTCCACTGAAACAACTTCAGGGAGCAGAACCCAATTCTGACTTTGCACCATTAGTCTTTCAACCACACTCTCCTAAAGAGAAATCAGGATTAGGAAGGACTATTCTGAAAAGACCCACTCCTGCACCAACTGAACACCAAAAACCTTCAGTAAAAACTGAAGTGAAGCCTGAAAGCAATGATTCAAAGGTTGATCAGCTTGCTGAACTTGTCAGGATGCTGAGTGAGAAAATTGAGTCTACTGAGAAAAACTCTGACTCAAAATCAACAAAGCCCTCAGTATCCTCAGGTTCTTCCAAACCAAAAACCACACCCAGACCCTCAGGGAGATGTGAACTGTGCAATTATCCAAATCACAGCACTGATAAATGCTACAGAGTCCTGTTTTGTATGATATGCAAAGAAGAGGACCACAGAACTTGTGATCACATCCCCCACACTGCTTCTTTAAAAGCAAGGGGTCTATACAAAACCCAAGGCTATCAGTATGCCACACCTTCCAAACAAAGACTGAAGGCTAAGCCTTTCTCACCATGTCCTCACTGTGGTTTCAATGATCATCTTCCTGATGATTGTATGATGAAAGAATGCTGTGATATTTGTGGAGATCCCTCCCATGAAACCAGAGGGCATGACAAAGTGATTCAGTCCAGAAGGAAAAACCAAACCAACACTTCTCAGTCACCTGAGGCATCAACCTCCACAAAATGTAAAACATGTGGAAGCTCAGGTCACACAACTTCAGACCATGATTCACTAACTGAGTTCAAAAAGTCCCTGAGGACTAAGCCCACTAGAAAGTGGGTCAACAAGAAAAACTAACCCAGTTTACTGTTTGTGCAGAAACACATCAAGGATCCTACTTGGCATCTAGACAGTGGATGCTCAAGAAGTATGACTGGTGTGAAAAGTTTTCTGCACAAATATGTGGAAGAACCAGGACCCAAAGTGGTATTTGGTGATAACTTATCAGCTCCCACTGAAGGTTATGCCTTAGTAAACTGCAATGGTATAGTTTTTACAAGAATAGCTTATGTTAATGGTCTGAAGTACAATCTGATAAGTGTTTCCCAACTATGTGATGCCAAATACATAGTTCAGTTTGATGACAAGAGAGGGACCATCTTTAATGCCAATAAGGAAGTTGTGTTGATTGCCCCTAGAAGGGATGATGTATATGTCCTTGACATGTCATCCCTGACTCAAAATGGGACTTGTTTATTCTCTAAGGCAAGTGAGACAATCAACTGGCTATGGCATAAGAGACTCTCTCATCTTAACTTCAAAAACATCAACAACCTGGCCAAACAGAACAAAGTTCTGGGCCTTCCATCCCTGGTGTATACCAAAGACAAGCCTTGTTCTACTTGTGAAAAAGGAAAACACCACAGGGCATCATTCAAAACCAAACAAACCTTTTCCATCAAAAGCTGCCTACATCTTCTTCATATGGACCTTTTTGGACCTGTCAGTCCAATGTCCATTCACCATGAGAAGTATACTCTGGTCATAGTGGATGAATACTCAAGATATACTTGGGTTTACTTCTTGACCAAAAAAAGTCAGGCAGCTGAAACAATCATGTCATTTGTCAGAAACATTGAAAATCAAAATGATGTCAAAGTTAAACAGATCAGGACTGACAATGGCACTGAATTCAAAAACCAAGACCTTGAGTGTTTTTGTGATGAGAAAGGAATTTCTCAAAATTTCACTTCTCCCTATACTCCTGAACAAAATGGAGTAGCTGAAAGGAGAAATAGAACACTCATTGAGGCAGCAAGAACAATGTTAAATGGCTCAGTCCTCTCTAAACACTTTTGGACTGAGGCAGTTAAAACAGCCTGCTACACTCAAAATAGGTCAATCATTGTGAAAAGGCATAACAAGACTCCTTATGAGATATTCAAAGGAAGGATTCCTGACATCAGCTACTTTCATGTATTTGGGTGTCCTGTGTTTATACATAACCACAAGGATCACTTAGGTAAATTTGATGCCAAAGCTGATGATGGATACTTCCTGGGATATTCCCTGGTTTCTAAAGCCTTCAGGGTGTTCAACACAAGGAGACAACAAACTGAGGAAACTTATCACATTACTGTTGATGAGAGCACTGAATCCATCAGATTCTCAAATTCCTCAGTAGAAGAAATTGGTATTGATGACTCATCAAGATATCCTCCTGATGAGTATCATCCTGAAAACAATCCCTCAACCCAATACCAAGCTGATGCTGATGTCTCATATTACATCATCCCTCACAACCTACCCCAACCACCTATCAGTGAGTTCATAGAAACTCAGCCTATCTCAAATGAGACTGACACCACTGAACAAAATGTTCAGGAACCCTCAGAACAAATTATTCCTACAGTAGTCACTGAAACACATATTGATGAGTTACCTCATGTTCCTGAGTCTGAACCTAATCAGGCTCCCTCAAGCTCAAATCATTATCCCAAACCTCAGGATAGCTGGACTAGATCCAAAATCATTGAGCTTGTGAACATCATTGGTGAACCCACTGAAGGCATGCTCACAAGAAGCAAGGCTGCTAAACTAAAGGCTGCCACTGCCAATATATGTCTTTATGCTGACTATCTCTCAGAGATTGAGCCTAAAAATGTTAAAGAAGCCCTGACTTATGAAAGCTGGGTTTAGGCCATGAGAGATGAATTGGAACAATTTGACAGAAATGATGTCATGACCCTTGTTGAATGCCCCCAGGGTGTTTTAATCATTGGTATGAAATGGGTCTTTAAGAACAAGACTGATGAGAATGGCACAGTCATCAAAAACAAAGCAAGACTGGTTGCCAAAGGATATAATCAACAGGAAGGTATAGACTATGAGGAAACCTTTGCACCTGTTGCTAGAATGGAAGCCATCAGGATCTTCCTTGCCTATGCAACTTACATGAACTTTAAAGTTTACCAAATGGATGTTAAAAGTGCATTCCTGAATGGTAACATCAAAGAAGATGTTTATGTGCAACAGCCTCCTGGTTTTGAAAGTAGTGAATACCCTAACCATGTCTACAAGCTTAACAAAGCCCTCTATGGACTGAAACAAGCACCCAGGGCATGGTATGAAACTCTTTCAGCCTTCCTGATCCAAAACAAGTTTGTCAGAGGAAGAATTGACAACACACTATTCATCTACAGAACAAAGGATGATGTCATTCTGGTCCAAGTATATGTTGATGACATCATCTTTGGCTCAACAAGTTACAAACTTTGCAAACAATTTGAAAAACTTATGACCACAAAGTTTGAAATGAGCATGATGGGTGAACTCACATACTTTCTTGGATTACAAATTAAACAAACTGAAAAAGGAATATCCATTTGCCAAGAGAAATACCTCAGGAACCTACTGAAGAAGTATGAGCTCACTGACTGTTCTTCAGTAAAAACTCCTATGGTTCCTCCAAACAACCTTGGTCCTGATCTCACTGGGAAGTCAGTGAATCAAACCCAATACAGAGGAATGATTGGCTCCCTGATGTACTTACTTGCCTCAAGGCCTGATATCCAATTCTCAGTCTGCCTGTGTGCAAGATACCAGGCTGACCCTAAAGAATCACATCTCACTGCAGTCAAGAGAATCATCAGGTACCTGAAGGGTACTCCAAACCTTGGTTTGTATTACCCAAAATGTTCAGGATTTGATCTCAAAGGGTACACTGACTCTGACTATGCAGGATGTAACATGGATAGGAAAAGTACTTCAGGATCCTACCAATTTCTTGGTGGTAAACTTGTGTGTTGGAGTACAAAGAAACAACAGTCAGTGGCCATGTCCTCAGCTGAAGCTGAATATATGGCTGCAGGATGTTGTGCAAATGTACTATGGATGAAGAGCCAACTGAGTGATTATGGCATTCAGTATAAGATGGTACCTATCTTTTGTGATAATACAAGTGCCATAGCCATCTCAAACAATCCAGTACTTCATCAAAGAACCAAACACATTGACATCAGATACCACTTCATCAGGGACCATATATCAAATGGAGAAATTGAACTACATTTCATCCCCACTGAATATCAGCTAGCTGATATCTTCACAAAACCTTTGGATGAACCCACTTTCACAAGATTGAAAGCTGAATTGGGCATGTTGGACATAGAATCAGGAAACTGATCAAAAGTGTTCCAACCTGATGTAAATTCTCTAGGTCCCTGATCACACCCTTCCTGAATTTTTATTGAATAACAATCCACTCAGGGGGCTCAGGATGAAAAATGGCATTGAATACCCTAACTAAATGCTCTAAGTATTTAGTTAGTTAATGTCCCAGGTAGGTAACTGAATCCTATTAAATATAGGAATATATGTCACTTACACAACTGGCATCCACTCCTTGGGCCCCCACATCCCTCTCACCAAACACCACTGAGCATTAAATGCTCCCTCACATACAAAAGTTGTGATAATTTCTCTCTGCAAAAGTGCATTATTTGCAGAGCCGCACAACTGTTCATCCACGATGTGAGAGAAAATAGGGTAATGGGAATCGTGATATTTAATGCGGATATCAAACCAAAATTATTATGCCGTTTCGGTTAAATAAATTAAACCTTTGGTATCCGCAACATCACCACCCTAATTCTCACCCTATAAATACCCCCACTAAAAGGGAAACACACACACGCTTTTTAAAATCTTAACAAAACTCTTGCAAATTATTTTCAAAACTGCGTGTGTTTCCCTCACTCATACCCATTTTCAAACAAAAACCAGGCTTTTTATCTATACCAAATGGCTTCTTCTAAGGTCATAAAATACGCACCCAATGTGGATTTCCAAATGGAAAGCGTAGACCTTACCAAGAACAATGTGGTGGGGAACTTTGCCTACCCTGCTGGGTACCCTGAATACAGGGATGTGGTGAAGTTCCTTCAGAACTGCTTCCTGACCACCTCATTCACAAAAACCCCCTCAGTCATCTATCATGACTATTTGAGGGAATTTTGGTGCACAGCGGTGGTTGAAAACCCTGATGCGCCAAAAGAGGCCAAAATAAAGTTTACAGTCAAGAATGGAACCAAGTCCCTAACTCTTGACTATAAAACTTTTGTCAAAGCCACTGGCCTTGACTACACCACGACCTTCACTGCCCAACCCTCTGAAAAGGAGGTAAAGGAGGTCTTACTGGAATTGGGACCCTATGACAAAAATCACCCTGAGGTGACACCAGGGTCCCTGTTATCCAAAGCCTCAATAATTAAGACCTGGTTCCCAGCTCCCTGGAGGATTCTAATGACTTTTGTCATTCAGGTTCTCTGGGGAAATAAATCCTCTACTGAGCAATTGAACACTACTCAGGCAATGATAGTGTTCTGTCTCATTGAGGGTAAAATGATAGACCTTGGAGAAATCATCTTCAGGGACCTCATAGCAAAGTTAGGGGGGAAGTCTAGGCAAAAACACATGTCATATCCTAGATTTGTTTCTTGTGCCCTACAAGACTTGCTTGGGTCTGAGTATGATAAGCCTGAAGCAACAGGTTTTGAGCCTGATGTCCTACACAAGGCAAATTACTCACGTGACCCTCTTGAGGTTACACCTGTCACCCTGACATTGTACATGCGTACTGCTATCCAGGGTGACAATAAAGTTTCACCAGTTCCCTCTCCCACCAAAAAGGTGAAGAGGAAGAAGGGACAGGGGTACAGGAAGGTGGCTCAACCTAAGTCACTCGACACTGAGACCTCTGATCCTAAGCCTACAATGAGGCAACCACAACAGCCCTTGACTGCTGACACCATGAGAATAATTACCCAATCACTAGGCCTGCAACAAAAGCCAACGGAGGGCACTGAGACATCACACTCAGTGTCCTCGGGCATACCCGTTCCCAAAGATTCTACTGTCACATACAAGACAGTGGAGCCGGAACAAACCAAACCTTTACATCCTGCTAAAGGCTCTGGCAAATCACAACCAGAGTCTCAGGGAGTAAGGGATCCTAAATCTTCGGTGGGGCAGCACTACTCCACTGAGAAGGGGGTCCACAAACAATCACATCCTGCTAAAGGCTCGGGTAAATCAAAACCCAAGCATCAGGGAGTTCAAGTTCCTAAACCTTCGACAGGCCAGAACAAGCCTGTTGGAAAGGGGGACTCAACCACTCATCTGCCTGATGAGGACATTAGCCAATCAAAGCTTTTGTCTGAGGGCACCACTACTCATCCCAAAGACTCAGAGGGAAACATACAACCCGCTGATAGGGACACAACAATCACGGCTCCTAATGATGGTATTGAGAAACACCCATCAGTGCCTGAAGGGGTCACGAGGGACAAAGACTCAGAAGGAAATATACCCCCCGCTGATATGGAACTCATAACCACTCCCGGAGGTGCGCAAAACTTGAGAACTGGCCTTAAAGACCAGGTAGGTAAAACCCAACCTACCGGATTTGAGGGGTCAGGACCTGGCCAAAACGAAGGCGAATCTTCTTATGAAGAGGAGCCGGATAACCTCCACATGTTGCAGATTACCTCCCTGGCAGAAGCTCAGGCTCTCTTATTTTCTGATGATGAATTTAACAGTGATGAGGAAGTCTTCACGGCCGGAGATGATATAGAGGTTGAGGAGACAATCCCTGAACCTGTGACTCAGTCTCCTCAAACCTCCAACCATGCTGAAGAAGAAACACATTCCGAGCCGGAAACCTCAGAAGATGCTCAAACTCCTCTCACTGAAAGAGCCTTCAAAAGATTCATCAAGAAAATGACCAATGTTTTGTACAGGGGGGTCACTGAAGAGGTGTTTGACATGCATGCTGAGCAAGCAGTCCACTATCACCTCCTCAAGGATGCTGTTGAAGACTACAATGATGATGTCAGGGAGCAAAATTCCACTGTCTCTCACTCCCTGACACAAATGGCTTCTCACATCAATCAATTTTTGGAATCCCTAAAAGAGCTGGCTACAGGGGTTAAGTCAGTTCAAGAATCAGTCAAGGATGATCCTGAGCTCAACAAGAAAATTCTTCAGGCATCTGAGATGTACCAGGTAAACTCGGCGGCTCTTACTGAGTTACTTGGTTTGATGAGGGATTCAAATGTTTAGAATCTCAGCTCCACGGTGGAGGCTCTCAGGTCCTCCTTCACTCAGTTGGAAGCATCAGTGACAGCTCAATCCCTGAAATCCACTTCTCTGGCATGGACAATGGGATCCAGAATGACTGCCCTTGAAAACTCTCAGGCTGCACTTGACTCCAAGGTATCTATCATCCATCAGGATACTGCGGAGATTAAGTCAATGGTGACGGAAATGTTTCAAGTCTTCAAGGGTAACTCTACTTCGTCTTCAGTAACTCCAACACTTGCCATCACTGCAGCTCCGACAATTGTTGAGGGGGAGAATGTTCCTGAAACCCCTATTACTGATGAACAAGAAGAAGCTGGACAACCCTCTCACACTGAGGGGGAGCATATCACTGAAGCCACACCAATCACCGAAGTTCCACCTCAAGAGGAACCAGTCTCCTCCACTCTCATTCAGGACAGAGGAAAAAGTATTGCCACTACCTCAGAACCTGAAATTATACTCCAGCCTGCCTCCACAATCGTCAGAGTTGATCCTGATGAACCAATCAGGGTCCCATATGAAATCAATGGAAAAGTATATCAACTCACCAATGACCAAATACAAGCCCATATGGAAAGAGTTGAGTACTTGGCAAAGGTAGCTGAAGAAGAGAGATTGAGCAAGCCTGAACTGATACAGGTTGTTCATGAGGAAGCTGAAAAGATTGGTCTGGATGCTGAGGCACTAGCTACTGAGCAAGCTGGTGCAACCTTTAAAAAGGCTCAGAAAGAAGAGATGAATGCTCTTAGAAGGGAAAGGGAAGCAAAGCTAAAAAGGGATGCTCAAATCAGGAAGACCAGGGTTGAAAGATATCATTGGGTGATGAAGGAAAGGTTGAAGCCTGAAACCATCACTGACGTTAAAATTCACAGGAACACCAAACCCGCAATGGTCACTGTCTTCAGGGGGCTGATAAAAGAGTCATTGACACTCATAACCCATTCAGATTTGCTGACTTTGGGATTACTGAACTTGATGAACTCCGTCCTATCATTGCCAAGAAAAACAATGTTTTTGTACCCGACCTTCTCAAGTCTCTGAATGAAAAGTATAACAGACTGAGAGCAATGCCTGAAGCCCTCAACATTCCCTCCCTTCTTCCTGCTCCAACAACAGGAACTGCTTCATCAACAGCCACCAGGAGAAAAAGGAAGCACATTGAATCCGAGCCTGAGATCAAGGTCCCAGGATTGGATTGTGATAGGTCCGTTCCTGAAGGAATTACCTTCGTGAACAACGCTGTGCTTGAACACCCTGAAAGAGGTCTATGCTTTACAGATGAATATGGAGACCTTGCTTTCCAAAGATGGTCTGATATAGACAAGGCAGGGGTCAAGGCAATGTTAACGTACCTAATGTTAGCTTCTCCTGTATTAAGTGGTGAAAACCAAAGGTTCTATAAGGACCTTAGGGCCAAGATTGAGAAGCATCCTGAGAAACACCTGCTGAGATCAAAGAAAGCTAAGATTGAGGGACTTGGCTATCATCTGAACATCTGATCTGCAACAACTATCTTTATTTTGTTTATAATTTGTAGGAAAATGTAATAACTATGAATAAACTGATGTTTTTGTTTAAATGTTATGTCCTACTTACAATTACAACAAACATTTAGCAAGAGAAGAAGTACCCTGACAACTCATGCTGAATCAAGAAACACTTAGGCTATTTGTATGTTCAAATAGGGGGAGATTGTTGGGTCACTGAATTCCCCAATCCTTTTCTTACAAGGATTTGAACATAAAATAACCTAAGTATAAACAAGTCACTGAGTGAACAGTAACTCAGTGAGTCACCTTCAGGATGCTAAGACCGAACCTAAGAAGAAAGGTTCTCCATTCAGTGAGGCGGAACTCAGTGAAGTGTGATCTAAGCCAAGAAGAAGGTGATGGGTTCAGTGAGGATGACAATAACTCACAGAACCCCATGACTCCTCAACAACTTTATAGTACTGAAGACTGATGACAAGAAGACTGAAGTTTTGGCGGGACTGGGCGGGAAAGTTTGAGCTGCATTATTAAAGTGCTTTATCACTTTAATGTCAAACTTTCCCAAAATGGTTAAAACCAGTCTGTCATCAGAAAGTGCCTTTTGGACTTAACTCAATGAAGGTTCCTTGCCAGAAGAATAATATCTTTCAAGATATTGTTAGGGAAACTTTATGTCCAATGTATAACTAGTTGTTCTATACTTGTGTATAAATAGGAAGCATATGTGAGGAGTAAAAGTTGACAAGTTTGTGCAATTAATGCAAAGCATTCACAAACCACTTTACTCCTCCAAAGAACAACACAAGCCCCTGAGATAGCTCAGTGGGTAATTTAAGTTGTCACTCAACATAGATTGAGTTTAGTGAAGAGTCCATACAATACTTGTCGTTTTCAATCCCAAGTGTTATTCCGCAAACACTTGGGTACGATTCTTTGTGATTAACTTCTAATAAAGAATTAAACGTTGGAAAATATTGTCTCTTATTTTACTTTACTTTATTGTTAATCATTTTCATACATCTGTGTTCAAGTCATATAACTTGGTTACTTTAACTTTTTAGTTACTGATAACCAAGTAAAAGGGACCAACAGAGAATGGTGAGAAGCAAGTGCATGCATGAAACGTACATATATATCATTTGGATGATTCGTATGGTGCGAAATAACTCAAGGAAACATAGGAACTATTCTTTGTCAGTAACTTAGATTCCTAGTATGAGATTTTAACATATTATATTGAAATGTGAGAGCTTGAATTGAGGGGAAGGTTTGGTGACTCATGTATGCATGTCGACAACCAATTTAATCCATACACAATTTGTGAAATCGTGTATAACTTGAATGTAACTGATCATCTTTGACATTTAGACATGAAATCATCTTAAGATTATTATTTGGAACTCGTAGGAACAAACGGGAATCAAAACGGTTAAGATTTGAGTGATTTATGAATCGATTGGGTTGATTATGGTTTGATCACTTTGCCTTTTAAAAACGTATCAAACGTCATCCAATAAACTTGGGATTTGACACACTAATATTTGGCTAGGTGGTGAACGAGATGGTGTAAAAATATTGGGGGGTCGTGTGTAAGAAACGAGATTAAACGAGGCGTTTTGGAGCTAGTTTGGTCGACTTATATGAAATATTTATAATGAAAATGGGTTTAGTTTTAGGGCCGATTGGGCTTAGGAAAGAACAAAGGCCCGTTTGGTTTTTGTAATTATTTGTTAATTAGGATAAATGAATTGTAAATATTTTGTTAATTGTGTCGAGAACTTGTTTTGGTCGTTTGGTGAATTTTGCAATATCGTAATCGTGACCATTTTAATATACTAAGAAAATTTTAAATTTCCCCGTAAAAATGGTGATTAAAATAATGACAGAGATTTATATATAATTAATCGTTTATTAATTATAGAGATTTTTGCGAGGTTTTACAGTACCCACATGTCACTCTGAATTTCGTCCCGAAATTCAAATTTAATGTGACTAGATGAGTAAAGAATTTTTGAACAGAGGTTTTCGAGAGATTTTTATTCCTAAAATTAAGGAAACGTGATTCAGTTAGATTTACTTGTACCAAACAAGACAAGGTAACTGACGTATTTAAGGGTTGTGAATATTGAAAATAGTGGTCATGAATAGTGAAATAACGGCTAGTGCATAGTGTCTAACGGTCGGGAATAGTACCCCAACGGCTATATTCTAGCCTGTATATACCACTTCCAATTTCCACTTTTTCCATCAACCATTTTCCTCTCATTTTCCATCTCAAAATGCCGCATCTCATAACCATCTTAGCGATTGTGTATGTCGTCCTTGCCGCTATCTACTTAGCATATGTTCCGGATGAAGATTTTGGATTCTTGGTCGCGATCTTGATGTTCGTCGTACCCCCACTATTCTAGCCATTACTGTCGACAAGATTTGGGGGTAAAATCTTGAGCTAGGGTTGTTGTAAATTAAGTTTTTGTTGTGTTTCTATGTACTTGTAACGAATAAGGAATAAAACTCGTTTTGTTTTTATGTTTAAGAATTTGTCTCATTATTGTTTTTAATGTTTTGTTAATATTTATTTTTCAGCATAATTAAGGTGATTCATCCTGTGGTGGCTCTTGCTATTGTTTTGTTGGTGGGAGTCTTATTTGCCATAACGGATCAACCTATTGAAGATTCCTTTGTTTATATTGTAATAATTGTAACGATAGCACTTCCGATGCTAATTATTTGTTTATGTATTAATTTTTATGGATTTTAATAAAATTTTCGCTATTGGAGTCTTCTATTTGTTTTTGTGAATTATTTGTGTTCTCTTGCTTGTACTTTTGTTGATTTCTTATCATAATGGTGATGAGATAAGATAGGTATTTATTATGGGTTGTTCAATGTATTGTTTATGAACAGTTTATTTTAGCTCTATATTTTGATTTTGAATGAAGATTGTTATTTAAAAATTTGAAAATATCACTGTTCCTTTCATAACATAATTCTTCCTAAATTAGACATAGTTGATCAGGCTATGTATAATTGAGGACCAAATGATGTGATGTTTGGTTCAATCATATATTTCTATAAATTGTTTTAGATGGTGTTCAACGTGTTATTTTTATAATATAACACGTAATTCCTTTTTAAAATAAAGTGGAAAATTTTAGGATTCATACTATAAATAAGAAATTTATGGAGTAATTATTGTATATTGTCATTTAATAAATGAGACAGAAATTGAAATTAACTTAGATTATCATTATTATGGAAATATTACAAGGGAGATTTTTCGTTACAGTAGAAAGATTATTGTTATACTTAAGTTACATCCATCGTAACTTGAAGTGAAATACATGAAAGAGATACAACTTAGGAAATTTTAAACTAGATTTTATTTGTCTACAACAGGAATTTATTCATCTGTGTAAATCTAGTTGCCATTCCCTCGATACTATCAAGGTCTTTAAAGATTCTTCATTTTCTTGTAAAGGTCTTGGCTTTCCAATTAACATTGTAGTTTGGACATCGACTCACATAATGCCCTTTTCCACCACATCCGTGGCATACTACTGTTGTTGGTTGTACTTTCCTGTCCTTAGTCCTGCAGCTAATTGCCTGGTGACCTGTTTTCTGACATTTCGTGCATTTAACCCTACAGATTCCGGTGTGATGCTGGTTGCATTTTTGACACCAGGGTAAATTTCCACGATAACCACTTCCATTAACAGGCGTGACGAGGCAATTTCTATTAGCTTTCTGATTGTGTTCCAGCTGACGTTGATAATCCATACGATCTTCTAGATGTTTGCGATAACGGTCTTGAGCATTGATGATGTTGCAGTAGATGGGGTTGATGGTTCCTATCTCGGGGAGTTTCCTCTTTTGATTATTTCCATTTGGTAAAATCCCATGCCTAATTCCTTGATGATGGTTGATGGTAGGGTTGATCATTCCTTCTTGAATCTTTAAGTGAGGTGGCCTATACTTCATGAAACTTGCAGGGTGTTGATTACCAAGTATACCCGTCTCTCTTCTCGGATAAACTACGGTAGTCCCTTCTAATACCACTGACACTATGTCTTTTACCAATTTCTGGATAGCTCCAGGAGTCATGGTGATTTCTGATGATGATTGATATGCATTGTTCATGTTGTCCATTTTCTGAAATCATAAATGAAACTCAACATTAGAATCCATATAATATCAGAATAATTTAAATAATGAAGTTAATTATTTCATTGATGATAGACTGAATTGACTCCCTACTGTAATCTAATTTCAAGATATGTCTTTGTTGTATCATTTATCAATGATCACTCTTGATATGGGATTACTAAGGAACAAACCGACTTGTCTATTAAAACTGAAACTCAATAATCTTTTCTTCATTCTTTAAATCCCCTTTCAAAAATTGGTATTTAGACGATTCTTAAAATTTTAGGTTAATTATGGTAAGTTTAAGAAATCTTAACAATTTATAAGAAATCTTACAGTAGATTTGAATAACATTACAGATGCAAATAGAATATTAATAACTTGTATGATTGTTTTTGCAAGATAAACGATACAAGATCTTTTATTAATACTTCATTGATCTGAGTAGAATTATTTGGTTATCAAAGAAAATAACAAATGATGAGATTTTTGCATGAATATATGAGGATTCATTACATGTATGATTGATACGAAAGAAAAGATTGATTCATAACATAGAGATATAACAGAAAGGATGTTATTATACAATATGTTTTGATTACACGTTCTGAAGTTTCAGAATTATTGAACATTACATGAAATATTAACCAAATCTATTTGGTTTAGTAGGAACAACAAGGAAACTTGTAAACTTAAGATTAGTTACGCCTCTGACGTAAATATCTAATTTCTTTCTCAAGTTTAAGTTGTGCAGCTTCCATGTTTGAGAAACGTTCTTGACACATGTTCATTTGATTTGCCAACATAGTCTCTAATGCGGCAATCTTTTGACCCTGATTTCTGGCTGCATCTCTGGCCATCCATAGGGTTCTCTCAATATCTTCAATTCTTACATGTATATGACCGTGTTCTCTTCTTGCACAACGGACCCTGGAGTCCAAACTTCCAAGCTCCTGGTTGGTATTGTCCTTTATTTCATTAATCTTTATTCCTAACTCACACATTGTTCGCCTCTCAGCATCCGCCCTTTTGAACAATGCGTTAAGGTTACGGTCGTACCATTCAAATTGAGTTGGTCGTAACGCTTTTAGCTGTTCGGTGTGAGCATCCAATATGCCGGCTTGTCGATAAATAAGATTCCATATTGTTTCAGGAGTGCTTATATCGTAGTCGGGTGAGTTAGGTGAGGATAAATTATTTGGAGAATCTGGTATTGTGGAATCTGAAGTATAAGGTAATGGAGAATTCGGCTCAACATTCTTCCATGGTATCCCTTGGCTTGAACCTTGTCCAATTTCGAATGTTGCCTGGCCACCAATCAAATCTTCATATGATTCGGTAGCTCTCCTGAGTCTTTGACGTAAAGGTGAACGAATAGGTGACGATGGAGGTGATCTCTGAGTGAGTTCTATATTAGGTTGGGATTGTGATATTTGTATGTAAGGATCTTCAGTATTCGGAGAATTTTTATTGATAGATGAGGTATTAGTATTATGGATATTAGTTTTGATATTCACGGGAGTTCCTGAAGACATGCTACAGTAGTGACCGAGAATAATATTTTATAAGTATTTTGTATGTTAAAATATAACAGTACAGATGAAATTATTGTGTGAGAGTAACTATTAAGCATGTAAGATAATCTCAACATATAAGGTATTGAGCACGGCAGTCTGCAGACACGGAGGGCATAAAATGTTATGGAGTAAAATCATTATTTTGAAAATGTAGTTATAGTTTTAATGTTTGAAAACATTTAATTCTCTATAACTGTAGCTCTGATGCCAATCTGTAACACCCCCAAATTTAAGTTTGTCCAGCGGAAAAGTAATTTGGGTGTTACGGGGAGGATCGAAGTTTTAACCACATAAAACGGCTTAAAAGAAACGTTTTGAAAGTTATTTGTCATTCAAATAATAATTTTGATAAAAGATGAACCATTTGATTTAAAATCTTAGTAAAAGATATAAAAGCTTAAAAGAATGACATATTTGATTTTTACACCATTTTAATTTATCAGAGTAATAAATGCCCACTCCGTGTCTTGTCCTGCTCCGTTAAATTACCTGAGATACACATGTATATCACATACCACAATAATCGAATTGGAAACATTATCATATGAGTATCAGTATTTCAGTCAAGTAATTCATCAGTAAAATATATATATCACATACCACAATAATCAAATTGGAAGCATTATCATATGAGTATCAGTATTTCAATTAAGTATTTCGTCAAGTATTGTATATATCACATTTTAAATCACAAACCATATTAAATAAATATCAATTAGGAAATTGATTTGAATCATGTATTTTATTCATATACTTATCAAATTATCAAAGTATATGTAAGCATGTATCTCCCCCAGTGAGTTAAAAACAATTATTGGAAAATGGGGCTATGACTCACTTTGATTGATACGGGAATGATGAAAAGTAAAGTAAGATGAGATTTATGGGAACGATTATGGAAACGTCTTTGATACGGAACCTGATAAATAAATTTATCTGAGAATATAACCAAATACTATTTGGTAAATACGAACGAGTAACGAATAATATTTATTCGTTATGACGAATAGATGATGTGCAGTGAAATTATTATGCCATGCAATGATATGATAAAATACTTTATTTAAATTATCCATCGAAGTTTTACCTTTTTAATCGTAAGTAAAAATATTAACTTTTGAAATATCGTTATATATATTATTAACGTTACGTTAACTATATATATATATATATATATATATATATATATATATATATATATATATATATATATATATATATATATATATATATATAAACAAAAGTTTAAATGCAATACGGAATAAATTTACGAAAATATAAAATAAATAAGAATGTCAAATAGATTATGTTTAGTCCTTGTCCTTTTTCCATTTTTACACTTTTTATACTAACGGCGTTAGCGTTACACCGTAAGTCCTTTTCGTATCTAATTTACAATTATAGTCCACTACTTGTCCAAAATTACAATCTAAGCTTGGAACATCATATAATATCAATTTTTATCCTAAACTTTCTGTTTTTACAGTTTTAGTCCAAGCTTTTAATGTTTGGCATTTTTAGTCCTTTTAGGTGTCGTCGCGTTACATTTTTAGTCCAAAATTACAAAAATTATTATAAAAATTTTCTAAAATGTTCTGTAGCCTATTAAGTTAATAATAAGCTTATTTTAATTGCTTATTTTATGAAAAGCTTATTTTTCTAGCTTATGGGCCTTAACGAGCCAAATACAAAAGCCCGTTAAGATTTTTGGAGGCGAGGGCATGTAAAATGTTTTGGGCCTGAACTTGGGCTACTTTTGTGATTCTAAAAACATTTCATATGGGCCCAGTGGGCTTATATTTTGTTACTTCTTGTTGGGCCTTAAATAAGCCCACTCGAAAATATTATGTTTTCATAACTAAATTTGGATTGAAAAACCTTGTGTATGCCGATTCAAATTGGATCATTTTATGTGTCGACACGTGATTATTTTTACATGTTATCTAAATAAAAGTGATAGTTTTCTAGGTGGTCTATTAGGTCGAGTAAAAATATTGGGTGCTTGTTAAGTAATATTTCATTTTATACGTGTATTTCTTGGGTCACATGAAACGTTTATATATTTGTGAAAAACTTGAAATTACTTCCAAGTGTTTTTACTAATTTCATACGATGGAGTATGGTTCAAAATATGATCGTGTGATGCATGTAACGTTTAAACTAATGTGAAATATGTGTGCTACGTAACTCCTAGGCCTTCCAAGATAGAGGCTAGCCACGTTTGTGTTGCTACAAATATATACGTACTTAATTATATGTCTTAAGCTTATATACGATTTATAAAACATAAATATAATGCATGAGAATCGTTTAACGTGTGAAATTAATTTGAATGAGTTGTAAAGGACTTACAACGCTTCCAGGATGCTAGAGGGTCAAAAGAAATGGAATGAAACACAAGAAACGATCACGTTTGATTATACCCAACTATATCACGTATAGTTTTTGAACCCGATAACCTTTTCTTGCATCCAAACGATATAGTAATCGACTTATGGTTCTTAGAAGTAGTTTTTAGGAAGAAAGAATATTTGAGAGAGTATGAGAATGGTGAGAAGCAAGTGCATGCATGAAACGTACATATATATCATTTGGATGATTCGTATGGTGCGAAATAACTCAAGGAAACATAGGAACTATTCTTTGTCAGTAACTTAGACTCCTAGTATGAGATTTTAACATATTATATTGATATGTGATAGCTTGAATTGAGGGGAAGGTTTGGTGACTCATGTATGCATGTCGACAACCAATTTAATCCATACACGATTTGTGAAATCGTGTATAACTTGAATGTAACTGATCATCTTTGACATTTGGACATGAAATCGTCTTAAGATTATTATTTGGAACTCGTAGGAACAAACGGGAATCAAAACGGTTAAGATTTGAGTGATTTATGAATCGATTGGGTTGATTATGGTTCGATCACTTTGCCTTTTAAAAACGTATCAAACGTCGTCCAATGAACTTGGGATTTGACACACTAATATTTGGCTAGGTGGTGAAAGAGATGGTGTAAAAATATTGGGGGGTCGTATGTAAGAAACGAGATTAAACGAGGCGTTTTGGAGCTAGTTTGGTCGACTTATATGAAATATTTATAATGAAAATGGGTTTAGTTTTTGGGCCGATTGGGCTTAGGAAAGAACAAAGGCCCGTTTGGTTTTTGTAATTAGGATTAATGAATTGTAAATATTTTGTTAATTGTGTCGAGAACTTGTTTTGGTCGTTTGGTGAATTTTGCAATATCGTAATCGTGACCATTTTAATATACCAAGAAAATTTTAAATTTCCCCGTAAAAATGGTGATTAAAATAATGACAGAGATTTATATATAATTAATCGTTTATTAATTATAGAGATTTT
Source organism: Artemisia argyi (assembly GCA_030686995.1). NCBI lineage: Eukaryota > Viridiplantae > Streptophyta > Magnoliopsida > Asterales > Asteraceae > Artemisia > Artemisia argyi. The sequence continues at coordinate 294,958,123 of CM060708.1, forward strand.
TGCGAGGTTTTACAACTTGCTAATTAAAAAGAGGGATGTAGAGTTACCAAACAAGGATTGATTACACAAGTTGAGGAAATTAAACACAAACAAGCTCCCAAACCCGAATCGACAAGCAAACTCCCACACACCCTTGATTCTTTCAAATCGTTCCCAACTCTAGCACCGATTTCGCCTTTTCTTTGTTTTGAACTGTAATTTGTTTTGAGTGTGTGGAGGCTTGTGACTCAGAGTTGGATATAAAATCAAATTAAACGAGATGTTTGACCTCCTCCATCCATGGTAACAGTTAATTTGAAGCCGATTAGGGTAGTTGTCCCCCCCACGCTTCACCTTCTTGCGCTGACATTTAAATGGAGACAAGAGATTCAGTCCTACCATAGCAGGGACCGTCCTTTTTGTTGCGTTTTGGTCATCAAAGTCATATTTGTATTATCTTCAGGATGTGGGGGAGAGATGCAGGTAGAGAGAGGGAGAGGGAGATGTGTTTGCTTGTGTGAGAGAGTGAGGATAATGTGCGTATAAAAACAAAACCAGTTTTGTTATTTTTATTTTTATTTTTATTTTGAATTAAGAGTGAGGGTATATGAAAAAGGTAAAGTGAGGTTGATTTAAATAAAAGGTAGTATTTGATTAGTAGATTTAAGTGTACCCGGTGTTTCGTTGAGCTTTGGTTTAATTCAGTGTTTTGAGCACGAGAATATATCATTTATGACAATGTTTTCGTAAAAGTAATATAAAACACAATTTGACTCCGGATACCCAATATATGATTCATGTCGTTACTAGGGTTGTGTCGGTACGCGTGTGGTGTTTGGTGCGAGATAATTCTGATAAAATAACCAATGTAGCGATTTACAGTACGCGGGTTTGTTTTCCTGAAATAGTTTTGTAAGCTCATGTATGGTTAGGTAAATTGATATTTATCATTTAAAATTAGTTTGGAAAATTCCAGTTTGTTAACCCTTGTTGATTAAGGTGTTGGTTAACAACGTCTGTCGTTAAAAAGAAAATATTCTAACAATATCTTTGATCCACTTTGGGAAACAAGTCAAACAACATCTTCAAAGTTTATCAATATTTGTTATTTAATACAGCCGTCACATAATTATTGTCTAGTATTAACTTTTAAAGTTTTTATTTTAAAACTTTGTTTTTAAATATTTTTATTTGTGTTATATAATATTTAATGAAAATTATACCAAATGAAAATAAATTTAAAATACAACCCCTTAATATATTTTGCATCAAGTTTTATACAACACAAAAAATAATAATTAAGGTCAAAGATGCAAAATAAATACTTTCAAAATCAACATTGAACAATAATTATGAGACGGAGGAAGTACTTAGAGCATTAGGTGTAGTAAGGAGCTTCCACTCCTCATTTGAGGCCCACGGGGTGCCACGTCACTTTAACGAACCTCCGCAACTAAACTCCCACCCCCACCACTAACAATTAACTTCAACTTACTCAATTTGGGTCTACCTCTTACAACTTTATTTTTTTAATTTATTTTATTAAATAAACTAAATGCATTTTATTAAAAATAAAAATACTATAACATACTAATATTACACAAAATTAAAAATAACGTTACGAAAAAAACATGCGATACGAAAATAAAAAACATGCGATACGAAAATAAAAAAATACAACACATATTAATAATACGAAACTTAAAGATTTTAGTTGATACCGTCATCGAGATTTCGGAATTTCTTCATTATTTTTGCTTGTTTCTTGCGAATGATAGCAACTTTTTCCGGGTCACTAGTCAAGCTGGCATCTATCATGAGAAACTTCATTTTCTCCATCTCCAACGTCTTTTCTTCCTTCTTCCTCCTCGCCTCGTAACAAGCCATTTGAACGTCGGCTTTTTGCGACAAGATGAGAAATATATTAGCTACAGTTAAATTGTAACCAATTCCCAACTATTTATGTCATCTTGTTTGTGACAAGATATGACCACGACATCTTTTTTATGTGTTAAAAACTTGGGTTTACCAAGATTATCAGCAGTTTAATGTACATCTAGTAATGTTTGAAATTGGGTTAAAAACTCATGTATGCTTATCGTTTGTCATTGCCTCAGTTTATGCTAGTTACATAGGTGATTAAAAATGAATGGGCCAATACTATTTAGGTGTTGGATTGATTGTTTAGAAATACACAAATATATACTTTGTAATATGTCAGTGCAGTTTTACTAGGTTGTTGATTAAGTTGTTGGTTAACGACGTTTGTCATTAAAAAGAAAATATTCTAACAAGCTCTCGTAAAACATAATAGATAGTTATTTTTTTTTTTTTTTTTATTTTATTTTATTTTTTTTTTTTGGGGTGAACATTGGTAACTCTTATAAACAACCTTAGCAAAGGTTGAAAAAATATATACATACAACTCTTAACATATTGTCTAACGAACATGTTTACATTGTACATGATCTACCTACACAAAAAAGATCAAGAACCTATCTAGACCACCAGACATTGATACTTCTATTTGGATGACATTTAATTGAAGATATATAACTTAACTACCATATGACACGACTATAGAATTGTGCGTGCCTCTTAGGCATTCCCTCAATCCGTTTAACGATGAAACTTGAAAATAGGAAGGTATCAACACATTCCACCACTGAAACATTCATTTTTCTACCGCCCATGTGAGATTAAGAACATATTGCTGAAACAATCTCACTTGAGTTTCTTAGACTAGAATAATGTCTAAATCGTATTTTCTCGGTCACAAACTAAACGTCCACATTTTTATTTTGATTTGTCCCAAAATAATATTTTTGCAATACAATGATTGTACATTTTTTAAATTGTATGTATTTCTAAAGTAAAATTTTGATTTGGAACATATTTCCAGAACCTCATGAATTTCATGCTAGGATCCTCATTCTTATATTTGTTTGGGACTAGTCATAACTTTAATATATTCTTACGACTATATCTTTATAGAAGATTTATTTAATATTTCAAATATTTGTTATTTACTTGAGAAAGATTGTCAAAGAATTTGAAAGATGAGTAGTTGATGAGGCTTGGTGTTGTACATTGGGTAAAAAGATTCTTTGATCCACCTTGGGAAACAAGTTAAACAATATCTTTAAAGTTTATCAAATTTTCGGCAAGTTGTCCCTCTCCCTTTTACTAGCTTCTGATGGTCTATTGGTGATGACGCTTTGATTGACTCTTCTTACACCTAGGTAATCATGTATGTTGTAAAAAGATAATTAATAAGTATATGTTAAAAAATAATAATAATAATAATAATAATAATAATAATAAAATAAAAAAATATTCTAATTTAGCAAAACTTGCTTTTTTTAAGTATATTTTGTGTATTTTATGACTATTTTGCCCCTCCTAGATTAATAAAATGAAAGGCAAAATGATCATAATATACACAAAAACATAAATAAAAAAAATAACAATAAAAAAAAGTTTAGTACATAGAATAGAAAAAAAAAATTGTTCAATACATATAGAAGAAAATCATGACAACTATGATAAAGGTTATGTTTGGCGCAGAGCTTTTTGGTTTTTAGTGTTGGCAAAAGAGCAGTGAGCTTTGCGATTTTTTAAGAAAGCTCATTTATCCAATGCTTCTTTAAGAAGCCGTGAGCTCACAGCTCACTGCTACTGCTCACTGCTACTTTTGACAAACATAGCCACATTATCAAGCCGTTAGCCATAATTACAAATAGATTGAAATACATCGTTCGTTTCAGAACTTCTATGATGAAATACTAGTTAAGTTTTAAATTGAAAATAAATACGTTCAATGTCTCTGTTGTTCATTTTTTTTGCATCTTTCACTGTTTCTTTAATTACCGTCCATCAATCAACGGCTGTTAAGTCCTCCATGTGCTTTGCATGTAAGGGTATTTTGGTTTTTTCACCGCGTTATGTTAATTATTTTGGTACAAACTTAGGGACGAACGATTTAATTTACTCCTAAAATTAACACAATCACCTCATCAACCATCCTTTTTCTTCATCTCCACTCACTGTTTCTTTAATTACCGTCCATCAATCAACGGCTCTTAAGTCCTCCATGTGCTTTGCATGTAAGGGTATTTTGGTTTTTTCACCGCGTTATGTTAATTATTTTGGTACAAACTTAGGGACGAACGGTTTAATTTACTCCTAAAATTAACACAATCACCTCATCAACCATCCTTCTTCTTCATCTCCACTCACCAACTCCGATCATTCACATATATGATACATATTGTTTTTATATTATTTTTGATGTTACAATGTTTACGATGCTTTAAAGTTGAATTTAAATTCTAATTAATATAACTATGCACGATGTACGTTTGTTGAAGTACTTTATGAGTCAAAATTCTTCATATTTCGACGAGTTGGTGGAATTTTTATGTTATTTCATAAGTGTGGAGAATCCCCGCAGGGATCCCCAAACCCCATTGGGGATGGGGATGGGGATGTAAACCAATCCCCCAATGGGGATGGGGACGTGGATGAGGATGGAGAGTGTAAAACGTGGATGGGGATTGCAAGTATAATCACCGACAGTTCTCGCTCCGTTGCCATCCCTAGTCTGGTTCAGGTAGACAGGGACGTGTCTGGTTTAGATAGACCCACCGAACCGGTCCTATGACGTTTAGGATATGTTTGGCAAAAGGGGTTGGGGCTGGGGCTAGGACTTATAGTATAAGCCGAAATTGAAATTTGTATTTTTGTAAATTTGTTTGGCAAATTAGCTTAAGCTTAGGCTTACTATTGCAAAATTACTAAAAAAGACATAATTAAATAAGTTTATGTATATGTTAGATATTTTTTGAGATAAATAAGGGTATGTTTGGCGAAATGGGCTAGGGCTGAGGCTGGGGTTGGGGCTAGGACTTATATTATGCCGAAATTAAAATTTGTATTTTTATAAACTTGTTTGGCAAATGGGCTGGGGCTGGGGCTTATTATTGCAAAATTATTAAAAAAGACATAATTAAATGAGTTTTTGTATATGTTAGATATTCTTGAAGGTAAATAAATAATTTATTCTTCAAAAGCCTCGAGCTTAAGTTTTTAGCCTATTTTATGGGGCTAAAGTTTTTAGCCGGCTTATTTTATAAGCCCTTCTATAAATCAATGACAAATGAGACTTATTTAATTAGCCGGCTTACCCAAACCCCCATAAGTCTCATAAAAGCCCTCCCCAAACATAACATAGCAACACAACAAAAGTAAAAGCCGTGTATTTTTTATTTCAAATTCACAACAATTTCCAAAAAAGTAAAAGGGTAGTAGTGTACGGTAATAAAACCATCACATACCTCTCCACCATAACCCCAAAAACCATTACTACATTTCCAAACAAATTAAGCTAGGGTTTATATCTTCTGCTGCTGCTGCATTATTCACACAACACAGGTACAATTCTTTACTTCATTTCTTCCTGTATAATATGCATCTTTCATTTTCAAGTTAATATAGGCACAAGTAGTTACACATGTTTGTTCCATAAACTTTTTTAAAAACAAAATCTTTTTGTAGCAACTCTTTAAGGTTGACGGTTAATGAGCAACTTGTGTTTGTATGTTTGTTATTTTGTTATCTAGCCCTTGTAGATTTTTATTTTTTCATTTTAGTCACCAGATCTCAAATTTTACTTATTAGCCTCTCAAGTTTGTAATATGCCAATTTCTTCACTTATTGGTTGGTTATGTTTGGCGAAAAGCTTGTTGGAGCATTTAGAAGCGTTTTAAGTATAAAGGTTGCTTGACAATTAGTGTTTAGCGTTGTATTTTGAATGCTAATAAAAGAAGCGGTTAGCGTTAACGATAGGTTCTACGTCATTTTACGTATACATATTTGGTACCATACACTTATAAAACAAACAGCTAAAGTGTGATTATAAAGTGTACAATGTTGTAAAAGCTAAGCAAAACGCTAAAGGCTCCTATTATTAGCGTTTAAATAGGAGCTTCTAAACAAAAACCAAAAGTTAAACGCTGGTTGCCAAACAAACACCATATTTCTAAACGCTCCAAAAAGCTCGTTGCCAAACAGAGCCATAACTAATAAAAACTTGTCTTCATATAATTTTGATATGCTATTTGTTAAAAGTTCCTGTAGTTTACGTTTTGATCTCCTTTTGTGAACTAGCTGGTAGATGAATGTATTTTAAGTATATTGGTAGGTCTCTTGTTTAGCGAAGGTTCGTAGAGCTAACATCATGTGCTTTCAAATGGTTCCGCGTCCGTGAGATGTTGATGTTTATACTAATTGTTTGATATTCTATTAGTTAAAGGTTCCTGTAAATTACATTTTGATGGTACCAAATATTTAAGCAATATTGCTTGGAGGGTGTGCATTTAGTAGTTGTTTGATGAATATAGTGTAGTTTGACATTTAGGCTAAGATTACTACACGAGCTTCATGTGTTTTTCTATTGAAAGGGTGCTTATGTTATTTGAATGGTTTGATATGAAAATTTGAATGTGTCGAATTATTTAGTTAATTTGGAACCACAGTATAAGCAGAGTCCTACAGTAGTTGGTTTTAACAGCTTGGAAAAGGGCTGTTTGGACGAGGTAATTTACACAACCACTTGGATCACTGGGAGATACCGCAATAGAGTTTGTTTTGACCCGTAACAGTCTCGTATAGACACTCTTGTTAACGAGATCAGAGTTTTACCCCACCATGGATTGATTGGATCAATGATCCCCTGTCGGCTTGTAATACTTTTTAATTCCTTTTATCTAGCTTCTTGGGAGCTTAATGATAATGCCATTAAAAAACAGAGTTGTGCAGTAAGGGTAGGTCTAGTAGGATCATGGGAATTGGACGATAGTTGCATCTTTTGTAAGACTAGTGGGTATGAGACGATCAAGAGGTAGAAGTGTTGGCTCAAGCACTAGACATGATTTTTAAGAAATTCATTTTGCAAATGCTTTAACAATTGAGGTATGTGCAATCTGAAATTTAATACACATCGCGTGAAATCTAAAATTTTTGTTGTTCATGAGGATTTTAGCATTTCCGGATGTGATCATGGCTGTCATTTAACAACCAAAATACTTTTCTATCTATATTAATTTCCATTCAAGGTGCGTTGTCTTTGTCGTTCACTTGGACCAATCAACTTGCTTTCCTACTTAAGTGATATGGATATTTTTTTTATAACTAACGGTAATTAAAAATGTATGTGATAAGTATGTCAATCAAATTAAAGAGCAGAGGGTAAAAAGGAATGTCAAACCTTTCTGAAAATGAAACGCCATATGAGGCAAAAATTGCTTGTGGTCTTGTGTTGTATAATGCTTATACGTTACCCTTTGTATGCAATGACATGTAAATTGTCATAACGTTTCCATGTTTGCAAGCATATTATTATGTAGATATTATATTTCTGTTTACGTGTTCACTTTCTGCGATCATGATTGATTCAAAGTTGCACGTAAAAGTTTCTATCTTATGTTTCATAAAAAAAAAAAAAAAAAAAAAAAAAAAAAATTGAAGTTCTCATACTTTTCTTGTAACAAGCAGGTAGAACGAACATGCCACAGAAAAGAAATTCCAAGGCCAAGAAGACTGGGAAGTGTCACGTGTGTGGGGACACAGGACACTATGCTCGTGAATGTGAAGAAAGAAAGTCAGGTTCTGAAGAAGTGGTGCTTCAGGACACAACCGGGAAGTGTCACGTGTGTGGGGAGACAGGACATTATGCTCGGGAATGCAAAGACAAAAAATCAGATACTGTGAAAGTGGTGCTTCAGGACACAACCAGGAAGTGTCACCTGTGTGGGTACACAGGACACTATGCTCGCGACTGCAAAGAAAGAAAGTTATATTCCAAGAAAGTAGGGCTTCAGGACACAACCAGGAAGTGTAACGTGGATGGGGAGACAGGACATTATGCTCGGGAATCCAAAGGCAAAACATCTGATACTGTGAAAGTGGTGCTTAAGGAAATGTTAGGCTTTGAGATTAAATCCAACAGGAAGGCTAAAGGCTGGTACTTGGCTATTGGTTCTTCAGCGCATGTTTGCTACTCTAGGGACATGTTTATTGACTACAAACCAATGGGAAATCACGAGTTGATTTTGGAAAACAAAGATCATGTTGATGTAGCTGGAATTGGTACAGTGGTGCTTCGCTTCACCACAGGCAAGGTATTGACTCTTTCGAATGTTCTTCATATACCCCAAATCAGTAGATGCCTTCTATCTGTCTCCAAACTCGATGTTCTTGGATACATCATGTCTCTTGGGGGTGGGAGATGTGTCATTAAGAATACCCACGAGGTCATAGGTAATGGGATAGCAGATGGAGCCTCTCATCACGGTGGTGATATTTTTTCAACCGTGTACCGTTTGAGCTTAATGGAAGAGTGTCCTGTTAAGAAAGTGATGCTCGATGAAACAATAGGCTTGTTGGTATCCGATGAACACCCAGAGTTGACCAAAGTCAGAGCTCGAGGGTGGTACTTGCTTACTAGGTGCACAGTTCATGTTTGTAACTCGAGGGACATGTTTGCTGACTACGAGCCGGTGACTAGTTATGAGGTGGTTTTGGAAAACAATACTCCTGTTGATGTGGCTGGGTTTGGGACAGTGAAACTTCAGTTGACTAATGGGAAGGTATTGACTCTTGAAAATGTTTTTCATATGCCTAAAATTACCAAGTGTTGTATTTCCGTTAGCAAACTTACTAAGATGGGATTTACTGTGGGATTTTGGAGTGAGGGTTGTGACATTAAGAAAGGTCATGAGACCGTGGGAAATGGATATGTCGAGGACAAATTGTATCGGTTGAGTGTTGTGGATGAACATCCAAGTGCTGACTTCGACCCAATGATTGATCACGAGGTTAATTTGGACAACGATGATCATGCTGATGATCACGCTAACGATTCAGGATTCAGCATTACTTGTGGGGGTAGGGAATGTGTCATTAAGGCGAATGATAAGGTCGTTTTTAAAACGTACAACGATGGCGTACTATATAAGATGGACTTGGTGAAAGATCCATTCTCAGTTGCCAAAGTAGTGCATCATGAAACAATAGGCTTGTTGATTGCCAATGAACACCCAAAGTTGACCAAAGTCAGGGCTCGAAGGTGGTACTTGCTTACTAGTTCCACAATTCATGTTTGTAACTCGAGGGACATGTTTGTTGACTACCAGCCCGTGACTGGTCATGAGGTGGTTCTGGAAAACAATAGTCATGTTGATGTGGTCGGCTATGGAACAGTGAAACTTCAGTTTACTACTGGGAATGTTTTTACTCTTAACAATGTTTTTCATATGCCTGCAATTGCCAAGTGTTGCATATCCATGAACAAGCTTATGGAGATGGGATTAGGCGTGGCCTTTGGTGGTGATGGATGCTATGTTAAGAAGGGTCAGCAGATCGTGGGAAATGGGATCGTTGAGGCTGGAATGTTTCGGTTGGGTGTCATTGATGAACGTTCAGGCGGAAATCAGGCGTGAGTGTGGTTGTTTAGATGGTCACTTCGGCTAATGGTAATTTAGTTTTTGTCCACAAACTTTCTTAAGCGTGGTTACGTCTTACTGAATCTTAAGTTGTGGTTATGTCCTACTGAAGTTGATACTTTTGCTGAAGAATTATGTTCTGAATGCTTTTGTGCTTGATAATCGATTAGCTTTTTCTCTTGCCATTAAATATATGCCACAATGCTGTAGCTTTTATGTTATCTATATTAGGATGCATATTCAGGTTTTGGGACAAACAGCCTATAAAAATATATTGCATTGCTGCATTAGAAGCTGAGGGTGTATTTCAGAATATGCATCTGCTCCCAAGGTTGACACGAGGCTTCAAACACGTACGCTTATAGATATGTAGTGTTATGAGCGATGAGCCCATCTTGTTCGTCACCAAATTGTCATGACCACATCTAATTTGTACGTAAAAAACTTTTGTTTCACTTAGATAAACAAGTTTACATGTACATATAGTAATGTTTGATAATGGCTCATGAATGACCATGGCTTGGCAAAAACTTATTATCACAAGAAAAAATGTCCAACTGAGAAATAAGACACTTAAAATTACGTTTATTAAACAACATCGATGTTTCCAACAATGCTGTTAATCACGTATATGCTGTTAATTCAATGGTACTATGATGGGGGCTGTTGACCAGCCACGACTGAACTTTTTACTTCTATGACAAATTGACGATGTTTGTCGGTAGCAATGTTTTGAAAGGCTCAAGGGGCACTAAGGCGCAAAGGGCTTATGGAGCCTTGAGGCGAGGCGCAGATCAAGGCGCAGGCTTCATGAATATGAGGCACAGTGTATTGATTAAAATTTTAAAAGTTTTGCGAGACAATTTATGTAATGATCTAGTTTCTAGTTTCAAAATCTTATGTAATCAATTAATATGTTTGTTTCAGTCATATACTTCATCAAATCTTAAAAAAAAATAAAAATAAATAATAATAATAATAATAATAATAATAATAATAATAATAATAATAATACATTCCTCCTTCAAAACCTTGTTTTAAAATCTTATGTAATCAATTAATATGTTTGTTTCAGTCACATACTTCATAAAATCTTCAAAAAGAATTTCCAAAAAAGAGATGCATTCCTCCTTCAAAAACTTGTTTTTTTCAACAGTTACTCTAAATTCTAGTTTCAAAACCTTAGGTACTACTCAATTGCTGTAATAATTTTGTTTAAGTCATATACTTTATAAAATCTTTAAATTTGAAAAAAAAAAAATAAAGAGTTACATTTCTCCTTCAAAAACTTGTTTTTGTTCAACATTTACTATAATTCTACTTTCAAAACCTTATGTACTCAACTAATATTTTTGTTTCAGTCACATACTTTATAAAATCTTCAAATTAAAAAAAAAAATAAATAATAATAATAATAATAATAATAATAATAATAATAATAATAATAATAATAATAATAATAATAATAATAATAATAAATAATTGTTACATTCATCCTTCAAAAACTTTTTTTTTCCTAGTTTCCAAACCTTATGTACTTGGTGAATATTTTTTAACCTGGAATAACATCCCTAACGTTTACAGCAGAAAATTTACCTTATGTTGTTTGGAAATGAATTTTGATAATTTTCATTTTGCACCCTTTAACTTTTATGATTTTACATAAGCAGCCTCTCATTTTAAACGTGACACAGGCAACTTACCTGCACGGGCTGCATCCCATCACTTAATTATGTGTACTTTACTTTATGTTAATAGATATATTATTATTTGTTTGGAGAGCGGATATTATATACATATAACAATAGGCGGGCTTAAAAGCCCCTTTGTTTTTACCCTTTGTTTTTTCACTTTTCTTAGGTCGGTTTTACTTGAGCCCAAATATGTAAAATAAAACTTTGGTACCCGACCCTGTTGTTCATCAGAACTCACAACTTCCTCTTTCTCAAAAGATCCAACCGGACCTTACATCCGCCGGTGTTTTACCGGAATCCGACCCAAAAAAAATACGCTACTGTAGTGCTACAGTTGTCTGTGAGGGGGTGTACAGTAACGCTAATATTTTAATCAGTTTGTGGTTATTTGGCTGCCAAATGTTGCTACGTATAGTGCCACCCTTTCTTCTAGCCACATATTAGTTTTGGTTGGTTTATTTTGGTCTGATTGTGGTTCTGGATTCTTCATAACCACACACACAATTTTTTTGGGGTGAGCCAAATTTAGGGTTCTTATTCTTTTTTAATTCCGGTTATTTTTTTAAAAAAATTGTATTGTTATTCATAATTTTATGTTTAATTGCAGCCGTAAATGTGTGATTACGAATGTTTATCTGTTTGTTTTGGGAGAATATTGGCTTTCAACAGGTAATATATTTTTTTTAAGATATTGTTATGATCTTTTTTGATCTTTCATAAGGGGGTTTGTTATTTAGTTAATTTAGACTAGCAGACCCGCGCGTTGCAGTGGCGGGTACCATGAAATAAAATTTTTCAATGGAATTAATAAAAATGTCACGGGATGTCATTCCGACACCTAAATTTGCTTGGTCGCAGCTTTGTGTATCGAGTCGAGTTTTATTGAGTCGAGTCTTGGTCACAGGTTCATGTCTAGGTTAAGATGGAGGGTTGTACATTGTGTTTAAATGATTGTAATATTGGGTGTAGAGGTGTTTTTAATGCTATTAATATAGAATAAGGGTTGTACATTCTGTTTAAATGATTGTAATATTGGGTGTAGAGGTGTTTTTAATGCTATTAATATAGAATGAGGGTTGTACATTCTGTTTAAATGATTGTAATATTGGGTGTAGGGATGTTTTTAATGCTATTAATGTAGAATGAGGGTTGTACATTGTATTTAAATGATTGTAATATTGGGTGTAAATGTGTTTTTAATGTAGAATGAGGGTTGTACATTGTGTTTAAATAATTGTAATATTGGGTGTAGGGGTGTTTTTAATGCTATTAATGTAGAATTCTAAAGAAAGTGGTCTGAATTTCGATTCATGCTAGTTTTTGTTGTACACAATGCTTTGGTTGTTGTAATTATGAAAATTGCTTGCTTTAAAGTGTTGTAAGTCATGCATCATTTTGTGTACATCTGAATTTTTTTGGAGAGAGAGTCTTTCCTCCATTATAAATAGTATAGATTAGATGGTTAAACTTCCAATTTATTTGTAAATTGAAATTAGGTTATATAATTGTGTTTGTATTTTAATGAATTGGGTATTTTCATGTTTTTCATTTCGGTAAATATTGTTTATATTCATTTGGTTTTAAAAGGTTTTAAGTGCAGAAATGCTGTTCCAAGGATATATCTTTCAAATGATTGGTGTGAATTTCTTAATGTCGTTTTTCATGAGTTTCGATAAGAAATTATTTGCTTCAGTTGATCATTCTTAGAGTTAAGTTGTTATTGGTTTTTAAAGATTAGTTTTTATGTTGGTCTTAATATGACGTAGTCTATTTTGGTTGGTGTTATTGTTGTTTTTGTGTTATAACTTCAAGAGCTGAAAAATATATTGACACAAAAATGACTTGACCTGTCGTTTAAGGGACTGAAATTCAGTTATGTAGTGAAGTTAATCTAAAACGAAAGATAAACTTAAAATTGGTTGTGTAAGAGGTGTTCATTGTATGTGGTTTGTAAAAGTTTGTAACTTTTTGGTTTGTAGGTTGATGTTATGTCACTGGAACACAAGTTTTTTACAACAAAGTGGATGACTGTAGAAAATCATGGTTTACGCAGGGTTTGCTGCCAATGTAGTTTTGGTTTCTGGTGTTTGTCTGCTAGATATGAGCGAAGCTAATGCTGCTTTAGCCTTATCCGCCGCTATCTTGGCAGGGCATCATGGTAATGTGTTTGCAGCCATGGGGGTGGACTCATAGCTTGGCATGGAAACTCACTTGGTTTGCAGCCATGTCGTACGTCATGTGGGTGGCGCTGCAAACAGCTATGTTTGCAGCCATGGGCAACAATTCTGCTTATTGTTTCTATCGATTTGTTGGTTACGCTGGCCTGCATTAAGCTTGCAGATGTGACCACCTTGCATGGAATGCAATGTATACTTTTTTGCAATTTAATTTAGATTGCTATATCAAGGCTATGATGAGTTTTAACGGGTCATGTTAAAAATGAGATTCCCCGTATCTTGGCATGGCAGTCTGTTAGAGTTGCAGCCATGACGGGTGCGTCCATTTTTTCCTAATTGCTGCCCTATCTGAGCCTATATTTGAAAGCTTGATATCTTGAACGTGTGGGCGATGATGAACTTTCTGCATATTAACTATTTCATGAATGTGGCTAGCGCATTCCCGCAACTTGGCTTGGTAACCTTTTAAAACAACTTTGCTTTTGCCTTTTGTTTTTGCACTTTTCTTGGGTCAGTTTTACTTGAGCCCAAATATGTAAAATAAAACTTTCGTACCCGACCCTGTTGTTTTGTGGTTGCAGCCATAGTGGGTGCGCCATGTTGCCCAAAGAAAATGCAGATCTGAGCCCCATCTTAGTGTGCATTAAACATTCTTTATTACCTTGGAAAAAAAACTACAGAAGGTATATTTCTTTTCTAATTTATCATTTTAAATATCCACGTTTTGTGCTTATGGATTTACTTTTTTTTTTTTTTTTTTTAATGAATGCAGGTAATAGCCAAGACAAAACCCGTGTTGTCAATAATAAGGAACCGGTTCACAGCCCTGATTCCGAAGTTGAGTAAAATACCTTTTTATCGCTTTTTGACTAATGTCTATTCTTTGTATAAAATTGTTTTAATTATTTGCTTTTTCTTTTTCAATCTGGTTTTTGAGTAAAATACCTTCCCAATGAAGTCATTTCTGAAATCGAGAATGCTGCGGCTGATTGGAGGAAAGCTTCTGGTAGTGAGGATGTTGCCGAGATTCAGACTTGGATCAATGCTGCAAACAAGGCACAATCTAAGATTGGAGAACACATGCAAAAGGCGGTTCAGATTCAGGATCTGCAGGCTCACAAGGGGGTGAACAAGCTCCCGAGGCAGAATATGAGGAGGTAAAGTAGTAGAATATCAGTAACATCTTTTTCTTCCCTTTCATTTGATGTTCTTCTATAACTACAACATTATCCACAGTTTTGGTATCTAAGAAACTATGATGAAGAGATGCGGTTTGTAGTAGGAATAATTACCATTTTGTTACATTATATGGCTACTATCACCCATTGGAATTTGGGAACCAAATACATTTTTTAACGAAATTCTTTAATGAGATTTTGGGATTGAACTCGTCCATCATATGTTTGTAACTTAACCTTCGGGTCATATATGATGATGCCAGTTATATTATTCCTTCTGCTGTATTGATTCAAGTAGGCAATTTGTTTCAGCCTCCCTTACTCACAAGGTAACAAGCAATCAAGTAGCAGTCATTGGCACCAACTCAAAAAAGGTAGGTAATGGGTCAACATGGGCACTTAATTCATTCAGTCGGCATTGAGCCAAAACACTTTTTGTCTAACTTTAAAATAACAATATTAAGTGTCAAATATGATGATGCCAGTTATGTTATTTCTTATGCAGGGCTTATGAAATTTTGCTGCGATGGTCCGTTACATCTAAGTAACATCTCAGCGGTCGAGGTAATTTCATACTTATTTGTTTCGCTCGCGCTTATAAATGGTTCACACCATTGGGATTGAAAAAGTGGTATTTGGGACTGCTTATTAGAAGTGGTCGGTATTTTTAAAGTTAGTTGTTTGGAGCTGCGGATTTCAAACTGCTTATTTAACTCATATATCATCACGCAACCAATTTGGATGCCCAATCGCAAACGCCCTCAAAACAACATATCTTTTACATTGAACCGTAACAATCAACTTTGATAATTGATCCCATCAATGTGTGAATAGGTCAATCTTTCTTTTTTTGTTGTTTGGAACAGCCTAACCGCGCGTCTAAAGTTACCTACAATAGATTAAAATGCAGAAAGAAAATTTTGCAATTATCATTGGACAAGAGGGAATTTTGTTGCTCTAATTGGTAGTTTATGGATTTCTTGCAGGTCAGTACGATGAGAGGCAGAACTAAACTGGCATCGCAGTCGGCTTGCTTGAACTTACTTTGAGTGAAAGGTGCAAGCAAAGAGTCGTCGGGGTCCAATGCAAAGGCTCTTGGTAACGATAGTAGCAGGTTCAGTTTTGTCTGTTTAACTGTCTTTGATGTCGGCTATTTAAGTTATATGATCAGGTTACACGTTTTTCTTTAGAGTAATTTTGGCCAAAATACATTTTAGTCACAAGCCTTTTACATTTTTGGGTCATTTACAGATTATAGAAACCCAATTTTTTTAACAATTCTAGATATGAAAAGAATGTTTCTTTATAAAACTTAAAGCTTCAGTTTTTATGTTAAGATTATATTTAAATTACTATTTTTATTGAATATCGAAATGATAGATGAGGTACATGAAGCCACTGAAGTTATTTCAAGACTTGCTCAGGAAATCTGTTGTCAAACGAGGCTGTTTACTTACAGAGTGTTTTAACTGGACACGCATTTCCAAATCTGAGCAAGACATTTGCACATTGTGACAAAGGCTTCAATGTTGAGATAATGTAAGTAATGAAAGGTTGTTCTGACGACAAAATGCAGAATCAACATTGACAGCCTTTTAGAATCTGACTTCAATGGACACGAGAATGTTAGAAGATAAATTTCTAATGAAGTTTTAAAAGTTAGGAGACAACACTTCTTAAAGTTTCAGTCGTCCAGTAAGTTGTTTCTAAAAGGTTGTGAAAGAAAATGCTTCAATGTGTTTATGTTGTGCGTAGTTGTAATGATTAAATGAAGAAAAGGTTTAAGGAAGTGATATATGCTCATTAGTTCTATTTGTTGCAGGTGATGTGAAAAAGATTATACAAACAATGGTGTTGCAGATGAAACTGCTGCTATTATTATGGGTATGTTTATGGCTTCGAATCTGGTCATAAGGCAACAAAGATGTGACTGTATGCTCATGGGACATAACATGGAAAGATCATAAGGTGAGACTCAATTTTTTTTTCCTATAGCAACTAGAGTTCCTAAGGAGTGAAGACCTCCAATTGGAATGAATTGATTAGTTACTTGATTAATATTTACCATTCTAATTAGCGTAACTCAATTTTGTAGGTTTATTAACACCACTGGATGAACAAAAGAAATAAAAGTTCTTAAGATAACCACATGAACCAGAATTCTGCTACTCACAAAATTTGGGGGCTGACATTGGTGGCTTTGCGGGTTGAAGTGAGAGTTTTTTAGCTGAAATGAGTGTCGGATTGCGGGACTGAAGAGCTGAAATGGGTGTATCATTGGGGGCTGAAGTGGGGAATAAAATCGGTACATTTGGATGCCTGACATGAGTACGTTTGGTTGTTTCAAGCCTGGAACTACAGCAAAAATGGGTCAGTTATAGGGCTGTAATGGATGTCGGGATGTCAGATTGGTGGCTCAAATGGAGGTCGCAATGGGTGTGTTTGGTGGCTCAAACGTAAAGTAAAATACTTCTTTAGGAAAACACCCCGCGGCAACGCGCGGGTTTACCACCTAGTTTATCCTCAAAATATGGATGATCTTGACAAATGTTTCATTTTTTTTAAGGGTTTTTCTAACTTGTACCCCATACTTTTTGCAGGTTTCTGTGTTCTTTTTTGTAGGTCCTTGTCATTTTTTAAATAAAAAACTGTTTTTTCTCTGTACTTTTTGTGGGACTCTTAGTACTTTTTGTTTGTTTAACTTGTGCCAGAAAAACCCTTTTCTCAAATATAAAGCATGGTTGGAGATAATTTTGCGTGATCCATTTTTGAAATAAATGTCAGAAAATACAATGAGGGTGTTTCGAGAATGATTGCTTGATTCTTCCATTACAAAGTGATATGATACATATAGCGATAAGCCAAGAGCTATTTTGGGTAAATTGATAATTACCCCTAATTGAGCTAATTACAATGAGGATACAACTAATTGATTTGCACTTATCTACAAATGTACACTCATGGCACTTATCTAAAATATACGACTAACACTCCTTCGCAGTCCGAGCAGCGAAATCGCAAGAATTTGGACTGTAGATTAAAAGCTAATAAACAATAAAGTAAAAATAATAAATAATTGATGAATAACACATTTGACAGCAAGCAGAAGCACTTCTTCAAGCAGCAATAGACATAAACACGCAACAAATAGGATAAACCAAAGTATCCGTACCAAATAGGATAAACCAATGTATCATGACCAAACGGGATAAACCAAAATATCTCTCACCAAACAGGATAAACCAAAGTATCCGGATCAAATGAGATAACCCAAAGTATCCCCTACAACTAAAACAAACGGGATAACCCAAATTATCCCTTGCACTAAAACAAAGGAAATTAAAACTAAAATTCATGCACTATCATCAAAAGAAAAGATGAGAAAACGAAAGTTGGTTCTAAAACTTCAACCCCCAAAGAACCTTCCAAACAAACGAGGCGTGTTTTTACCTAGAAAAACATAAAAATCCACCTCACAAATAAACATCAAAACATGGGTGGAGTTTATTATAGCACTTACAGAGGTTAATGTTTAAATGTGACTAAAAGATGCATATAGTTACACTTATTAACAATTTTGGTCACTGTTTGTTTAATTCATTGTGTGACTAAATATTACAAAAGGCCACACAAACATAAAATTCATGTGGCCATTGGATGATCAATAGTCACACAAAATACATATTTCTTCATTTTAAACAGCATATGATCACACTTATTAACACTTTTGTCCACTTGATGCTTAATTGTATGTGACTAAATACCCAAAACAAATATGCTTTGTGTGACTAAATATTACAAAAGGCCAAACAAACATAAAATGTGGCCATTGGATGATCAATAGTCACACAAAATACACATTTCTTCATTTTAAACAGCATATGGTCACACTTATTAACATTTTTTGCCACTTGATGCTTATTTGTATGTGACTAAATACCCAAAACAAATATGCTTTGTGTGACTAAATACTACAAAATATCACACAAACATAAAATTCAAGTGGCTATTGGATGAACAATAGTCACACAAAATACACATTTCTTCACTTTAAACAGCATATGGTCACACTTATTCACACTTTTGGCCATTTTTTTTTAATTGTATGTGACTAACTAAAAAAAAACAATACCTGTTGTGTGACTAAATCATCACAAACGTCACATTTATTATATATTTATGTAGCCACAGGACGGGAAATAGTCACACATAATACACATTTACTTGAATAAATCATCTCAAATGTTACACATATTATATATTTATGTGGCCAAAGGACGAACAATAGCTATTCTCAAAAAACATTCGTGTGACTATAAAGTGTTTACGGTCACTCATACAGACTAATCCAATAAAACTTGTGCCTAATTTGTCACACATATTCGGGGTTTTGGTCAAAAAGGCTACGCACTCAACAATGTGACCATATGCTACCTACGGTAGCGGGACTTTTGGTGACACACAACGAAAAAAAACGTGTGTGACTATATGCATATCGTCACACATTACTGGCGTGACCAATACAACTTTTTGTACGAGTGTAGAAACAAAAACCATAAATTTTAGTTTCATGGTCTCGACGACAAAAGCACCTCCACTTTCTGGCCTTCACGTGTGCAAAACAGGGAGCCGGGTGATGGAGGGGGATTGACAGAAAGTCCATCTCAAGTTCTTACCCTTGTCATCACATATTCTTTTGGCATGACTAATTCATATGCTTAATTTTATGCCTAACAATGATCTTAAAACACATGGTAAATCAATGGTAAATAAGAGAAGTGAGAATAAGTGGAATATATATGTCACAAAATAAATAGAATAAGCATAAAATTAGTCATCTTAATCATTTTCCATTCTATAAAAAAAAAAAAAAAAAAAAGTACGGTAATAAAACACCCGCACTATAAAAACCATAACCCCAAAGGGGTGAGTTATAAGGACCGGGGTCCTTTTTTTAGCCAAACCCCCCCCCCCCCCCCCCCCCCTTTTTTTTTTTTTTAATTTTTTTTTTATTTTTATAATTTTGTTTATATCAAAAAGCTATAAACCTGAAAGTGCGGAATAGAAAATATAAAGTTTAATAAGGCAAACGCTTAAAACTGTCAGAAATACGAAGCAGAAACTGACAAAAAACTGTGCTGTACTGAAAAAAGTGGGGAACAAATAGGGGACAAGCGTCACTATTTGGGAACAGTGGGGCTTGTCCCCCGGTACCGTTAGTATGACCCAACCCCAAAACCTTCTACACATTTCCAAACAAGCTACTCCTTAGGGTTTATATCTGCTGCTGCTGCTGCTGCTGCATTCACACAACACAGGTACATTTCTTAACTTCATTTCTTCCTATATAATATGCATCTTTCTGTTTAAAACAATTTTATGACTACTTGTTACATGATGATGATCCTCATTTTTGAAGAAAGGTTGACGGTTATGGACCTGAAACCTTTTTTTAAAAATAATTTTGTTATTTTATTTATTTAGCCCCTTGTAGATTTTATATTTTCATTTGAGTCACTAGATCTCAAAATTTTAATATTTGTTTGGCGACAAGCTTTTATGTGGGCTTAAGAGCTTATTTATAAATATAAGCTTAAACAAACACCCCCTAAGAAGAGTTTGTTTATTTCGTCATAAACTGCGTAATGGTGACAAGCTTATATGTGGGCTTACGAGCTTATTTGATTTCGGCTTATATTACATATAAGCTTTAATTTTCTGGCTTATTTTGAGAGTTATCGGCTTACATAAGTTTATCATATCATAATAAACTTTTTATAAGCGCACTGGTCTCAATATAAGCTGAAAAGTTGAGGCTTATGAAATATAAGTTGAACGACATATAAGCTTAAACAAACACCCACTAAGAAGAGTTTGGCGTTAGCGATTAGTTTATTTTACACGTTATACTCAACTAGGTAAGGTACCAATTGTTAACGGGCTTATGTTTATGTTTACCCCACTTACGTTTTATCAAGCGCTTAAGCCCACTTTGAGCTATATGGACATTTATGTTTATTATTTCATATGCTCAAAGTGCGCTAATAAAACTTAAGTGGGCCTAAGTATTAACTTAAGTTTTTTAACAACAGTCACTTTTTGAAACAAATAGCTACTTAGCTGTACCTATTCGTTTTATATAAGTACTTGGTAACATAGGTGTAATTGTAACTACAAAGTGTAATATCGTAAAAGCTAAGCAAAACGCTAAACGTGAAACGCTCCTTTGATTAGCGTTGTTGCCAAATAAGAATTATATTCTAATTGCTAATAGCTAAACGCTCCAAAAAAAAGCTCTTAACCAAACACCACCATAATCAATATAACTTTGTTTTTATACATGTTTGATATTCTATTGTATAGTTTATGTTATTTTTCCGGATTGCGGATTTTATAGCATTTTTTATGGTACTGTATATTTAAGGAATAAAGTTGGGAAGGTGTACATTTAGTAATCGTTTAATGAATGTATTGAGATGAGATTATGTGTATTGATGTTGAAAATGTTTATACTCTATACTATGATAAATACTCCTAGTTAATTAGTTTATGAAGATGCAAAAGCATATACTTTATACTAGGATTAATGGGATATAGCAGTGGTAAGAGTGTGTAATATGGTGTTTGCTTGCTAAATTGTCAGTTTGTCACGACTTCGTAAAGGTTATTTCTACCAATCTTTTGATGAAGGTATTGTGTTGAGATGAAATATTTATGCAGGTCTCTTGTTTACCGAGGCACATAGGTTCCTAGGGATAAGATATGATCATGTACTTTCTAATGAATCGCATTCGATGTTGAAAATGATAGTACACGTGCTTTGCAATTGATGCTTATTATTATTATTATTATTCCAGTCATATGAAATCTACATATTGTTGATTCTGCTACTAGATCTGAAAATTTACAAATTGGTCTCTGAACTTTACAATATGATAATTTTGTTATTAATTAATTGCCTAGCTTATGATTTAAAAGAATTTGTTTTCATACAGATGTGATGTTCTGTTTCTTTAAAGATCTTATAGTTTATATTTTGATCCCTGTTTGCGAAATTTATTACACTTTGATGGCACTGAATATTTACACAAGGCGAGGAGGCGTGCATTTAGTGGCTGTTTGATAATTTAATGTAATGTGGTGAGATTAAATATATTGATATGGTAGGTCTCTTTTTAAGCGATATAAGAAGGCTCTTAGGGCTAAGATTAATACATGAGCTACATGTGTGTGTGTGTTTTTGACGGGGTGCGTGTATTATTATTGCACGCGTCCTTGACGATTCATGTTTATGCTATGACAAATAGTCATTTGAAGGGTTTGATATGAAAATTCAGGTGTGTCCATTATTTGGTTAATTTGGAATTATACTATAAGTAGAGTTGTACAGTAGGATTAGGTCCATTTGGATCATGGGAATTGGATGATAGTTGCATGTTTTACAAGAGGTCCGGTAAGAGCATGGCTTGAATGATGTATCCTTGATAAAATTGTCACGACTACCTTTTTTGAAAGGGCAGAGTAAACTGATTGAACGGTTAAATAATAATCACTATTTATAATATCTTGCATATTTTTGTAAAGGATCTTAGCATCTCCAGATGTGATAATGGCTGTCATTTATAGAGGAACAATTGAACAACCAAAATATTTTTCAAACTATATTAATTTCCATTCAAGGTGTGCTGTCTGTTTGTCGTTCACTAGGACCAAGCTACTAATTGCTTTCTGACTTAAATGAAAAACGATAATTGTGAAAATTTGTCGATCAACAAGGCAAAGTGTAAAAAGGAATGAAAAACCTTTCTGAAAATGAAAACGTCATAAGAGGCAAAAATCGCTTGTAGTCTTGTGTTGTATGATGCTTATAAGTTAGCCTTGTATGCAATGACATGAAAAATGTCATAATGTTTCCATGTTTGCAAGCATTTTATTCTATTTTTGTTATCTTGTTTACTTTCATCGAGCATGATTGATTCAATGTTTATGTAAAAGTTTCTATTTTATGTTTCATAAGTTCTAATATAAATATGAACAATCAGGTAGAATGGACATTCCACATTCCAAAGCCACGAGGACTGAGAAAGTGGTGCTTAAGGCAATAATAGGCTGCGGGACTCAATCCGACAACAAGGCCCAAGGCTGGTACTTGAATTGTGGTTCTTCAGAGCATGTTTGCTACTCTAGGCACATGTTTGTGGACTACAACCCAATGAGAGATCACGAGGTGATTTTGGACAATGATGATCATCTTGATGTAGCTGGAATTGGTACAGTGGTGATTCGATTCGACACACACAAGGTTTTGACTCTTTCAAATGTTCTTCATATACCCAAAATCAGTAAATGCTACGTATCTGTCGCCAAACTCGATGATCTTGGATACATCATGTCTTTTGTGGATGGGATAGGTGTCATTACTAAGAGCCACGAGGTCATAGGTAAAGGGTATAATTTAGGGAATACCGTGTATCGGTTGAGCTTAAGGGGAGATCCTCCTTTTAGGAGAGTGATTGCCAATAAACATCCAGGTGCAATGCGTGGTCACGAGGTTGCTTTGGACAACGATGATCATGCTGAAGTGGCCAGGATTGGTATTTCGGCCCTTAAGTTCAGCCCGGACAAAGCTAATGATTCGGGACTCAGCGTTACTTTTGGGGGTGGGCAATGTGTCATTAAGCAGGGTGATGTGGTCATTCAAAAAGGGTACAAGGATAACGTTTTATATAAGATGGACTTTATGAAAGAACCACCCACACATGCCAAAGTAGTGCATCATGAAAAGATAGGCTTGTTGATGGGCAATGAACACCCAGAGTTGACCAAAGCTAGGGTTCGAGGGTGGTACTTGCTTGCTAGTTGCACAATGCATGTTTGTAACTCGAGGGACATGTTTGTTGACTACCAATCGGCGACTGGTCATGAGGTGGTTCTGGAGGACAAAAGTCGTGTTGACGTGCTCGGGTATGGAACGGTGAAACTTCAGTTGACTACTGGTAAGGTTTTGACTCTTGAAAGAGTTTTTCATATGCCTGCAATCATGAAGTGTTGCATATCCGTTAAAATGCTTAAGGAGATGGGATTTAGCGTGGGCTTTGATGATGGGGGATGCTATGTGAAGAAGGGTCAGGAGATCGTGGGAACTGGGTTTGCTGAGGATGGATTGTTTCGGATGGGTCTCGTTGATGAACTTTTGGTAGTTTAGTTTTTGTCCACAAACTTTCTTAAGTGCATACTTTTGACTTCATGTATGCCTATTGGATCTTAAGTTCTGGTTATGTCGTAATGTCTTACTGAATTTAATAGTTGTGCTGAAGAATTATGTTATGTATCCTTTTGTGCTTGTTAATCCTTTAGCTTCTTTTCTTGCCATTATATATAAGCTTATGTTATGCATATGGTGGAAACAGGTTATAGAGATGCAGTGCCTTTGCAACGATATGTTTTTTATGTGTTAAAAACTTAGTTTTACCAAGATTATCAGCAAATGTACATCTAGTAATGTTTAAAATTGGGTTAAAAACTCAGGTATGCTTATCGTTTGTCATTGCGTCACTTTATACTAGTTACATAGGTGATTCAAAGATCAATCTACTATTGAGGTGTTGGATTGATTGTTTAGATCTTCAAGTTTGGAAATCTATTTGAGATATATCAACATTATGTTTTAAGCCATCATGCATTGTGATCTCTTTAATTCATCATGTTATATTTTTTTGAATTTAATGGTATTTATGGTTGCTGATTTACGGAAGGAGGGCGGTACCTCAGTCTAGTAAATTTATTAATCACAAAATATTTAGTCCCATCTCCTCTTAGTGTAACGGGACAGACCCGAAGACAATCACAAAGCTAAGAAAACTAATTAAATAAACAAACATATGGTCTTACTGCAAATATATATACTTTGTAATATGTCAGTGCAGTTTTAGGAGGATTTTTTATTAAGTTGTTGGTTAACGTTAAAAAGAAAATATTCTAACAAGCTCTCGTAAAGCATAATAGATAGGGGTAATTCTCCTGGGCGAACATTGGTAATGAACCTATCTAGACCACCAGACCTTGATACTTCTATTTGGATGACATTGAATTGCAGTGTTATTCCTCCCATGAGTAAAATTGAAATGCATTGTCGATTTGTAGATGAATAACTTAACTACCATATGATACGACTATAGAGTTATGGAATTATCATTGAAAAACGACTTCGTACCTTGCTTTCTAGATATGAAAAACGACTATAGAATTTGGACATATGTCTAGAAAGCTTGTCAAAACGTCATGAATTCCATGCTAGGATCCTTATTGTTACATTTGTTTGGGCTCTTCGTTTCTAGTCATAACGCTTACGACTATATTGTTACGCACTGTATATTTCTAGTTTTTAAAGCATCTATAGAAGTTAATTTAATTTAATGTTTTCAATATTTGTTATTTACCTGACAAAGCGTGTCAAAGATTTTTGAAAGTTAAGTAGTTGATGAGGCTTGCTTTTGTACATTGGATAAAAAGATTCCTTGATCCACCTTGGGAAACAAGTCAAACAATATCTTCAAAGTTGGGCATGAATACACCTACTCACCGGGTAGTTTACTCGGATGAGGTGACACTAATTTATTGAGAGAGAATGAATAATATTCTTTTTTTTCCTCCAACAAACCATTAATTGTGTTTTTATTGTGTTTTTATTCATAGTGGGTAGACTACCCTATGGGTAGATATTGTTCCTTCTCTCCCAATGACTTAGTGACACCTCATCTGGGTAAACTACCCGGTGGGTAGGTGTATCCATACCCCTTCAAAGTTTATCAAATTTTCGCAATTTTACTAGCTTCTGTTGGCCTATTGGTGATGACGCCTTGATTTTGACCCATCTTATGAACACCTAGGCAATCATGTATGTTGTAATAATTATGACTGATTTAGTGTATGTGTGTGAAAAATAGGAAATAGCTCTTAAATGCTAGTATTTCATAGAGCGTTGAAAATGAACATTTTAATAAAACTAGCAGGGTACCCACGCAATGCAGCGGCGGATACCCCGTGACTAATAGGGTTCAATGTTCAAATTTTTAGCAAATTATTAAATGGAGGTTACAAGTTCAATAGGTTACTTTTATTTATAAGTATAATGCAAGCTATTCATTTTATTATGGAATTAAAATAAAGGTCAAAAGCCAACAACATTCGAATCTTACACATTTTCGGGTAATGATCCAATTCGCAGTCCACTGAAAAAACAAGACAACTTTCGGGTAATGATCCAATTAGCAGTTACACTTTATTAATAATGTTTGGAGATCGTTACAATTATAATTTAAATGGGCTGTTAAATGGGTTGTTACAATGTTGTAATGGTATTGATGACTATGGACAATATCAAAAGTTTAAATTTTAAGCCTTGCTAATAATGAAATAGTCCAAAATCCATTATAATTGTAGTAGAGATAGAGATAGAGATTAACAAAGCAACTCAACAAGTCGAAGCTTACACAAATCACAAACTATTGGCTTCAAGATCTTTCGATAAAGGTCTTGGGTAGTATTATACGGCCCATTATTCATGTAGCATAATTCCATGACCAAAATTCCTAAAAGAAAAAAAAAATATATATATATATATATATATATATATATATATATATATATATATATATATATATATATATATATATATATATATATCCACCTATACCCTAATCACTCGGGTATATAAAATGAGTAGCCAACAAACAACAATAAATCTACTCACTTAAGAAACCAATTAGAGAATCGGGTGTCATGGCTAACATTTTTAGCCATTTGAGCCTCACCTAGTGTCAAATCATTTGAATACTCACATTTCAAAATACTCATTCACTCACAACTAAAAACAATTTAGCCATTTGGGCTTCACTCACCCTCAATTTCTTTCTCTTTTCTACTTTGGGTAAATGACATTTAAATACATTCAAGTTGACACTTTTTGTTGTTGTGTGTAGCCAATTTTTTTTTTTGCTATTGTAACACAAACCTTTTGAATTTCGTCTATTGTGTGTATTTTGTGATCGTTTTTTCATGTAAAATGATCATTTTACCCCTCAAATTTTGAAAAAAGTAAGGGTAAAATGGTGACAAAATACACACAATAGACGAAATTCAAAAGGTTTGTGTTACAATAGCAAAAAAAAAAAAAGTTGGCTACACACAACAACAAAAAGTATCAACCTGAATGTATTTAAATGTCATTTGCCCTTCTACTTTTCCAAACAAACTAAATTTCATTAAAATAAAAATACAATACGAAACTAAAAAATAATACGAAAAAAACGGACAAAAAAAATTAAGCCTTAACAGTAGTCTAATAATAATGTCAAAAATAAACCTTAACAACCTTTTTACCATTTAATTTTCGTGTAAGCTCATCAATAATCAAAAATTTGTATTCTCTTTTAACAACCCAAATTTTAGCTAAGTTCAACACCAAACCAACTCTCATTTACGGATAAAATATAGGGCCCAACTCATCACATATCCCTTAATGTTAAATTGTTAATGAAATGAATTACTACGTATACAAAATTATAAACCACTTCTTCCTTTGACAACCCTAATTTTATTAACCTAATCTCACGCCTCTCTATGTGCAGTCACACACACATACAAACCAACCTCTTTCAACTTTACATCCGAATCTCACCAATACTACCAGTAATCGTCTTCCTCAGCTTCAACCTCAAACACACACAACGCACACTATCATTTTTAATCACTAAAAAAAGGTAACAAAAAAAGGTTATTTATTATATAAGGAATACTGGCCCAGAACTTGATTTCGTGTAACACACTACCAGTAATCGTCTTTCCTGCTTGATTCATGTAACGCACTTGTTTTGGCTTCAAGATCTCACCAAGAGGTCTCGGGTAAGGTTTATGTTTTTAAATTGTTTAACCCGAATTAAAGAAAGAGTGAAACTGAGGTTTTGTTCTTTCTTTATATATACTTTCGGATATTAAATAGTAGCCTCACTTCAAAAAGGTATATGAAGAGTTTTCTTGATGCATTTGTTATTAGAACAAATATGTGGGTGTATAAAAAACAGAAAGCTGAGATATTGGTTTCTTTTCTTTTTAATATGTCTTGTTTGTTGGATTGAGGAGTTGAGATGGTGGTGGTTGTTTATTCGAAGATAAAGTGGGATTGATATACTTGTTGAGTTTTTCATTTAGCAGGTTTCTTTTTTTTTTCTCGAACAGAGGTTGTGGTAATCATGTGGTTATTTGTATTCTTGGTTTGGCAGGTAACGTATTTGGTCGAAACCCGATTCGTCAGTCATCAAGCGACAGGGCTACTTGTAAGAGTTTGTGGAGTGAAAGTGAGGGTATATTGTGAGATATGAAATGGTTTGTTTTGATTTATATTACGGATGCGGTTACATATTTTTAATAATCATTACTTTGATAATAATGATCTTTAGGAGTTACAAGTTACTATTTGTGTGTACTCAAGAAGCTATTGAAATGGGTTGTTACAAATGAATTAATGATATTTAATTTTCATGTGTATATATTAACTTTTAAATGCTTTATTTGACTGCATTGAAAGAAAATTGTATTAATACATGTATTTCTATTATAAGTAATTTGTTGAATCTGAATTTTTAAGCCTTCTATTAATAGCATGTCCCAAATCCTTTATAAAGTAGTATAGATAGATAAAGTTACTTGCTAAGAATATTAAAAATTACAACTCTAAATCCTCACCTCTCCTAAATACACACTTACGGTGGGGGGAGTGCATCACTCACTCCTCTCCCCTTCACTCACTCACAACCAATCCCCTTGCGCCACATCATCTCCCACTTTTTCCTTCACTCACTTCATTTTTGGAGGCGGCACCTTCACTCACCCTTCACTCATTTTTTTTTTTCTTTTAAATTCTATTAAAATTTATTTAAAAACTAAAATTTCATTAAAATAAATAAACATTACATAATAATATTAAAAAACATAAAATAACATTACATAATACTAAAAAACTAAACTTCATCGGCTTCATCTTCCACCTCGAGGTATGGTAATTGTTGTGTGTGTGTGTTTTTTTTTTTTTTTTTTTTTTTTTTTTTGCTTTGTTCTTCTTCCTCCCAACGTCTATGTATTTAAAGAAAAAAAAAAAAAAAAAAAAAAAAAAAAAAAGAGCCGTTATAACCCCGCTCCTCCTCCCCAACGTCTCTTTTCCTCCTCCCCGCATGCGTGAAATTTTCCCGAAATTTGCCTCCCCGTGCGGGGTTCCCCGCGAGGCGGCGGTGTTCCCGTGCGGGGTTCCACCCTCCCCGCAGGCTTCACTCACCCACTCCCTCTCCTCTTAGTTATTTGGGAACAATTAAATTCAAATGATGAGTAGTTATCGTAAAAATACAAATAATTTATGAAGTGTCCAAATATTAGACAGAGTTGCGATCCCCTAGAAAGGGATCAAAAATTAAAAACCATAAAAAGTGTTTCTAGCCACTAAGCTAGTGTCATGTGTCCCCCACCCAATCCCTCCCTTTTTTCTTTAATATTTTCGGTTAGAGGGTAGTTTGGTCATTTGACCCATTTTTTTAATTCCACCTTAAATAATAACTTTCAAACGACAAACTTTTACAAAAAATCGATTTCACCATAATTTTTAAAATTTAATCCTCTTTAATTTGGTATAAATTTTTTAATTTTTTCGAAACTTTTTTTTTGACATATTCATTGGGTTATGATTTTCTTGAAAATTTTAGTATTTTCGGCTCTAATTTTGTCTAGTTTAAAGGCTGAATTTTGCAAAACTTAAAACACGAAAGTTGTAGCTTCTTGGCCATTCATTACACAGAAATTTGAATCACTCAAATCCGATATGATATGAGTGAGATATTGCGCGTTAAAGATGACGTATTAGTCATATTTATTGCATACAAAGTGTTTGATAAAATGACTAAAAGTGATTTTTCATATAAAAATACATTTAAATGCACTAATTGGTCAAGTTATTTTCAGTTTAACAAAACTATCAGTTTGTTTTGTTAAATAGAATTGATGAACCCAAACATTTGATCATTGATGAACCTGAAAAAATTGATGAACCTGAAATTTGATGATGAATCTGAAAAAATTGATGAACCAAAGTAACTGATGAACAAAATGTCTAACTGATGAACCTATAACCTATAACTTAACTGATGAACAAAACATAATCTAACTGATGAATCCAATAACCTAACTGATGAACTAAATGTATATTTAAAAAAAATAATGATTAAAAACATCACTTTTTAAATGTTACATTAATAAAATTATTAATAATGCGTTGTGTGATAAAAATAAGTGTATTTAACTCGCTTTTAAGACAAAAAAATCTAAGCAACATTTCATCAAACACGTTGTATGCAACAAATATGATTAAAACATAATCTTTAACGTGCGATATCTCACTCATATCATATCGGATTTGAGTGATTCAAAATTTTGGGTAAAGAGTGGATCAAAATCTACAACTTTCGTGTTTTAAGTATATTATGATTCGGCAATTTTTAAGGTAAAAAATAGGGTCGAAAATAGCAAAAACATCAAGAAAATGTTTCGAAAAAATTAAAAAGATTTATACCAAATTAAAGAGAATCAAAATTTAAAAATTATGGTGAAATCGGTTTTTTCTAAAAGTTTGTCGTTTAAGAGATATATGCGTTTGAAAATTGAGGTGGAAAAGAAAAAACGGGTCAAAAGACCAAATTATCACTAGGCGGAATTTATGTATAATTTAGAGTGGGGACACGTGTCACATTATGAATGTCTTTCTACACTTTTTAATTTTTCTCACTTTGCAAGGGATCCAGTGTTATATTAGACATAGTCCTAAAAGCTTAAAGCTATATTTAGCATTTCCTAAAATTTGTCAACTTTACATTAGAATCTATCAACTTTAATGACAAAATAGCGGATAAGTAAAACAAGATAACACAAAACTGCTTCTAGTAATCTTTTTTATAATACAACAAAACTCTTATTGGGAATTTTCCATTTCAAAAAAATGCATTCATACCTTATTTAGTAATAATTTTATTTAAAAAAAAAGTTATTTTCTTATTAGGTAATATTTTATATTTATCCATAGCACAAGTAGAAGATAAATACAAAAAATATAGATAAGATGCAATTAAAATAAGATTAAAATTTTTAAATAATTATCTTTAATAATAAAAAAAACTATAATTAAACATCATAAATCAAACAAAACAAAGATTAAATTATTTGTTTTTTAATAAATAAAAATATATGATTCAAAATTTTTTTAAAAAAACCCGCGCGTGCGCAAGCATTATAACTAGTTTACTTTGAGATAATAGAAAGATCGAAAAATTGCTATAGCAATACCAAGCACCCATTAGCTTTATAATTTTATAAACACAACAAAAAGTTAAAGATGATTTAACCAGATGTAATCGTTGGTGATCAAATCTGTCACTATCACATCAGGTTCATATTAGTATTCACTCTCTTTCATTAAACCAACCACTTAATTGAATACTTGTAATAATCATCATTTAAACACAAGCATACCTCACAAAACATCCATACAAACAAAAACCATACATTTTAATTCCGTGGTCTCGACGACAAAAACACCTCCACTTTTTGGCGTTCACGCGTGCAAAGTGGGAGGCGTAAGAGGGCAAACTTGATGGAGTGTATAACACAAGATCCGCCTGACAGTCTTACTCGGTGTATTTTTTTTTAAGTGTTATTATTGGTACCCCCTACCCCTATAAAACACAACCGATACCTCTCCCCTGTTAACCACTTTATTCACATGACCAAAACAACTTTTTATAATTTTTTGTTCCGTATATTTTTTCCTTTATTAATTTTGATTTGTTAAACTTTATATTTTATGTTATGTATTTTTTTCGGCAGTTTCATACACTTTATTAATAGGATAAGACAACTTTTTATGATTTTATGTTCTGTATTTTTTATGTTTTACTATTTTTAACTTGTTAAAATTTATATTATTTGCACAATTTTTTTTATATCGCAGTTTTATAATAAAAACAAATGATAAAAAATGAGCAGTAAAAAATATGGAATCCCATTTTTTTTTTTAACATGGGTTTCCGACTCGACATTGCGAGCCGACTAATCTCACGGCGACTACCCTTTTGGATAGCCCGGAGTCGGTGTAGGTAACCTCCGTGGCCACAAGAGGATTAATTTTCTCCCCATTAGATTTGAACCCTTTGACATGTTCTTTGAAAGGCCGGTATTCTTACACCATTGGAATCCCATTTTTGTTTTGCCACAACATTTTCTAAAAAATTGATTAAGAGTAGTGTACGGCAATAAAACCATCATTAACCTCAACCTCCTCCACCAATACCCAACAACCATTACTACATTTTCAAACAAGCTATCAGGGTTTACACAACACAGGTACAATCCTTAGCTTCATTTCTTCCTATATATGCATCTTTCATTTTCATTTTTTATAAGTAGTAATAAATATAGCACAAGTTACAGTCGTTTGTTCCATGTTTACCACGCTGACGTCATCACCCTAGTCTTTTTAATACCAGAAGAGAAAATTACTAAAAATTATAAGGGTTTTTTTTTTTTTTTTTTTTTAGTATTAAAAATGTTAAAGAAATAACTCTCAACTATTTTGTCATAAAATTTGTAGTTTTTTTTTTTTTTTTTTTTTTTTTTTTTTTTTTTTTTTCAAATTATATTTTTAGCACACTTTCAAATGTTTGTAATTTTATCATGAACCTGTAACTTGTGTTATTTTGTTATTTAGTCCCTGTAGATTTTATATTTACATTTTAGTCACTAGATCTGAAAATTTACATATTAGCCTCTCAAGTTTATAATATGGCAATTTTGTCATTAACTTATTGGTTGGTTATGTTGTTGGAGCATTTAGAAGCCTTTAAAATATAATGGTTGCCTGACAATCAGTGTTTACCGTTTATATTTGAATGCTAATCAAATAAGCGTTAGCGTTAGCGATTGTTTTTACGCCATTTTGCATATACATCTTTGGTACCAAACACGTTTTTAAACAAAGAGCTATTCCTAACCAAGTAGTAGGAGTTAGCAATACCTATTCATTTTATAAAAGTGCTAGGTAACATATTTACCTTATTTGTAATTATAAAATGTGGTAAAAGCTAAACAAAAACCAGTTGCCGAACAAACACTATATTCTAAACACTCCAAAAAGCTCGTCGCCAAACACTTAGTTTATGAAATTTGAATATGAATTCATACTTGTTTGATATTCTATTTGTTAAAGGTTCCTGTAAATTACATTTTGATGGTACCAAATATTTAAGCAATATTGCTTGGAGGGTGTGCATTTACTAGTTTTTTGATGAATATAGTGATATAAGAAGATTCTTAGGGCTAAGATTACTACACGAGCTTCATGTGTTTTATTAAAGGGTGCTTATGTTGTTGTATGCGTGCTAGACGATTGATGTTTATGCTATACTGAATAGTTATATGAATGGATTGATATGAAAATTCGAAAGTTTCGAATTATATAAGCAGAGTCGTACAGTAGTTGGTTTTTACAGCTTGGAAAAGGGCCAATCATATGAGGTAATTTACACAACCACTTGGGTCATTGGGAGATATTGCAATAGAGTTTGTTTTGACCCGTAATGGTCTCGTATAGACACTCTTGTTAACGAGATCAAAGTTTTTTCCCACCATGGATTGATTGGATCAATCATCCCCTGTCGGCTTGTAATACTTTTTAATTCCTTTTATCTAGCTTAATGATAATGCGGTTAAAACCAAAGTCGTGCAGTAGGGGTAGGTCCAGTAGGATCATGGGAATTGGACGATAGTTGCATCTTTTAGAAGGCCACTACTCAATTAAAGTATTGTTTGCATAGATGGACCTGAAAATTTGGCTGGATCCTTGATTAAATTGTCAACGATTACTTTTTATGAAATGGCAAAGTAAAATAGTTACAACTGATCTATTGAACGATTTGCAAATTTTTTGTAAAGGATTTGTCATATTGCCCGATGACATTTATTCTTAGGCCTTGCTCTAGGTTCCTCGAAGCTATTATCAAATTCATCAACATAGGAAGGCCACTACTCAATTATAGGACTAGTGGGTAAGATATGGATTATGAAGATAGAGACGATCAGAGGTAGAAGTGTTGGCTCAAGCACTAGATGTGATTTTTGAGAAATCTGTTTTACAAATGCTTTACCGATTGAGGTATGTGCACGTAGTTTTAACCCCACAAGAGACGAGGAGAGAGGGAATCGCTTATGTTGCTTATGAGTTAGCCTTGTATGCAATGACATGAAAATTGTCATTATGTTTCTATGTTTGCAAGAATTTTATTATATGGATATTATTTTTCTGTTATCTTGTTCACTTTCATCGATCATGTTTGATAAAATGTTGCATGTAAAAGTTTCTATCTTATGTTTCATAAATTCCAAATAAGATATTAATTTTTCATATTTTTCTTGTAACAAGCAGGTAGAACGAACATGCCACAGAAAAAACCTTCCAAGGCCAAGAGGACTGGGAAGTGTCACGTGTGTGGGGACACAGGACACTATGCTCGCGACTGCAAAGAAAAAAAGTCAGAGTCTGAAGAAGTGGCGCTTCAGGACACAACCGGGAAGTGTCATGTGTGTGGGGAGACAGGACATTATGCTCGTGAATGCAAAGACAAAAAGTCTGATACTGTGAAAGTAGTGCTTCAGGGTTCGTATCTGCATTCACACAACACAGGTACAATTCTACTTCAAATCCATCTTTCATTTACAGTAAACAAACATGCACTTGTGTGTGCGAACAATTGTGTCCTGCTCACTATAATTTTTTTTCCTGATGAAAATCTGCTCGGTTGACAGTTATTAACTTTTGTTTAAAGTTTTATATAAACGAGTAAATTGTCAAAATTGCCTCTGTGGTTTGGCGAAATCTTAGGCGATCTCTATAACTTCGGAAGTAAATTGTCCCCCGCAAAACACGTGGTCTGACTCACAGAGTCAGACTAACGAAGCTGGGACAATTTAGAACCAAAGGTTTCCCACATAAAAGCTTTCAAAGTTTCTAGGGACTGCACCTGCGATTTCGTCAAACAACAGAGACGATTTTTGCAATTTTAAATTTTCTCTGTTTAACCCCTGTAGATTTGAACTTTATAATATGCCATTAATTGCGTAGCTTTTGATTTAAAAGAATTTGTTTGAATATTTTAAGCAATATAGTTGGGACCTTGTTAAGGTGTACTTTTAGAGTTTTAGTAGTTGTCTAATGAATGTGTAAAGTGTAGTGAGATGAGATACATTGGTAGCTTTCTGTTTATAGCGGGCCTCGCAGGGCTTAGATCATGTGCTTTCTATCTGGTTGCGTGAGATATTGAAAATGTTAGTACGCATGCTTGCTGATTTATGTTTATACATAGAATTCTTTGATAATATGAAGTCTTACAATGAGTAGCTAGGATAATGGGACTCTAGTGATGAACGGTAACAGTGTGGATCAATGTTTGCTTGCTGAACTGTCACGACTTCTTAAAGGTCTTTTGATGAAGGTTTATCGTGAATTCGTGATGAAATGAAATATATAGGCAGGTTTCTTGTTTAGCGATAAGATCATGTACTTTTTACTGATTCGTATTCGATGTTGAAAATGTTTGTATTCATGCTTTGATGCTTATACTGTGTTATTTAGTTACTCGATATTTATGAAAATGCAAAAGCATATTATTATTCGAGTCATATGAAATTTACATATTGTTGATTTTGGCACCAGCTCTGAAAATTTACAATATGGAAATTTCGTTATTAATTAATTGGATAACTTATCATTTACAAGAGTTTGTTTCAATGTCCAGTTTGCTAAAAGCTATGATAGTTTATGTTTTCATCCCATTCTGCGAAATTTATTACATTTTGATGATACCGAATACTTATGCAGTAGAGTTGGGGAGGTGTACATCTAGTTATTTGAATGGTTTAACAGGGATTTTCACATTCACAAGTGTTGAAATATTCAATTTAATATAAATTTTAGAGTTATGTGCAAAATACTTTTTTTTTTTTTTTTTTTTTTTTTTTCAAATTAATTTTTGAGATTTACGATATCTTAGTTCTTATTAGCTACTGATACACATGGTGTGAAATTTGAAGTTTTGGTTGTTTATGAGGATTTTAAGCATTTCCGGATGTGATAATGGCTGTCATTTATAGAGGAACAATTGAACAACAAAAATACTCTTCAAACTATTAAATTTCCTTTCAAGGTGTGTTATCTGTTTTTCGTTCACTGCGACCAATGTCCTTACTTTCCAACTTGAATGATATGGTATATTTTATTACACCCAACGGTAATTATAGTATATGTCGATCAAAAAAGCAACTGATGCTGGTAGTCTTGTGTTTTTATAATGGCTATAAGTTGGCCTTGTATGTAATGACATCGATCATGATTGATTCAATGTTCCATAAATTTCAAATTAAATATTCATTTCTCATACTTTTCATGTAACAATCAGGTAGAACGAACATGCCAGAATCCACGAACAAAGCTTCCAAGGCCAAGAGGACTGGGAAGTGTCATGTGTGTGGGGACACAGGACACTATGCTCGCTACTGCAAAGAAAGAAAGTCTGACTCTGTGAAAGAGGTACTTCAGGACATGACCAGGAAGTGTCACGTGTGTGGTGAGACAGGACATTATGCTCGGGAATGCAAAGACAAAAAATCTCAAACTGTGAAACTGGTGCTCTAGGAAACAATAGGTTCGGGGACTCGATCCAACATGAAGGCTGAAGGCTGGTACTTGTTTTCTAGATCCACAGCGCATGTTTGCTACTCTAAGGACATGTTTGTGGACTACAACCCGATGAAAGATCACGAGGTGATTTTGGACAACAATGATCATGTTGATGTAGCTGGGATTGGTACAGTGGTGCTTCGCTTCACCACAGGCAAGGTTTTGACTCTTTCAAATGTTCTTCATATACCCCAAATCAGTAAATGCCTTGTATCTGTCTCCAAACTCGATGATCTTGGATACAACATGTCTTTTGGGGGTGGGGGATGTGTCATTAAGAATGGCCACCAGGTCATAGGTAAAGGTTACATAGAGGATGGAATATATCGGTTGAGCTTATTGGAAGAAGGTACGGTTAAGAGAGTGGTGCACGATGAAACAATAGGCTTGTTGGTTGCCAATGAACACCCAGAGTTGACCAAAGCTAGAGCTCGAGGGTGGTACTTGCTTACTAGGTGCACAGCCCATGTTTGTAACTCGAGGAATATGTTTTCTGACTACCAACCTGTGACAGGTCATGAGGTGGTTTTGGAAAACAATAGTCATGTTGAAGTAGTCGGGTTTGGAACAGTGAAACTTCAGTTGACTAGTGGGAAGGTTTTGACTCTTGAAAATGTTTTTCATATACCAGAAATCATCAAGTGTTGCATATCTGTTAGAAAGCTTACTAAGATGGGATTTACTGTGGGCTTTTGGGGTGAGGGCTGTGACATTAAGATGGGTCATGAGATCGTGGGAAATGGATACGTTGAGGATGAATTGTATCGGTTGAGTGTTGTGGATGAAGATCGAGGTGCTGACTACAACCCAATGATCGATCACGAGGTTAATTTGGACAAAAATGATCATGCGGATGTGCCAGGGATTAGTACAAAGGCTCCTCACTTCACCACAGGCGAAGCATTTACTCTTCCTGAAGTTCATTGTGTACCCACATTAGGTTGTAACGTATTATCCGTTAGCAAACTTGATGAAATGGGAATCAGCATGTATTTTGGGGGTGGGGAATGTTTCGTCAAGCAGGGTCGCGTGGTCATTGGGAAAGGGTACAAGAAGGACGGATTATATGTGATGAGCTTCATGAAAGAACTCCAAATTGCCAAAGTAGTGCATAATGAAACAATAGGCTTGTTGATTTTCAATGAACACCCAGAATTGACCAAAGCTAGGGCTCGAGGTTGGTACTTGCTTACTAGGTGCACAATTCATGTTTGTAACTCGAGGGACATGTTTGTTGACTACCAACCAGTGACTGGTCATGAGGTTGTATTAGAAAACAATAGCCATGTTGATGTGGTCGGGTTTGGAACAGTGAAGCTTCCGTTGACAACTGGGAAAGTTTTGACTCTTAAAAATGTTTTCCATATGCCTGCAATCAATAAGTGTTGCATATCCGTTAACAAGCTTATGGAGATGGGATTTAGCTTGGGCTTTGATGCTGATGGATGCTATGTTAAGAAGGGTCAACAGATTGTTGGGAATGGATACACTGAGGATGGATTGTATCGATTGAGTGTCATCAATGAACGTTCAGGTGAGAATCAGGCGTAAGCGTGGTTGTTTAGATTAATTACCACTTTGGCTAATGGTAGTTTTTGTCCACAAACTCTTCTAAGTACATACTTTTGACCTCATGTTTGCTATAGAATCTGAAGTTGTGGTTATGTGGTAATGTCTTTCTGAAATTGATACTTTTGCTGAAGATTTATGTTCAGTATGGCTCTATGCTTGATAATCGATTAGCTTATTATTCTATTCAAATTTACACCACATTGCGGTAGCTTTTATGTTATGTATATTAGTATACGTATACAGGTTTTGGTACAGACAGCCTATACAGATATGAGTTTCATCAGTTGAGAATATGCATCTGCTCCCAAGGTTGACACAACGCGTCCGTGTAGTGTTATGAGCGATGAACCCATCTTGTTTGTCACAGGACATGACCACGTCTAATATGTGTGTTAAAAAGTTTAGTTTACCTGGATAATCAATCAACAATTTACATGTGAATATAGTAATGTTCAATATATGGTTAATGAATCAATCACCATGGATATTTATTCTCCATTTGAAATGTAAATGTTACATTCTTTTCCACAGGCTTAACTTCTGATAGTAGATTACTAGACATTGGCTCAAGGAGTAAATTGTTAATGATTGTATTTTTCACTCATCTATGCAAGCTAGCCTTATTTGTGATTTCCAATGTTTGTTCTTTACATGACATAGCGTGTGATGATGGTATTGGTGGCTATTATACATTGGGTAAATGAAGGAACCTTTGGAAATAACATCTTCCAAGTTTATCAAACTTTTAGCTACTTGTCCCTTTTGCTAGCTTCTGTGTGCCTATTGGCGATGAGACTTGGATTTGACCAATTTCAAGAGTAATTAGCAGTACTACATATTTATGGTTGTTAAAGTATTTTTTTGATCTTGCTGCATAATAATACTAGCAACATTATTTATTTTTTTTTTCGAATTAGAATACTAGTAACAATTTCGTCCCATATTTTATGCTCTCATTTCAAAATTATGAACCCATTCGGTACACATTACACATATGTGTTCACACCATACTTGTATGTAAGTATGTAACTGGATGCTTTCATAGATAGAACAAATGATATTTGAAACAGAGAAGATGGAAAAGGGAATGGCAATGGATGTTATGCTTTGTCACTCGTTCATAAATGACAAGTTAGCAACAAATTTATATATATAATTTTAAATGATTTGCACACTCAACTTTTTAATTGAGAGACCTCAACCTATGCAATAAACAATTATACTATGTATATATACAGTGAGCAAATCAAAAGCTCATATATAAAAATCATCTCCTTATTTTTGGGACCGACCATCATATTTTTCATTATGCGTTTATACCATGTACAAGTTTGTTTAAATAAAAAAAAAAAAAAAAAAAAAAAAAAAAAAAAAAAAAAATGTATCACCTACTCATGGTGATCGACATCTATATACGTACTCAACGTTTACCGCCAAACAAACGGTAATGTCAGACACCGAGTACCATTACATGCCACCTCAATCGAGGTTGATCCCACCTTTTGCGCATTAGGCTCGTTCTCCAAACCTACCTCATCTTTAAAAAAAAAAAAAAAAAAGAAAAAAGAAAAAAAAAAAAAAAAAAAAAAAAAAAAAAGAAAATCCCAACATAATAAATCAAAGTAATTACACTAGAAGCTCAATACCCAAGGTATTACGAGAATGGACAAAAAAAAATACCCATTACAAAATGAGTCCATTAGCGCACTAAAGAAGAATGTGTCGTGCGCATGTGATGGTTGTTACTTGTTAGTGAAAAAAGAAGCAGTTATAAGTGTATAACCATCTTCATCTTCCGAATAACACTACAGGAGAAACTCGATAAATTAATACTCGATTATTTAATAAACTCTCTAAGATAATATTTTTTGCCGGTCCCGACTCGGGGTTAGGGTGCTAAATTAATAATTCGCTAAAATTATAAGATAATACATTTTTGATAATTTCTTTAGACCCCATATAAAATATAAATTAATAATTCCTTATATATAGCATATTACATGAATAATTTATGAAGGTTTCTTGAAAAATGACTCAATTGTCTTTTGTTTTTTGTTGAAATCAATTTCCCCTTGAATCTCGTCTCTAATTTTCCTTAGCATGGTAAGAACTTCTGGTGTTGTTTTCTCATAGCTCAACAAGAAATTGTTCAATGTGATTGCCACTTTAATAGCTTCGTTTCGCGAAGGGGGCTCCATTGTAGAACTTTCATCATCTTCTTCATCGATATCATCTTTATTTATATATAAAATATTTTTAATGTCCATAAAGTGATACATTGAACACAAGAAGTATAATAAGGTGGGAGATTGAAGGTTTCTTTCAAATTGGGCCGTTCATTTGATATACATGCATTGTATACAATAATTAAGTGGAAGCTTGAAAGGTGTTTGTAAACTAAGTATTCTATTATAAATTTATAAAATATTAATTAATATATAAATTAATAATTATTAATTTATCGATTAATTAATAACTCTTTTAATTAATAAATTTTGGTGGTCCAAAATGTATTATATTATAAAGTTTCTACTGTATATCATTTTCAAGATTCTTATAACATCAAACACAAACACTATCAAAATACTCTTAAGATCTAGAATAATACACACCAAAAACAAACACCAAACCTATGCAAAACACATAAAACTGTATATGGGTGAGAGTTTTGTGATCGTTTTGAGAGAGGAGAATAAGGAGTGCACACACAAAACTTGACATTAAGCGCGTATGATATTGGCGCATGCCTAGAGGATGCGCACTTGGTTTGTTTGCTCGACACGTGGAAGCATGGCACACGCAAGCATTTGATGCGCCCAAGCATTGGTGCGTGGTTGTTTGTGTGGCAATTTCTTATTTGATTAACTTAAGTGCGCATGTGAAAATATAGTGTGCGCTGCGGACGTGGAAAGTGCCTACAAAATCGTATACATACATGAAGCACGCTAAGGCCATGCTCGCAGGTTGTATGCGTGAGTTGGACACGGGGACCTTCAAAGTTGCTAAATGTAAAAGATGAGCCACATGTCGGAAATCAAACGGAAGCACGCTTGTTTGAGCGCTGAAAGGCCATTTTGGTAATATAAAAATTGGATTATCGTTTCGTAATATATGGTTACAAAGGGTTCAAATCGGTAATTTTCTCTAACAAAATTATAACACATCAACCACTTCTTTTTAAACCGTCATCGCGACATTTTATTTCATCCCATCAGGGTTATATATCACATGAATTACAAGATATAACCATTGCCCATAACCAACAAACTGTAAAGCATTTGATATGTCGTGAGAGACCGATCGTTGTTTTAACTCTACAAAAGTACTAGTTTTTTTAATATATTAACTTTGAGTCTTTGACCAAAAAAAAATATATTAAACCCGATCATTGTATAATGGGAATCGTTTAACGTGTGTGTGAAATTGAGAATTATGTCTGGCTTATAATTATGCTTTTGCTTAAAGTTAAGTATTTATAAGCTCCTTAAAATTTCAAACTTCGAATGGTGTTTAAGGGTACTGGCAATGGAAACGGGATGCAAGCGGTTTGGGAGCAAACCGCCAGTGAACACCGCCGCCACATGGGCGGTATGGTGAGGCGGCAAGGGTGGGCGGCAATACATGATTCAACGGTTTGTAAACTTTTGGAACGTTGGAGCATTTAATGAGTGGAACGTGGGGCAATTTTTAACCGTTGGAAGTGAAACAAAAAACAAAAATAAAAATAAAAATAAATAAATAATAAAAAATAAAAATTCCTTTATAAATACTTTCATATTTTCAAAAATACTTCCATTTCAAACCAAAAAAACACACTATATCTCATACAAGAAAGCAAAAAAGTTGTAGCATGGATCAAAGAAAATCAAGAGGTGTTTCATCGTCAACAAGAGGTCGTGGTTGGGGCTTTCGTCCGCAAGTTTCATCGATGAATCAACAATACCCTCAATCGGCCTACTATCGCCAACCACCACCACCGATGAATCAATACCTTCAACAACAATATTATAGCCAACCTTCACCACCGATGAATACAAGCCAATATAATATAATTATGACAAGTGAGTTCGACCCATTTATTGACTACCGTGAAGGTCCTTTGCGTTGTGAACCAAGTGTTGAACGCGAACTACCTATATATGGTGACGATGATGATGATGTTGAGTATGTTCCCGAAACGCAACAACAAACGCAAATCGGTATTAATTTTTAATTTTGGAGGAGGCGATGGAAAAAAAAACATGCAAAGGATGAATTTGCCAAAAAGTTGATGGCGGCACAACTCGCTAATGCTGAAGAAAAGGCTTAAATATGGGTGAGAAGTTTGTTGAATTGTGAAAGAAATTGTGTGTTTAATAAGTATGTTTGATGTTAGTATTTATAGTATGAAAAGTGGTAAGGTTTAAAAAGTTTTTTTTTTTTTTTTTTTTTTTTTTTTTTTTTTTTTAACCAACGGATACATTTTGAAAAGTGGAAGAATATGTCTCATTTCTGTCGGTCGCCAAATCAACCGATAGCCTTTTTATTCGTCCCTCGACCGATATTGAAACTAGACTCCACATTGGAGTCGACCGATCTCCAAATCGGTCACAAGTGTCCTCAACCGATTTTTTTTCGGCCCTCTGTGGGCAGCTTTAGGCATTCCCTCAATTCGTTTAACGATGAAACTTGAAAATAGGAAGGTACCAACACATTCCACCACTGAAACATTCATTTTTCTACGCCCATGTGAGATTAAGGTTGTGTTTGTTTTTTAAGAGGTTTAGGGTCTGAATCTGAATACCACTTCTGAATCTGAATGAGTGGTCCAAAAGTCTGAATCTGAATTATTTTAGACTGTCTGTTTTTATGTCTGAATCTGAATATCTAAATAAACAAAAAAACAATCGTTTCGCTATAAAACAATCCAAACGACCCTCCATTCGTGATTATTAATAAAAAAAATCAAGACCAAGATGAGGAGATAAGGATTGAAAAGAAGTATCACTGAAGTTTAGGCTTTTCAGATGTAGACGTTATTCAATGTCTGAACGAATCAGACCCTATTTAAATGTATTGAGACTTCAGATCTGAAAAAAAACAAACAGTCTGAATCTGATTATGTCTGACCGAATCAGACTTCAGACGCCATTCAGATCTGAAAGAAAAAAACAAACACTGCCTAAGAACATGTTGCTGAAACAATCTCACTTGAGTTTCTTAGACTAGAATAATGTCTAAATCGTATTTTCTCAGTCACAAACTAAACGTCCACATTTTTATTTTGATTTGTCCCAGGATAATCTTTTTGCAATACAATGACTGTACA
The DNA here is from genome assembly GCA_030686995.1 of Artemisia argyi. Classification (NCBI taxonomy): domain Eukaryota; kingdom Viridiplantae; phylum Streptophyta; class Magnoliopsida; order Asterales; family Asteraceae; genus Artemisia; species Artemisia argyi. Next base: position 295,001,357 of record CM060708.1, read on the forward strand.
TTTTTTAAATTATATGTATTTCTAAAGTAAAATTTTGATTTGGAACATATGTCCAAAACCTCATGAATTTCATGCTAGGATCCTCATTCTTATAATTGTTTGGGACTAGTCATAACTTTAATATATTCTTACGGCTATATCTTTATAGAAGATTTATTTAATATTTCAAATATTTGTTATTTACTTGAGAAAGCTTGTCAAAGAATTTGAAAGATGAGTAGTTGATGAGGCTTGGTGTTGCACATTGGGTAAAAAGATTCTTTGATCCACCTTGGGAAACAAGTTAAACAATATCTTTAAAGTTTATCAAATTTTCGGCAAGTTGTCTCCCTCTCCCTTTTACTAGCTTCTGTTGGCCTATGTGGTGATGACGCGATGATTTTGACTCTTCCTATAAACACCTAGGTAATCATGTATGTTGTAAAAAGATAATTAATAAGTTTATGTTAAAAAAAAAAAAAAAAAAAAAAAAAAAAAAAAAAAAAAAAAAACACTTTTAGTTTAGCAAAACTTATAATTACAAAGGTTAATGGCCCCTAAATGTATTATAATTGTCATGATTTCCTTCTATATGTATTGAACAATTTTTTTTTTTTTTTTTTTCCTATTCTATGTACTAAACTTGCTTTTTTTTAGTATATTTTGTGTATTTTATGACTATTTTGCCTCTCTTGGGTTAATAAAATGAAGTGCAAAATGTTCATAAAATACACAAAAATATCAAAAAAGCAAGTTTAGTACATAGAATAAAAAAAAAAAAAAAAAAAAAAAAAAAAAAAAAAAAAAAAAAAAATTGTTCAATACATATAAAAGAAAATAGCAACTATGATACATTATCAAGCCATTAGCCATAATTACAAATAGAGTAAAATACATCGTTTGTTTCACAACTTCTATGATGTATACTAGTTAAGTTTTAAATTGAAAATAAATACGTTCAATGTCTGAACTGTTCATTTTTTGCATCTTTCATTGTTTCTTTAATTACCGTCCATCAATCAACGGTTGTTAAGTAATCCATGTGCTTTGCATGTAAGGGCATTTTGGTTATTTCACCACGTTATGTTAATTATTTTGGTACAAACTTAGAGACGAACGGAATAATTTACTCCTAAAATTAACACCATCACCTCATCAACCATCCTCTTCTTCATCTCTACTCACCAACACCAATCATTACAACCATCCACCACCACCCACCACTATTACAACCATCCACCACCCTCCCACACCAACACCTCCGGCCAACTTTGACTATTACGACCAAAGTTGTTCATGGTTTGAGTGGATTCATGTAGTAAAAAATAGTAGTTATGTTCACGGGTAGGGGTGTAAACGAGTCGAGCCGAGTACTGCCAAGTTCGAGCTCGACTTGAATACTAAAACTCGAGCTCGAGCTCGGTCGAGCTTTAAATTTCGAGCTCGAGCTCGACTCGTCATATAAAACTTGAGGTCAATTATTTTTACATTTAAGGCTCGAACTCGATGAATACTCGACATACTAAGCTCAGCTCGACTCGATTTATATGAACAATAAGTAAATATATGTATATATAAAAGAATAAAAGTGTAATTTAATCGAAGCTCGATAAGGATCGCGAGCTTTACGAGCCGAGTATTTTGGAGCTAGAACTTGAGCTCGACTCGTTTAAATCTAGTCGATTTCGAGTAGTTTACGAGTCAATCTCAAATAACTTGTGAGTTGTCTTATCACGTTTACAACCATATTCAAGGGGCATGTACCACATTTAAAAACCCGAATCCAACCTTGAGGCGACATGCACACGGGCCAGAATTAAAGGATGTAGCATATAGGGTCGGTAAAAAATATGGTACGCGCTCCGTGAGGACGATTATCTAAGGGTTTTTTTTTTTTTTTTTTTTTTTTTTTTTTTTTTTTTTTTTTGGTAAAGGGCCTTCTACCCAATAATATATATTACTAAATAAAAATAGATAAGTACAATGGAATATTGCTGAAGTACCACATTAACTTCAAGCAACCGCTTAAACAACCATTAGATCATTCATGACAAGCTAAAAAGGATCAACTAGCTACAAACAACTAGAAAACAATTCAAAAACTAGCATAAACTAAGACACATCAAACTTTATGCAAAAACAAAAGAAAAACAACCTATCAAAGTCTAATGTCATGGATGCTAACAACCTTTAATTGGGCCGCAGAGAGACCACAATCGTCAAAGTAATCATCTTCATAAGTATTGTAGTCATATGTACCCTCTTCTCATTGCTCCAAAAGACTCTTTGTGTTCCCTCCACTACCAAAATAATTAGTCTCGTTGCGGTCATCAAGAACTTCATCATCGTCACTATCAGAAACAACCACATTACCTATAGAGAATAGGTTACCCACCTTAGTTGAAGAAGTACAAGGAGATGAAGAAGTACAAGGCTTAGTGGCCTCAACCTGCACCTTCTCTTTCAAACAAACACGACTTTTGATATATCAACTTTTTAGTTTTTCCAGTTACTATTATTTTTCTCGTTGAGACAAAATGAATGAGCGAATCAATTCTCTGATTTTTTTTTTAACACTCGAGTTACAGCCAATTATTCCTTATTAGAGCCGGTAACATGCCGAGTTAATATCCGACCCTTTAACCATGTTTTTTTGGATAGTAATAAAATATCGGTAAAAGTAGTCAAAAGTTTTTATCAGAAGTTTTAATCAAAACGGTCATTTAAAATTAAATGTTTTAATAGTACGGATATTTAAATTTAAAGGGTTTATCCAAACAACTTTTTCAAAATTGGGGAGAAAAACATTGCAAAAAAAAACAAAAATAAATAAATAAATAAATAAAGGTTAAGATATTAAAATTAATTAATCAAACCAAGTTACGGATAAAAATAATGCTAAAAAAGTTCAAGTGTTTAACCATAAATTGACTCGAATTAAAGAATTAGGCTGATAGTGGTAAGACCACCCCAAGATTACAAACAACCCAGCCACATCAACGCCAACTCAACTTTTTTCTCTCCCTGTTGAGTAAAACTGCTGCTAGTAGTAATGATTCTGCTGCTAATGTCAAAGTGCTGCTGAGGATAAATGCTGATGACAGAATCTGCTGCTAATGGGATAAGGATGTATACGGTTTAGATAAATATAGAATAGATTGTGTAAATATTATATTTATCTAGAATATACTTATCTTGTAGAGAAAGGTATTGTAAACCTAGTAGGACTCCTTGGTCTATAAAAGGAGGATCCTAGGGTTAGTTTATGTACGTGTTATTATTCACTTCAAGGTTGAAAAACCCTAGCATTGTTGAGTGCTCGTATTAATAATATTGAAGTGTTGAAAGAGAATCATAATTCTTCTTAAGTTAGGCTTTTATATTCCGCGTATTAGCTTAAGTGTTCATTCAAGTTAACTTCTATATTAGATCGTTTAAGCTCAACTGGGATCAACAAGTGGTATCAGAGCTTGTGATCTAGAAGTTATTAACAAGAAGATTTTGTTTCTTAAAAGTTTGCTGTTCCAAATCTATTGCTACGATGGGTGATGAAACTCATATGGTGACTGCTTCAAGGGTACCCATGCTGAATCCTTCTGAGTATGAGCTTTGGAAGAGAAGGATCAGACAGTACATTCGCATGATTGATTTCAACATGTGGAATGTTATTGTTAATGGTGACTCTACACCTGAGAAGAGTGCTGATGGTAAAGAGATACCAATTAAGTCTGCTGAAGCTAATGCAGTAAGGAAGATGGAAATCAAAGCACATAGTATTCTCTTAATGGGAATACCCAATGAATTCCAAATGGACTTTGATGACTGTGAATCTGGAAAAGAATTGATGGATGCTGTTGAATTCAGGTTTGAAGGAAATGATGCTACTAAGAAATCCAGGAAAAACATGCTGAAGCATCAATTTGAAAATTTTACTTCTGAAAGTGGAGAGAAGATAATTGACACATACAACAGGTTAAATCAACTTGTTAGTCATCTAAAGCTTGTTGGCTATGTGGTTCCACAAGAAGATGTAAACCTAAAGTTTCTTAGAAGTCTTGCACCTGAATGGAGTATGCACACAGTTGTGTGGAGGAATAAGCCTGACTTTGAAACTATGAAGTTGGAGAGTCTCTACAATAATTTAAGAGTGTATGAATCAGAACTATCTACCTCTTCTACTTCAACTTCTAGTACTCAGAATCTTGCCTTTGTATCTTCTAAAGGAAAAGGATCTCAAGAATCTCACTCTGCTGCTCATTCTACTGCTTATGGAGTATCTGCTGCTGATGGATCTGCTGCTAGTTCAAATGATAAGATTTCTACCAGTGATATTGCTTTGTGTGCATTCTTGGCTGAGCTTACAACTACAATAAGGTCACATGTTCTTAATCAAGACTTGGATTATATTGATCCTGATGATCTTGAAGAAATTGATCTTAAATGGCAAATGGCTATGTTGACCCTGAGGGCAAGAAAGTTTTTGAAGAAGACTGGAAAAGAAGTCAAGTATAAGGCTAAGGACAGTCCAGGCTTTGACAAATCAAAGATAGAATGCTACAATTGCAACAGGAAGGGACACTTTGCCAGAGAGTGTAGAGCTCCAAAGAAGAATGCTGATGCTGCAAAGAAGGTTACTGAAGAATCAAAGACTGCACTAGTATCTTGTGATGGACTGGGAGATTATGATTGGAGTGATATGGCTGAAGAAGAACCAAATTTCTCTTTGGTAGCTGTTGCTAAACCCAAGGTGCAGAACTTTGCACTTATGGCCTATGGTTCATCATCAGGCTCTGACTCTGATGTATCTAATGATTCAGACTTATCTATGTGTTCTTTTAAATCTTGTGCTGACACTATAGAAGAACTTAAGTCTAGGAATGAGAGTTTAAATAAAGAAATTGAACACCTAAAACTTGATAACTTAGGTTACAAAGTAGGTATTCAAAATGTTGAAAGGAGATTAGAATATCTTAAAGAGTGTGAGAAGGAATATGTAGATCAACTTAATCTCAGAGATATAGAAATTTTTAAGAAAAACAGTGAAGTAGAAGTTCTTAAAAATAAGTTGGTAGAAGCAGAAAAAGAAAAAGAGGAAGCTCTTGCTGAAAAAGATAAACATGTAGTAAGAGTACAAAAACAACAATTTGCTTCTGATATGGTTCATAAATCTATTGAGAATAATTTGATGAGAAAAGGTAGTGGAATTGGGTATAATGAAGTGGCTCCTCCAGCCAAAAGTGCTTTTGCTCCACCAGGAAAAGAACTATCTTTCATTAGTGAGCTAAGTATTGAAAAACCTGTAGGTGAATGTAGTACAAGTAAAATTGAAACACCTAAGGTTGAGGATAGAAAATTTCATGAAGCTCCAATTATTGAGGATTGGTATTCTGATACTGACAGTGATGAGGAACAGGTTAAACAAACACAAAATGTGAAAAAGGAAGAAATTCCTACCAAGTTTAAACCTAAAATTGAACAAGTTAAGTTTGTCAAACCTGTTTTAGGAAATAACTTCTCTAGGAAAATGGTAGAATACAATGAGATACCTAGAGAACAGATGGAAAGGTTCAATAATAAGCCTAGGGGTAACCAGAGAAACTTCAACAACCTAGTTTCAAACAGATTAGGTAATCAGTTTCAATTACAAAAGAAGGCTTGTTATAAGTGTGGTAGCTTTGACCACTTGATTGTTAGATGCCCTGAACACCAAAAGCCTGTTTGGAATCAATACACTAGGGTGAATCACAAATATGTAACTAAACAAACTCACCCACATCCTAATAGAAACATGGTTCCAAGAGCTGTTTTGTTGAGATCTGGTGCTACTAGATCTATTTATGCTGCTAAATCAAATGGTGTTTTCAAATCCACAACTAGTTCTTCTACTGGCTCTACTGCTAGTAAGCATTCTGCTGCTAGTATGAACTCTGCTGCTAGCAGGCAACCTGCTGCTAGTACAAAACTTTCTACTACTGGGCCAAAAGTTTTAACAAATACAGTTGTTGGTAATCACTTCTATGCTGTTAAGGCCTCAGCTTGCTGGACTTGGAAACCAAAAACAAATGGTTCAAATTCTGTTTCCAAGGATAGTAGTGCATCAAGTGATTTAAAGAAATTTGATTATGTTGATGCACAGGGCATATCCAAGTCAGTAATGGCTTGGGTCGTCAAACGGAACTAATGTCTCTACTTTTCATGTGCAGGTCAATCTACTGGATGAGCTTAAGGATATGGTTATTGTTGACAGTGGATGTTCTGGTCACATGACAGGAGATGAGTCTCAACTTGAAGACTTTGAGGCTTTTGATGGTGGTTATGTTGCTTTTGGGAATGATCCAAAAGGAGGAAAGATTGTTGGAAGAGGAACTCTTAAAACTGGAAATTTGGACTTTGAGAAGGTGTTTCTTGTGAAAGGACTTAAGTTTAACCTCTTTAGTGTCTCACAAATGTGTGACAAAAAGAACTTTGTTCTTTTTACAGACACTGAGTGTATGATCCTTTCTCCTGACTATCAATTGCCAGATAACAAATCTGTACTTTTGAAGGTCCCTAGAAATGAGAATATATACAGTGACCATATTAAGAACAATGTTCCTAAGAGGGCTTTGACTTGTCTAATTGCAAAAGCCACTGTTGATGAGTCCAAATTATGGCACAGGAGATTGGGACATCTGAACTACAAGACCATGAACAAATTGGTAAAAGGAAATCTGGTCAGAGGAATGCCTACAAAGACTTTTGAAAATTGTGAAATTTGTGTTGCCTGTCAAAAGGGTAAACAACACAGAGTTTCATTCAAGTCCAAGACTGTGAACACAAATACTGAGTCATTACATCTATTACATATGGACTTATTTGGGCCTGTATTTGTCAAAAGCTTGAACAAGAAGTCATATTGTCTTGTTGTCACTGATGACTTTAGCAGGTTTACTTGGGTATTCTTTCTTGCTACTAAAGATGAAACTCCAGAGATACTCAAGGCATTTATTACAAGAGTTGAAAACCTGTACAATCACAAGGTGAAGATAATCAGATGTGACAATGGTACTGAGTTCAAGAACAATGTGATGAATCAATTCTGCGTGGGGAAAGGAATTCTAAGACAGTACAGTGTAGCAAGAACTCCACAACAGAATGGTGTTGCAGAAAGAAGAAACAGGACACTTATTGAGGCTGCAAGAACTATGTTATCTGATTCAAAACTACCTATTCCTTTTTGGGCTGAAGCTGTGAACACTGCATGCTTTGTGCAGAACAGAAGTAAGGTAGTCAAGCCTCACAATAAGACTCCATATGAGTTATTTCATGGAAAGAAGCCTCTGATTGATTTTCTCAAACCATTTGGATGTCCTGTTACAATTTTAAACACTAAGGATTAGCTAGGTAAATTTGATGAAAAAGCTGATGAAGGGAATTTGGTTGGTTACTCTGTAATTAGTAAAGCTTTCAGAGTATATAACAAAAGAACCAAACATGTAGAGGAGAATTTACATATCAAGTTTTCTGAGAACACATCTAATCCTGAGGGAAAAGGACCAGAATGGCTGTTTAATGTTGATATGCTTACCAAAACAATGAACTATGTACCAGTTATTGCCAGTGTTGACAAACCAGAAGAAGAATTTGTTTTGGTTGAGAAATTAAAGGTTGGTCCTACCTTACTACCCTTTCAGTCAGATTCAAGTCCTAAAGATGATGTGGTTACTCAAGAGAAAACTAAGGAAACTGAAGAAGATATTGAAATTCCTATTGAAGCAGAAAAAGAAACAAATGTGGATCCCAAAATAGTTGTTGATGTCTCTCCTACAAAGACAGAAGACTCTGCTGCTGACTCAGAAGACTCTACTGCTAGGCCAAAAGATACAACTACTGCTTCACCACATTCTGCTTCTAAGCCTACTAACTCAACTGCTACTTCAATGTTTCCTAATTTGGACTCTCAGGGTAGACCTATTGCTAATTCTATCTATCTTGATGATCCAAATATGCCTCCTCTTGAGAATATTTATTATGACACAGATGATGATGCACTTGATGGTAAGTTATTTGGAGCTGCTGCAGACTTTACTAATTTGGAACTCAATATTCCTGTTAGTCCCACAACTACCACAAGAGTACACAAGGATCATCCCAAAGATCAAATTCTAAGTGATCCACAATCATCTATTCAAACTAGGCAGATGACTAAAGCCTTGAAAGATCTTCAACATCAAAGTTTCTTTGCCAGATCTCTGCATCAAAGAAATAGTCATAAAGATCTTCAAAATTGCCTGTTTGCATGTTTTCTTTCTCAAATTGAACCCAAAAACACTTACAAAGCCTTACAAGAAGCAAGTTGGGTAGAAGCAATGCAAGATGAGCTTCTACAATTTAAGCTGCAAGAAGTTTGGACTTTGGTTGATCTGCCAAATGGAAAAAGAGTGATTGGCACAAAATGGGTTTTCAGATGCAAAAGAGATGAAAGAGGAATAGTCATAAGAAATAAAGCAAGGTTAGTAGCACAGGGATATACACAACAAGAAGGTCTTGATTATGATGAAGTATTTGCTCCAGTGGCAAGAATAGAAGCAATTAGATTATTCTTGGCTTATGCTTCATACAAAGATTTTGTAGTGTATCAAATGGATGTAAAGAGTGCCTTTCTGTATGGGACTATTACAGAAGAGGTTTATGTGTCTCAACCACCAGGCTTTGAAGACCCTGATCATCCTAACAAAGTTTACAAGGTGAATAGAGCAATGTATGGCTTACATCAAGCTCCTAGAGCTTGGTATGATACTTTGTCAACATACTTGCTTGAATCTGGGTTTAGTAGAGGAAAGATTGATAAAACTTTGTTTCTCAAAAGACAAAAGGATGATATTTTGCTAGTTCAAATTTATGTTGATGACATCATCTTTGGGTCTACAAACAAAGCCATGTGTGTTAGTTTTGAGAAGCTTATGAAGGACAAGTTTGCTATGAGTTCAATGGGAGAACTCACTTTCTTTTTAAGTCTTCAAGTTACACAGACAGAAAATGGTATATTTATCAGTCAGGATAAGTATGTCAATGATATTTTGAAGAAGTTTGGATTTGAAGATGCTAAACCTGCCAAGACTACCATGGAAACCAATAAACCATTGCTAAAGGATGAATATGGAAAAGAAGTGGATGTACACTTGTACAGGTCAATGATTGGCTCATTGATGTATCTTACAGCATCAAGGCCTGATATCATGTTTGCTGTGTGTGCCTGTGCAAGATTTCAAGTGTGTCCCAAAGAATCACATCTTAATGCAGTGAAGAGAATTTTTAGATATCTGAGGCATCAACCAAAATTGGGCCTTTGGTATCCTAAGGATTCACCATTTGATTTGGTCTCCTACTCAGATAGTGACTATGCTGGAGCTTCTTTGGATAGAAAGTCTACAACAGGGGGTTGTCAATTACTAGGAAGCAGATTGGTGTCATGGCAATGTAAAAAGCAAACAGTGGTGGCTAACTCTACAACTGAAGCTGAATATGTAGCTGCTTCAAGTTGTTGTGGACAAGTTCTATGGATGCAGAATCAATTATTGGATTATGGGTACAATTTCATGAATACCAAAATTCATATTGATAACAACAGCACACTTTGCATAATTAAAAATCCTGTTTTTCATTCTAAAACAAAACACATTGAGATAAGGCATCACTTTATCAGGGATTGCTATGAAAAGAAGTTGATTCAAATTGTTAAAGTTCATAGTGATAACAATGTTGCTGATCTTCTCACTAAACATTTTGATGTGGGGAGATTTCAATTTTTAATTGCAAATATTGGTATGATCAATCTTTGAAAAAACTTATCTCTTTGTTTTTGTATAAGTGTGTAAAGACATTGTGCTGCTTGTTACTCTGCTGCTTATCATAAAGCATATATTTGTACTGCAATGTACTATGCTGCTAACTCTACTGCTAGTACATATGTTTGTTTGCTTTGTGGTGTTTTGTCTAATATTGTGCAGGAATAAGTCTTGATGCTGATTTGCAAAGAACAATATTTAGATAACAAAAGAAGCACACTTATCATTCATTCAAATCAGAAGTTTATACATCAAAAGAGATTACAAAAACAACTTCTGAAACTATAAAAGTGTGCAAGAACATCAGATGACTACAACCTACAACCACTACTTCCTAGGGCATGGCAGTCCAAGAACAATCTTTCTTTCTTTTGGAAGAGGAGAGTTTGTCTTTCTTGTCTTCTTTGCCTTGGTGGACTTCTTAGGTCGTGGCCTTGATGACTGAGGCCTCTCTGGAGTGGAAGGTGGTTCGTTTGGAGGCTCATCCTCTTCTGATGAAGTGTAGATAAATGGGGATACAAGCTCTCTTGGGGATGGTTGTCTGACAGGTATCCAAGCTGTGTCTTCTGATGATTCTGAAGACGATGGAGATTTTGGGGACATCACAGCTTTACCCCTGGAAGTGCTTGGGGTTTGATTCAAATTGAGGAGATCCTTGAACACCGGAAGATCATGTTTTCTCTTCTTTGCCTGTTCCTTGGTTCTACAACCAGCATGAGGAGGATGGAATGGCGGTACATAAGTTTCAAAGGGATTCTCATCTTCGGATGATGAATCAGAAGAGATATTGATGATTTCGGGGGTTGATTTCATGATTAGTTGATTTGATTTGGGTTAAGTGAAGATTTGATTTGGTTGATTGGCGTTTTGATGGTGATTTGGGTTTGATTGTGATAAATTAGGGAAAAGATTTGGTTCATTTGTATAGGGATTACGGCATATCATCACATTAAATGCTGAGGATCTTTGACTTTTTGACCAAGTTTGTTTAGTCAACTCTACTGCTGGATTATTTCACTCTGCTGCTAGTTTTATAACTCTGCTGCTAGTGTTATTGTGCTGCTACGGTTGAAAGTGTGAGGGTGGGATGTGTAACTTCTTCAATCAGTTTAAAACCTAATTGATCCTTCTAATTGGTTTTCTCACATCACAAATTGAAGTTATCACAAACCCTAATACTTTATTTTTCTCAAAGTCAATAATTCCCAATTTCCCTAAACCCTAATTCATGGAGTGCGTTCGTACCTGGGCAAAGCAACACAACAGTGTAGTAGTTCTTGATGCAGAATCCATTAATGAAGAACTCACAGACATGGTAAAATTTTTGAATGCTACTTCTCTTAAGTATGCACTCACTGTGAATCCTACTATATTTGTTTCCCACATCAAACAGTTTTGGCTTACTGCAAAAATCAAAACTTCAAATGGGGAAAAATATGTCAGTGCTTTAGTAGATGGGCAAAAGGTTCGTGTAACTGAATCATCCATAAGAGAAACTCTTCTCTTAAATGATGAAACAGAGACCACTTGCCTTGATAATTCTGCTATTTTTTCTGGGCTAAAAGATTTGGGATATGAGGGGAATCATACAAATTTAAAATTTCAAAAATCTCTCCTCTGTCCTCAATACAAGTTTTTGATACATCTTCTTCTTCATTGTTTGAGTCCTAAAACTTCTGGATGGCATGAGTTTAGTACTACTATTGCTTCTGCAATGGTATGCTTAAGCAAAGGTCACCCATTTAATTTTTCAAGAATGATTTTGGAAGGGATGTTTCAAACTATTAAAGAGTCTGGTTCTTATTTGCTTTATCCAAGGTTTATCCAACTCTTTGTTCTAAAACAACTTACAAAGTTTAGAGGCCATGTTTCTACATATGATGCTCCAAAATTGGTTTCTAAAACTTTTACTTTCTTGGTTAAACATGGAAAAGGTTTTTCAGGCAAAAACACACATCTTACACCTTCCATGGTGCAACTTGTGCAAAACAATCAGGGTGAAGGATCAGGAAATCCCACTGAATCCCATCACACACCCAATTTTTCTGCATCTGCTACACAACCAAAAATACTCTATATCCGTAGGAAAACCAAAAAGAACACTGATCTTCCTCAGGATAGTGTTAGTATGGCTGTACCAGATGAGGCTGTCCTAGGTGATGGAGAGGACATGTTGGCAAGGGCTGTCACTACTGCTTCTAGCTTAGCAGCAGAGCAGGATAGTGATAACATAAATAAGACCCAAACCAAGGCAACATCTAGAGATGCTGATTCTTCTGAATCAAATTCTCAGGATGGTAACCCCAGCCAAATGGCAAAAACAGGGGGCTCAGATGATCAAACTCGGTTTGATACTGAGTTTATGTCCCAAGATTCACCTCTCGGACCAGGTTACACAGGTCGAAGTGATGAGGACAGACCAGTGACCAATGAATTGACGGAAAATCTTGTACATGATGACAATGTCCATGATTCACCTCTCGGACCAGGTAATACAGGTCGAAGTGATGAGACTATTATGCAACTTATTCAGGAATTGACGGTTACTTGTACCAACTTGGGGCTGAAATGTACTACCTTGGAGGACAAAGTTCTTACTCTTTCATCTGTTGTTGCTGATCAGGACAAGACAATCATCAGTTTGCAAAAACAGATAAAGACCTTACAAAGATCAAAACCTTCAGCCTCATTGAAAAGATTGAAGAAAGTGGGCACTTCTCAGGTTATTAGTTCTCCTGAAGTCTCTACTCACTTGGAAGATGATGCTTCCAAACAGGGGAGGAATGAAGAGGCAATGGGTTCAGGGGAGGCAAATGTTGAAAAAGCTGATAGTGCTCTGGGTTTAAATGATGGAATGGTTTCAGGGGAGGCTCAAGTAATTGGTGATATGGATGTTGAAAGTCCTCAGGATGCTGAAGAGTTTGTGGTTGCTGATAAATCAGGGAATGAGGTTGTTATGGAAGAGATGATTGCTACACAAGACAAGGTGGTAGAATAACTCACAACTTTGGAGCCTGAGCAATTAGTAAAGGCAACAGGATTGATGGGTGAAACACTGATGAAGTTGGGAGATAGTCTTGACTCTGCTGCTCAAGAATCTACTGCTAAGGAAATCACTAACTTTGCTGCTAGTGGATCTGCTGATGCACAAGACTCTGCTGCTGGGTCTGGTGACAATGCTGCTGCTGAAGCTATGGTTTTGCTGAGCAAGAAGACTATCCCATTACCAACTTCTTCACTATCACAACTTACAACAACAACAATCAAATCATCAGCCTCTAGAAAACCTGAAAAAGGGATTGTGATTAAAGAACCTGCTGCTCAACAAAAGAAGATTATTTCTTCATCTTCTACTGATAAAGGAAAGGGCAAGCAAGTTGAAACCTCAAGGATAATATATAAGGGGATTGACTTTACTGATGTACCTTTTGATTCTTGGCCTAAGCCATTGCAAGTTGAACATGATACAGCTGCTGCTCTTAAAGCACAAGAATTGATTGATATGGAAGATCAACAGCTAGCTGAGAAGGAGGCTGAAGGCTTAAGAAGGTATGATGAATGGGTAGATGAGAAGATCAGAATTGCTGCTGATATTGAGCTAAATAAGCTGATCAAGATTGAAGATAATGAAGTTCCAACTTTTAATGTGCAATCTTGGTATAGTGACTTTACTTCTAAGAAGAGAAAAGAAAATGCTGCTGCTAGAAGAAAGATAAAGATATTCAAAGGTCCAACTGTTAAACAGCAAAGGAAAGAATATGAAAGGTATCTAAAGAACATGGGTGGATGGACATTGGTGCAGTTGAAAGCTTATTCTGATAAAGAAGTTTTTGACTTGTACCAACAAACAAAGAAGAGAACAGATACTTTTTATGCTATGGGATGTGCTGAGGATTTGGAACAAATTGCTCAGATGAACAAGAAGTTGGTACCTGAAAAGATAGCTGAAGCAGAGCAAATTCAAGAAGCTAATGTTGTTGAACAGCTTGAGAGTGATGCAGCAAAGACTACTTCTTCTGTGCAAGGTGATAAGAGAAAAGGTGTTATTTATAAATCAGTTGCAAAGAAGAAGAGAAAGATTGGAGAAGGAAGCAGTTCTATGCCTGAAGGAGATATGTTTAAACATGATCTTGATCACATTCCTTCTGAGCATCTTAAAGAAAAATTGAAGGAGTATACTGTGGTTGGCAAGATGGAAGATCCTGAAGTTGTTGATGCTAAACCATTAGGAGTCAAATATCCTATTGTCAAAGTAACTACAGGATATGATACTAACATTGGAGCATTTCATGATGTCCAGAGATCTGATGGTAAGTCTTACAGATTTCTTAGATTTCAACAGATGCTACATTACTTTGATAGAGAGGATGTTGAAGACTTGTGGAAGTTATACAAGGCAAAGTTTGGAGCTAAGAAATTTGATGGTAAAAAGTATGAGATAGATCAAATTGATCATATCTTAACTTCTTCTGATAATGTTATGTGGAGAGCTCTTAAACTTATGTTTGAACCTTCAATGGATGATTCTGAATGGACAGAGATAGCTGATTACAAGGTAAAAAGATGGAGACTCTTTCAAGATTCTGGAGTTCATATGTTAACTATTGGACCAATTACTTTGTATATGCTAGCTGAAATGGATTATCCAGTGGTAAGATACTGGAAAATTGTCAATCAGATGGTTAATAGTGTTAGACCACTTAAGTTGCATAAAGACTATGATTCTGATGATCAAGCATTCAATTTGCTGTCAAAGTATAAGAAGATATTTGATCAGATGAATTCTAAAGGTTTGAAGGGTTTGGAAGCATCCTCCAAGTGATTAATTGAGCTTAGAAGAAACTTACTTATTTAGAAATAAATAATAAGTTTAGGGGAGGATTGTTGAGTAAAACTGCTGCTAAGTGAAACTGCTGCTAGTAGTAATGATTCTGCTGCTAATGTCAAAGTGCTGCTGAGGATAAATGCTGATGACAGAATCTGCTGCTAATGGGATAAGGATGTATACTGTTTAGATAAATATAGAATAGATTGTGTAAATATTATATTTATCTTGAATATACTTATCTTGTAGAGAAAGGTATTGTAAACCTAGTAGGACTCCTTGGTCTATAAAAGGAGGATCCTAGGGTTAGTTTATGTACGTGTTATTATTCACTTCAAGGTTGAAAAACCCTAGCATTGTTGAGTGCTCGTATTAATAATATTGAAGTGTTGAAAGAGAATCATAATTCTTCTTAAGTTAAGCTTTTATATTCCGCGTATTAGCTTAAGTGTTCATTCAAGTTAACTTCTATATTAGATCGTTTAAGCTCAACTGGGATCAACACTCCCAGACCAAACATATACCAAAATGCTCTTAGTAAGAGGACCACACTCACAACAAAAAACATACCCTGCAAAATTAAAAAAAAAAAAAAAAAAAAAAAAAAAAAAAAAAAAAGGTAAAAACTCTCACACACAAACCTCTTCAATTCATTCGGTCAATAGAGGGGGACACGTCTGGTTCAGGTAGACCCACCAAACCTCGGTCTAGTTCAGGTTGAGGGGGACGCGTCTGGTTCGGGTAGATTCACTGAACCTCGGTCTTGTTCAGGTAGAGGGGGATGCGTCTGGTTCAGGTAGACCCACTGAACCTCGGTCTGGTTCAGGTAGACGGGGACGTGTCTGGTTTAGATAGACCCACCGAACCAGTCCTATGATGTTTAGGGTATGTTTGGCAAAAGGGGCTGAGGCTGGGGCTGGGGCTAGGACTTATAGTATAAGCCGAAATTGAAATTTGTATTTTTGTAAACTTGTTTGGCAAATTAGCTTAAGTTTAGACTTATTATTGCAAAATTACTAAAAAGACATAATTAAATAAGTTTATGTATATGTCAGATATTTTTGTAGATAAATAAGCAATTTACTATTCAAAAGCCTTGATCTAAAGTTTGTAGCTCCTTTTATGAGGCCGAGGCTTATAAAACTTATGACTTATAAGCTCTTTCATAAGCCCGGTATGACAAATAATATTTATTTTATAAACCAACTTATTTTAAAAGCCTAAGCCCCATAAGCCCGCCAAACATAACCCATGTATTTTTATTTCAAAGTCACAACAATTTCCAAAAAAGTAAAAGGGTAGTGTACGGTAATAAAACCATCACATACCTCTCCACCATAACCCCAAAACCTTCTACACATTTCCAAACAAATTAAGCTAGGGTTTCTAATATCTTCTGCTGCTGCTGCATCTTTCATTTCAATTCAAGTTAATATAGGCACAAGTAGTTACACATGTTTGTTCCATAAACTTTTTTAAAAACAAAATCTTTTTGTAGCAACTCTTGTGTTTGTATGTTTGTTATTTTGTTATCTAGCCCTCGTAGATTTGATTTTTTCATTTTAGTCACCAGATCTCAAATTTTACATATTACCCTCTCAAGTTTATAATATGTCAATTTCTTCATAAACTTATTGGTTGGTTATGTTTGGCGAAAAGCTTCTTGGAGTATTTAGAAGTGTTTTAAATATAAGGGTTGCTTCACAATGAGTGTTTAGCCTTGTATTTTGAATGCTAATAAAATAAGCGGTTAGCGTTAGCGATAGGTTCTACGTCATTTTACGTACATACATATTTGGTACCATACACTTTATAAACCAAACAGCTAAGCAAAACGCTAAAGGCTCCTATTATTAGCGTTTAAATAGGAGCTTCTAAACAAAAACCAAAAGTTAAACGCTCGTTGCCAAACAAAAACTATATTTGCA
Source organism: Artemisia argyi (assembly GCA_030686995.1). Taxonomy (NCBI): domain Eukaryota; kingdom Viridiplantae; phylum Streptophyta; class Magnoliopsida; order Asterales; family Asteraceae; genus Artemisia; species Artemisia argyi. The sequence continues at coordinate 295,017,916 of CM060708.1, forward strand.
AACGCTCCAAAAAGCTCGTCGCTAAACAAATAAGTCGGCTAAAAATTTTGGACTAATAAAAAGGGCTAAAAACTTTAGCCCGAAGCTTTTGAAGAATAAATTAATTATTTACCTATAAAAATATCTAATATATAAAGAAACTCATTTAATTATATCTTTTTTAATTCAAACATATACAAAAATCTATTTTATATAATAAACGTGAATAATTTACAAGCCAATGAAGCAGGAAAAATAATTAATGTGATGATGTGTGTCTTCTCTCCTATTGGTCAATAAATCATTAATGCTCCAAAAATGTACAACACCTACAAAGCACAACATTAAAAACCACAGTTCTAAATTATTTTTGTAAGGTATTCAAGAGCATTAATCACCAGACTTCTTCTATACGCTTCCTTATTAATCACCATTTCAAAATCACCAATTAATACCACAAAACAGTTTCTTCTATTCAATTCATAACACAGATTCAAAAACAACAATTCAATTGCAATTTCTTCTATACGCTCCCATTTCAATATGCAAACAAGGTTAGATTTGTGTCTTGATTTATTCGAATTCACAGTTCAGTAATAAACAAAAAATCCTCTAACTTTGCATTAACGATTTGTAAAATTTTAAAGGTGAATAAGTGGTCATCAACTGCCGTGGATGATCTTGAATTCAACCCAATAATGCCGGTAAGGTTTTTTTTTTTTTTTTTTTTTTTTTTTTTTTTTTTTTTTTTTTTGAATCGATTTGGTTTATAATTATGTGTTTTTATCATAAACCCTAGAAAAAAATTAGGGAAAATTACGTTTTATAACTTTTTTTAGTTTAGTTATTGCTGATTGTACGTTTGATTGTTAATTTTTATAAGATTTGCTGTTAGTTGTATTTGAAGTTATGTGTAGATGGGATTACATCCACGAATCCTTATGTTATGTTGACTGAGATGATTTGTTAGGCGTAAGATAAATAGAGAATGACGTTTAAAAAAAGATGATTTTAAATGTAAATTGAATTAGCTTTGGGTTATGAAGTTTGTTAATGAAAGTTCAAGTCATTTTTTTTAATGTGTTAGCTATTGCTATAAAGATATGGACTTTAGGCATCCTTTAATATATAGATTTTCTTACCACATTATGGAGCTGAAATTTCAACACATTAGTAAACTTTCAAGTAATGGTGACATTGGAGCTACAACAGGTTGTTTGTACGAAGGCAGTGCGCAACAATATTATAGCTACATCAAAACTTTGATTGAAAGACAAGGTGTACGACATACAGAATATTGATACATCAAATTCTACACTTGAAAATTGATGTGAGTCGAGTAGTTGAGCTGATGGCTATTTAGCTATGGAGTTGTTGTATGTCGGATGGTCGTACATGGGCTTTAATTAAAACCGTGCTACTGGTATGTACCAGTATAAGTTACACTTAACTTTATCTTGTGCATCATATTTGATAATTTGTTACACTTAACTTTATCTTAACGAGATGATGTAAATTATTTTATGATAGGTGAGTGATGATGCTGAACTTGTCCTCCCGATGTAGAGAAGTACTGCTATACTGAAGGGATTACCAATCCTTGGTGTTTTCAGGTACACCTTTTCTCTTTAATTGATTTGCAACTTTAGTTATCCTTAAGTAAATAAGATAGGAGTTAATTACAGAGTTTGGTTTTATATTTTTTTAGCCATATTAGATATTGTCATCTCTTATGATCCAAACACTATTGAATGATTATTCATTTTTAATATTTTCGAACAACTATATATTTGCATTGTTAAACTTTTAAAGTTAAATCGGTTGCAATGGTAGTGAAATCCAGCTCACGTCATAGGCTGATATTCACGTGCAATAAGTTTTAAGGTCCACAAGTTATGATTATTCTACAGATTTTAATGTCTATAATATGTTGCAATACCAACAAATGGTCACATTCTCCTCTTTTATTATTTGCCAATATTATTGCATATAAGTTCCATCTATCTAGCCCAAACTTATACAAATTTGTAAATTATTTTCTTGAACAGGGACTCAAAACCAATTAGCTGACACTATGGGAATATGCTAGAGAAGAAAGATCAGGTACATGCTACAATGACAGTCAACTCACTAACTAAAATGGATGACTTTATGTTCTTAAATCGAACCAAAATATATATTATAGTAGATGAACCTCATCTCACATAATAAAATTTCAATACACCTAAGTATTTCGTGATCAGTTTTAATAGTTGAATAGCCCAAAATTTCAATTCGTGATCAGTTTTAGTGTTTGAATAGCCCAACAAAACAAGAAAAACATAGACCTGTTTATTTACATCTTAGTGTTAATCAGAATACCAAAAAAAAAAAAAAAAAAAAAAAAAAAAGGCATACGGTAAAAAATATATATAAGTAGAGCTTATATGTGAGACTGGCGGAAAGGTAGTTGTGGACCATTTGATGAGGTTATTAACTGTCGAGACGGGTAAATAAACAAGCTTATAAAAGTAAGCGGGTCCAAATTTTTTTATAACTGAATTGTTAATGTTCTTATGAGTTTGGTGCCTCCATGACGTATGCCTCCCTAACTTAAAATGGATTTAATTCTAATCCTGTAATACCATGTCCGGTATATTAGTTACATCCAATAATATCATTTAAACTTGATTGATATCAGCTGTTAAGCTTAAGTAAATGTAGCCATACAAATTTTTTAAAATCCTGGATGAAGAAACTAATAAGCTAACATTAACCACATGTTTTACGTTAATTTTTATATTCTCAATGCTTTCTTTGTTGTTAATTACTAATGTTACGGGGCAATTAGTGTACACATAACCTCTGTATCAAGAACTATGCATTGAAGAACAAAAAAAGAAAAGAAAGTGATTTATATCTGTATCATAATTATAGAACCATGCTGTAAAGAACTATGAATCATTTGCGTAAGATATCCCGAATATGCTTACTATGGATACGAGATCAAATAATCCATGTGAGGCCAAATGCAAGCAAACTCAAACTCTGGTGGTAATGGCTTATACCCCTTTGATCCAGGTATTTAACAAATCCAGTTTCGTAAATTATGGTTTTTTAAATGGATAATCGATAAATATACTCTTATAGTGTACAAAACATCAAGCTGATCAATTTTTTCAATTTAATAGGTACTCAACTCATGTCACAAGTGAATAAACATGAGTTATAACAGAATATTCACATGCCTTATAATATAACTCAAAAACCAGTCTGCTCTAAATTTATATGCTAAAGACGGGTAGAACAACAAAATGATATTGATGAGCAGAAACAACTATTAGTAATTATAGAATTCTTTGCTTATACAACATTTAAAAGCTATATTTGGCTTATATTGATGTTTTCTTGATGCGATGTTATTGCAGGTATGGGCCGGAGATAAAAAGAATTTATATTTGCTTAAAATGTTAACAATAGATTCGATAATCCTATTTATGAAAGTAGGTTCCCTAATTTATTTTCAGGTTTTAAGGTTGTCGTATATATGATAAAATTTTTACTTTCAGTTACACTAATTGGTTCTATTTTACTATTTTGGTAGATATTAATCAGCAATTACAAAAGGAAATCGGTAGCGACCCACCTCCAGGTACATGTATATATAAGTAACAAGCTTATTAGTGTTTGAAACAAATTTTATAAGCATATTTCTTGCGATTAACTTGCTCCAACGTAATGTTATTACAGTTGGTAACGAAGATCATATTATGTCCTTTTCATCTACTCTCTGTTCTACTGCAGTGACGGGTAAATTTGATGAGAAAATCATTGAGCTCATTCTGGGAACACACCAAGCAGCAGCTCTTCTGCTATTCAATGCTTCAAAAAAGTTAAGCTATTGTGAGATCAAGGCTCACTTAAAACTTACTTACGCTGATGTTGTTAGATTACTCCAATCCCTATAATTTGTTGAGTTTGTGATTGTTACGAAGGTGCGAAGGTCAAAAATCATTTCTGAAAGAGACGTTTTCCAATTCAGCTCAACGTTTACTGATATGATGAGGAGGATCAGGGTATGTATATCTATGTGCCGCTCATTTCACCGTTTGATTTTTTTCTCTGTATTGAATTACTATATATTTTATATACGACGAAATTGCGATATTAAGATACACCATATTCATACTTTTTAGTGTTACTATGAACTCTGACCAATGGATTGCTCTCCCGCTAGGCGATGAACATCGGCTCACTATAAGGTTTGGTTATAACTTACACTAGAACCTGCTTTCACCTGAATCAGATGACTTTTTATGTTTTTTTTTGTTATACAACTGTTTTTGTGTTTTATTTATGTCTTTTTTCTCTATCATTGTAGTATGTTGTGGTTGTTATTGACGACAGGTTGTACATTGTTGGTGGAAGTCGTAATGGCGTCTCCTATATGATGTTCAAGTATCATTATTGGTAGCCCAATATGTATATGCTTATCACTACTATTAATTATTTGCCTGACCACGTTGGTCAACTGATTATATAGTTCATTTGGCCAAATGTTAAAGGAATAACTACTTCAATTGACAGTTCAAGCACTATATTCAGCAGATACGTTTACATTCATTTTTATTAATGCTGCAAAACATATTTCGCAACACAAGTGCTACAGTAACTCCGCTACAATTTAAAGGAGAAAGACATGAGGATGCATCTACTATTTTAACCGTAAGAGGCTGCAGTTCAAGATTATCGAGCATATGTAGTCTACTAAAATTCCTTCAATGTTCCCAGATATTTGTAACCAGTTTTAATATTATCATTCATCAAGTCAATCTATATCAGGTTTTTGGAAATGAAAAGAGGTCATTTGGCTCCATAAAGTGGAATTTGGTAGTGTTTTGTGAAGTGGATAAGGGAGTAGATTACCTAGACCTTATCATTTGCTCTCTATAAAATAAATAAAAGTGGTCGTTTTATTTTATGTGTTTTAACTTTAAGCTATGTTTATTGAATTCATTACTTAAACTAAGAAAAATAATATGTGGTCAAGATAAGGCACACATTGACTTTATATGGTAAATTTAAAGGTTCATTATGTATGACTTATATCGTATCATTTGACGTGTATCTTTAACTTCACAAGTTCAATAGCTGTAGATAGCTAAATTGGGTGTTTACTAAATTTAAGTTGTTGGAAATAAAAGTTCTAATTAGCTTCTTATAAAGGAGAGTTTTTTGGCATAAGGTTATCATACCAAGGTTGAGAATAACTCCGTTTGATAAACGTTTACCTCTAAAAATCGTGAGTAAATAGTATCCTATTTCAGTGTCATTCTCCATGACAATAAATAAGAGCCAAGGGCAATCGCTTTCACAAGTCAGATTGTATCTGCTACGTCCTGTTTTCACACATGGACAGCTATATGTGGCTCTTTCAAGTGTCAAAAACAAAAAAGGTTTTGTTATTTCAGATGCGGATGGTATCCTATCAAAAACTACTATAAATGTGATATATAAAGAACTTCTTCAAGGTCTATGATCAAACGGTCAATATATATGTACAATATACATATTACATGTTTTGTGGCATTTTTCTTATTTACACTGATTATAAATCCCAAACTTCTTTTACTTACATATTTTTTAAACTTATTAGGTGTTCACGTAATGGACCTTTTGTTGAAGTGTTAGAATAGTCACTACATACATTAGCTTCTGAAGACAAACATATTGGAGATCACGAGGCAATGAACGTTTATTACACAGATATTTACAAGCATTGTATTTTATAATATCAGTCACTTATAACTTATTATTCCGTTACAAGAAAATTTCATAGTGTTTACGTTCGTTGTTCTTTTTTTACTTTATTCACGTACTTATTCTTAATCAAATACCCTCTAAAATCCCGTGGATTCCACGGGTCTATAAGCTAGTATCTAATATACACAATAACTCGTTTAATTCTTAAACACAACAAAAGTACAAGCCGTGTATTTTTATTTCAAAGTCACAACATTTTCTAAAAAAATAAAATAAGTAGAGTACGGTAATAAAACCATCATATAACCTCTCCACCATAACCCCAAAACCTTCTACACATTTCCAAACAAATTAAGCTAGGGTTTCTAATATCTTCTGCTGCTGCTGCTGCTGCATTCACATAGGTATAATTCTTAACTTCATTTCTTCCTATAATATGCATCTTTCATTTTCAATTTAATATAGGCACAAGTAGTTACACATGTTTGCCGCTGACGTCATCATCGAAGTCTTTTCTTTTTTAAAAACCAGTTGCTCGAAATCCATAAAACTTTTTTGTAATATTTCAAAAAACAAAATATTTTTCTCAAAGGTTGACGGTTATTTATGAACAACTTGTGTTTGTATGTTTGTTATCTAGCCCTTGTAGATTTGATTTTTTCATTCTAGTCACTAGATCTCAAATTTTACATATTACCCTCTCAACTTTATAATATGTCAGTTTCTTCATAAACTTATTGGTTGGTTATGTTTGGCGAAAAGCTTGTTGGTTATGTTGCTTGACAATCAGTGTTTAGCGTTGTATTTTGAATGCTAATAAAAGAAGCGGTTAGCGTTAGCGATAGCGACAGCTTCTACGTCATTTAACGTATACATATTTGGTACCATACGTTTATAAACAAACAGCTAAAGTGTAATTATAAAGTGTACAATGTTGTAAAAGCTAAGCAAAACGCTAAAGGCTCCTTTTATTAGCGTTTAAATAGGAGCTTCTAAACAAAAATCAAAAGTTAAACGCTAGTTGCCAAACAAAAACTATATTTGTAAACGCTCCAAAAAGCTCGTTGCCAAACAGAGCCATAACTAATAAAAACTTGTCTTCATATAATTTTGATATGCTATTTGTTAAAAGTTCCTGTAGTTTACGTTTTGATCTCCTTTTGTGAACTAGCTGGTAGATGAATGTATTTTAAGTATATTGGAAGGTCTCTTGTTTAGCGAAGGTTCGTAGAGCTAACATCATGTGCTTTCAAATGGTTCCGCGTCCATGAGATGTTGAAATTGTTGGTATACATGCTTGCCAACTGATTTTTATTCTTTTTGTTCAAAGAAGTTGATGTTTATACTAATTGTCTGATATTCTATTTGTTAAAGGTTCATGTAAATTACATTTTGATGGTACCAAATATTTAAGCAATATTGCTTGGAGGGTGTGCATTTAGTAGTTGTTTGATGAATATAGTGTAGTTTGACGTTTAGGCTAAGATTACTACATGAGCTTCATGTGTTTTTCTATTGAAAGGGTGCTTATGTTATTTGAATGGTTTGATGTGAAAATTTGAATGTGTCGAATTATTTAGTTAATTTGGTATAAGCAGAGTCCTACAGTAGTTGGTTTTAACAGCTTGGAAAAGGGCTGTTTGGACGAGGTAATTTACACAACCACTTGGATCACTAGGAGATACCGCAATAGAGTTTGTTTTGACCCGGACGTAACGGTCTCGTGTAGACACTCTTGTTAACGAGATCAGAGTTTTATCCCACCATGGATTGATTGGATCAATGATCCCCTGTCGGCTTGTAATACTTTTTAATTCCTTTTATCTAGCTTCTTGGTAGCTTGATGATAATGCCATTAAAAAACAGAGTTGTGCAGTATGGGTAGGTCTAGTAGGATCATGGGAATTGGACGATAGTTGCATCTTTTGTAGGACTAGTGGGTATGTGCAATCTGAAATTTAATAAACAAGTGAAATCTGAAATTTTTGTTGTTCATGAGGATTTTAGCATTTCCGGATGTGATCATGGCTGTCATTTAACAACCAAAATACTTTTCTATCTATATTAATTTCCATTCAAGGTGCGTTGTCTTTGTCGTTCACTTGGACCAATCAACTTGCTTTCCTACTTAAGTGATATGGATATTTTTTTTATAACTAACGGAATTAAAAATTTATGTGATAAGTATGTCAATCAAATTAAAGAGCAGAGGGTAAAAAGGAATGTCAAACCTTTCTGAAAATGAAACGCCATATGAGGCAAAAATCGCTTGTGGTCTTGTGTTGTATAATGCTTATACGTTACCCTTTGTATGCAATGACATGTAAATTGTCATAATGTTTCCATGTTTGCAAGCATATTATTATGTGGATATTATATTTCTGTTTTCGTGTTCACTTTCTGCGATCATGATTGCGTCAATGTTGCACGTAAAAGTTTCTATCTTATGTTTCAAAAAAAAAAATAAATAAATAAAAATTGAAGTTTTCATACTTTTCTTGTAACAAGCAGGTAGAACGAACATGCCACAGAAAAGAAATTCCAAGGCCAAGAAGAATGGGAAGTGTCACGTGTGTGGGGACACAGGACACTATGCTCGTGACTGCGAAGAAAGAAAGTCAGGTTCTGAAGAAGTGCTGCTTCAGGACACAACCGGGAAGTGTCACGTGTGTGGGGAGACAGGACATTATGCTCGGGAATGCAAAGACAAAAAATCAGATACTGTGAAAGTGGTGCTTCAGGACACAACCAGGAAGTGTCACCTGTGTGGGTACACAGGACACTATGCTCGCGACTGCAAAGAAAGAAAGTTAGATTCCAAGAAAGTAGGGCTTCAGGACACAACCAGGAAGTGTAACGTGTATGGAGAGACAGGACATTATGCTCGGGAATCCAAAGGCAAAACATCTGATACTGTGAAAGTGGTGCTTAAGGAAATATTAGGCTTTGAGATTAAATCCAACAGGAAGGCTCAAGGCTGGTACTTGGCTATTGGTTCTTCAGCGCATGTTTGCTACTCTAGGGACATGTTTATTGACTACAAACCAATGGGAAATCACGAGTTGATTTTGGAAAACAAAGATCATGTTGATGTAGCTGGAATTGGTACAGTGGTGCTTCGCTTCACCACAGGCAAGGTATTGACTCTTTCGAATGTTCTTCATATACCCCAAATCAGTAGATGCCTTCTATCTGTCTCCAAACTCGATGTTCTTGGATACATCATGTCTCTTGGGGGTGGGAGATGTGTCATTAAGAATACCCACGAGGTCATAGGTAATGGGATAGCAGATGGAGCCTCTCATTACGGTGGTGATATTTTTTCAACCGTGTACCGTTTGAGCTTAATGGACGAGTGTCCTGTTAAGAAAGTGATGCTCGATGAAACAATAGGCTTGTTTGTATCCGATGAACACCCAGAGTTGACCCAAGTCAGAGCTCGAGGGTGGTACTTGCTTACTAGGTGCACAGTTCATGTTTGTAACTCGAGGGACATGTTTGTTGACTACGAGCCGGTGACTAGTTATGAGGTGGTTTTGGAAAACAATACTCCTGTTGATGTGGCTGGGTTTGGGACAGTGAAACTTCAGTTGACTAATGGGAAAGTATTGACTCTTGAAAATGTTTTTCATATGCCTAAAATTACCAAGTGTTGTATTTCCGTTAGCAAACTTACTAAGATGGGATTTACTGTGGGATTTTGGAGTGAGGGTTGTGACATTAAGAAGGGTCATGAGACCGTGGGAAATGGATATGTCGAGGACAAATTGTATCGGTTGAGTGTTGTGGATGAACATCCAATTGCTGACTTCGACCCAATGATTGATCACGAGGTTAATTTGAACAATGATGATCATGCTGATGATCAAGCTAATGATTCGGGATTCAGCCTTACTTGTGGGGGTAGGGAATGCGTCATTAAGGCGGGTGATAAGGTCGCTTTTAAAACATACAACGATGGCGTACTATATAAGATGGACTTAGTGAAAGATCCATTCTCAGTTGCCAAAGTAGTGCGTCATGAAACAATAGGCTTGTTGATTGCCAATGAACACCCAAAGTTGACCAAAGTCAGGGCTCGAAGGTGGTACTTGCTTACTAGTTCCACAATTCATGTTTGTAACTCGAGGGACATGTTTGTTGACTACCAGCCCGTGACTGGTCATGAGGTGGTTCTGGAAAACAATAGTCATGTTGATGTGGTCGGCTATGGAACAGTGAAACTTCAGTTTACTACTGGGAATGTTTTTACTCTTAACAATGTTTTTCATATGCCTGCAATTGTCAAATGTTGCATATCCATGAACAAGCTTATGGAGATGGGATTAGGCGTGGCCTTTGGTGGTGATGGATGCTATGTTAAGAAGGGTCAGCAGATCGTGGGAAATGGGGTCGTTGAGGCTGGAATGTTTCGGTTGGGTGTCATTGATGAACATTCAGGTGGAAATCAGGCGTGAGCGTGGTTGTTTAGATGGTCACTTCGGCTAATGGTAATTTAGTTTTTGTCCACAAACTTTCTTAAGCGTGGTTATGTCTTACTGAATCTTAAGTTGTGGTTATGTCACTGAAGTTGATACTTTTGCTGAAGAATTATGTTCTGAATGCTTTTGTGCTTGATAATCGATTAGCTTTTTCTCTTGCCATTATATATATGCCACAATGCTGTAGCTTTTATGTTATCTATATAGGATGCATATTCAGGTTTTGGGACAAACAGCCTATAAAAATATATTGCATTGCTGCATTGGAAGCTGAGGGTGTATTTCAGAATATGCATCTGCTCCCAAGGTTGACACGAGGCTTCAAACACGTACGCTTATAGATATGTAGTGTTATGAGCGATGAGCCCATCTTGTTTGTCACCAAATTGACATGACCACATTTAATTTGTATGTAAAAAACTTTTGTTTCACTTTGATAATCAACAAGTTTACATGTACATATAGTAATGTTTGATAATGGCTCATGAATGACCATGCTTGGCAAAAACTTATTATCACAAGAAAAAATGTCCAACTGAGAAATAAGACACTTAAAACGTTTATTAAACAACATCGATGTTTCCAACAATGCTGTTAATCATGTATATGCTGTTAATTCAACGGTTCTATGATGGGGGCTGTTAACCAGCCACGACTGAACTTTTTACTTCTATGACAAATTGACGATGTTTGTCGGTAGCAATTTTTTGAAAGGCTCAAGGGGCACTAAGGCGCAAAGGGCTTATGGAGCCTTGAGGCGAGGCGCATGCTTCATGAATATGAGGCATAGTGTATTGATTAAAATTTTAAAAGTTTTGCGAGACAAGTTATGTAATGATCTAGTTTCTAGTTTCAAAATCTTATGTAATCAATTAATATGTTTGTTTCAGTCATATTCTTCATCAAATCTTAAAAAAAAAATAATAATAATAACAAAAAAAATATATTCCTCCTTCAAAAATTTGTTTTAAAATCTTATGTAATCAATTAATATGTTTGTTTCAGTCACATACTTCATAAAGTCTTCAAAAAGAATTTCCAAAAAAAAGAGATGCATTCCTCCTTCAAAAACTTGTTTTTTTCAACAGTTAGGTGTTGTTTGTTTGTTAAGAGGCTCTGAATCTGAATCTGATTCGCACATCTGAATCTGAATAAGCGGGAGAAAAGTCTGAATCTGATTCTCATCTTAATCTGAATAAGTGGTTGAGAAATCTGAATCTGACTCAAATAAAACTGTTTGTTTTTGTAAAAATGTGTGGATGCGTTAAACTATCAATTTTTACAATATGAATATAAAATCATTGCATTCGCACAATAAATAAAATTTGTTAAATATAACAAATTAAATTCTATAATATAATAATCAATTTAAAGTTAAAAGTATTTCAAACAAAACATGCAATTTCATATTTAGGTGGTGTTTGTTTTTTAAGAGGCTCTGAATCTTAATCTGAATCTGAACCGCACATCTGAATCTGAATCTGACCTCATCTAAATGGGAAAAAAAACTTATGTTTGAACCGCACATTTGCTTGCTCGTACAAAAAAAAAAATTGGTTATTTTTGTGTCAACAAGAGGCAACAAGAGGCGTTAAGACAACCCTCTCAAGTTTAGACTATTAAGATTTTACTGCCTCTGACTGCGTCTGAACGGGGAAAAAAAAAAAAAACGGTCTGAGCGGCCAAAATGTCTGACCGCGTCTGAACGGTTCAGATTCAGAGGTTGTTAAGAGCATTTAAAAAAAAACAAACACGGCCTTATTTGACAAAAATAAAAGTGCTCGAGTTTAAATTGAACTTTTTAAAACGATTAATTATATTGCTCGCATTAGAGTTGAGATATATGAGTCTAAAACCGTACCATTATGAATTATCACATATCATCTTATACATTAGTTATCTAACAAAACATATGCAATGATTCTATTTAATACATTTAATACGAAAAACAAAGGTGAAATAAAGAAAAATAAATAAACAAAGAAATGAAAGAAAAAAAAGAAAAGAAAAACATAACCAAAAATAATAATAATAATAATAATAATAATAATAATAATAATAATAATAATAATAATAAAAGAGACATTTAGAGGTATTAAGACACCCCTCCACATCTAGTTCAACAAGAGGTTTTTGCCTCTTATTGTCTCTTAATGGTTAGAAAAAACCAAAAGCTCTTAATATAGATTGCCTCTTACCGCCTCTGAATGACATAAAAAAAACAAACAACCTTAATGACCTAAATATCAGACCACATCTAAATGAGACAGATTAAGATGTTGTTAAGAGACAATTTTTGAAAAACAAACACCACCTTACTCTAAATTCTAGTTTCAAAACCTTAGGTACTACTCAATTGCTGTAATAATTTTGTTTAAGTCATATACTTTATAAAATCTTTAAACTTGAAAAAAAGAAATAAAGAGTTACATTTCTCCTTCAAAAACTTGTTTTTGTTCAACATTTACTATAACTCTACTTTCAAAACCCTATGTACTCAACTAATATTTTTGTTTCAGTCACATACTTTATAAAATCTTCAAATTAAAAAAAAAATGATAAATAATAATAATAATAATAATAATAATAATAATAATAATAATAATAATAATAATAATAATAATAATTGTTACATTCCTCCTTCAATTTTTTTTTTTTTTTTTTTTTTTTTTTTTTTTTTTTTTTTTTCTTTCTAGTTTCCAAACCTTATGTACTTGTTGAATATTTTTTAACCAGGGAATAACATCCCTAACGTTTACAGCAGACAATTTACCTTATGTTGTTTGGAAATGAATTTTGACAATTTTCATTTTGCACCCTTTAACTTTTATGATTTTACATAAGCAACCTCTCATTTTAAACGTGACACAGGCAACTTACCTGCACGGGCCGCATCCCATCACTTAATTATGTGTACTTTACTTTATGTTAATAGACCCTATGTTTAACCACCATGTCACGGTTCTAAAACTTCAACCCGCAAAGAACCTTCCAAACAAACGAGGCGTGTTTTTACCTAGAAAAACATAAATATCCACCTCACAAATAAACATCAAAATATGGGTGGGGTTTATTATAGCACTTACAGAGGTTAATGTTTAAAGGGAGCCATTCGAACCTCCGGCATGTAGCCGGCGGCGGAAGAATGTAGATTTGTTAGGATCGATTGACAAAGGCTATTGATATCATGTTAAAATATACAATGGGAGTGTTTTGAGAATGATTGCTTGATTTTCCGTTACAAAGTGATGTGATACATATAGGCACCAAGAGCTATTTTGGGTAAATTGATAATTATCCCCTAATTGAGCTAATTACTATTAGGATACAACTAATTGATTTACACTTATCTACAAATGCACGCTCATGGCACTTATCCAAAATATACGACTAACAATAAATGATTTACACCTTTATTATACTTTTGTAAAGTATGATTTTTGAAACCGAACATGTTTCTTAAACGATTCCCAACTTTTTCCTTATTCAATCGACTCATTGTTTAGTTTAATCTGATTCAACCAGCCGGTGCGGTTTAGTTTTCAAAACACTAAGAGAACACAGTATGGTGGTTGATGACTTGAGCCATCAGCAATGGCACGAGAACCACACTGGTCTTCGGCTCATCGTCCCAGGACTGGTACATACCAACCCATGCGTTTTTTTTTTCTTTGGTATATGTGGACCAATGACACCACTTTTACTCCATGACACCCACTTTTATACCAGAGAGCGATTTTGATGCCATAAACAAAAAATGATGAGGTGCACCACTTTTGCTCAAGATACCACGCCATACCCAGCTCTTTAAGAGAGAGAAAAAGAAGAAGGAAAAAAAAAAAAAAAAAAAAACCTCGGTTAATAACATTTCCCAAAAAGTAAAAAGTACTCGTAGAGTAGTAAAACAAGGTAAACAGCCTCACTATAAAAGCCTCATATGCCAACACCATAACCTGAAAACCACATTCACAAATAAGCTAGGGTTTATCATTGCATTCACGCACAGGTACAATTCTTAGCTTCATTTCTTCCTATCCATTTGCATCTTTCTGTTAATAAAATCAGTTAGAGTTGTTTGTTCTATGTTTAACCACCATGTCACGGTGACGTCATCATCATCCCCATCTGTTTTTAAGAAAGGTTATGGACCTGAAACCTTTTTTTAATAACTAGAACGGTACCCGCGTAATGCGGCGGCTACTTGTGACTATACTTATTACATGATGATGATCCTCATTTTTTTTTGAAAGGTTGGCGGTTATGGGCCTGAAACCTTTTTTTAAAAATAATTTTATTATTTTATTTATTTAGCCCCTTGTAGATTTTATATTTTTCATTTGAGTCACTAGATCTCAAAATTTTAATATTTGTTTGGCAACAAGCTTTTATGTGGGCTTAAGAGCTTATTTATAAATATAAGCTTAAACAAACACCCCCTAAGAAGAGTTTTTTTATTTCGTCATAAACTGCGTAATGGTGACAAGCTTATATGTGGGATTACGAGCTTATTTGATTTCGGCTTATATTACATAAGCTTTAATTTTCCGGCTTATTTTGAGAGTTATTGGCTTATATAAGTTTATCATATCATAATAAACTTATATAAGCGCACCGGTCTCAAAATAAGCCGAAAAGTTGAGGCTTATGAAATATAAGCCGAACGACATATAAGCTTAAACAAACACCCACTAAGAAGAGTTTGGCGTTAGCGATTAGTTTATTTTACACGTTATATTCAATTACTCAACTAGGTAAGGTACCAATTGTTAACGGGCTTATGTTTATGTATACCCACTTATGTTTTATCAAGCGCTTGAGCCCACTTTGAGCTATATGTACATTTGTGTTTATTATTTCATATAGCTCAAAGTGCGCTAATAAAACTTAAGCATTAACTTAAGTTTTTTTAACAACAGTCACTTTTTGAAACAAATAGCTACTTAGCTGTACCTATTCGTTTTATATAAGTACTTGGTAACATTGGTGTAATTGTAACTATAAAGTGTAATATCGTAAAAGCTAAGCAAAACGCTAAACGTGAAACGCTCCTTTGATTAGCGTTGTTGCCAAATAAGAATTATATTCTAATTGCTAATAGCTAAACGCTCCCAAAAAAAGCTCTTAGCCAAACATCACCATAATCAATATAAATTTGTTTTTATACATGTTTGATACTATTCTATTGTATAGTTTATGTTATTTTTCCGGATTGCGGATTTTATAGCATTTTTTATGGTACTGTATATTTAAGGAATAAAGTTGGGAAGGTGTACATTTAGTAATCGTTTAATGAATGTATTGAGGTGAGATTATGTGTATTGATGTTGAAAATGTTTATACTCTATACTATGATAAATACTCCTAGTTAATTAGTTTATGAAGATGCAATAGCATATACTTTATATACTAGGATTAATGGGATATAGCAGTGGTAAGAGTGTGTAATATGGTGTTTGCTTGCTAAATAGTCAGTTTGTCATGACTTTGTAAAGGTTATTTCTACCAGTCTTTTGATGAAGGTATTGTGTTGAGATGAAATATTTAGGGATAAGATATGATCATGTACTTTCTAATGAATCGCATTCGATGTTGAAAATGATAGTACACGTGCTTTGCTATTGATGCTTATTATTATTATTATTCCAGTCATATGAAATCTACATATTGTTGATTCTGCTACTAGATCTGAAAATTTACAAATTGGTCTCTGAACTTTACAATATGGTAATTTTGTTATTAATTAATTGTCTAGCTTATGATTTAAAAGAATTTGTTTTCATACAGATGTGATGTTCTGTTTCTTTAAAGATCTTATAGTTTATATTTTGATCCCTGTTTTACAAGAGTTGTACAGTAGGATTAGGTCCATTTGGATCATGGGAATTGGACGATAGTTGCATGTTTTCCAAGAGGTCCAGTAAGAGCATTGATAAAATGGCTGTAATGTTGTATCCTTGATAAAATTGTCACGACTACCTTTTTTGAAAGGGCAGAGTAAACTGATTGAACGGTTAAATAATAATCACTATTTATATTATCTTGCATATTTTTGTAAAGGATCTTAGCATCTCCAGATGTGATAATGGCTGTCATTTATAGAGGAACAATTGAACAACCAAACTATTTTTCAAACTATATTAATTTCCATTCAAGGTGTGCTGTCTGTTTGTCGTTCACTAGGACCAAGCTACTAACTGCTTTCTGACTTAAATGAAAAACGATAATTGTGAAAATTTGTCGATCAACAAGGCAAAGTGTAAAAAGGAATGAAAAACCTTTCTGAAAATGAAAACGTCATAAGAGGCACAAAATCGCTTGTAGTCTTGTGTTGTATGATGCTTATAAGTTAGCCTTGTATGCAATGACATGAAAAATGTCATAATGTTTCCATGTTTGCAAGCATTTTATTCTATTTCTGTTATCTTGTTTACTTTCATCGAGCATGATTGATTCAATGTTTATGCAAAAGTTTCTATTTTATGTTTCATAAGTTCTAATATAAATATTAACAATCAGGTAGAATGGACATTCCACATTCCAAAGCCACGAGGACTGAGAAAGTGGTGCTTAAGGCAATAATAGGCTGCGGGACTCAATCCGATAACAAGGCCCAAGGCTGGTTCTTGAATTGTGGTTCTTCAGAGCATGTTTGCTACTCTAGGCACATGTTTGTGGACTACAACCCAATGAGTGATCACGAGGTGATTTTGGACAATGATGATCATCTTGATGTAGCTGGAATTGGTACAGTGGTGATTCGATTCGACACACACAAGGTTTTGACTCTTTCAAATGTTCTTCATATACCCAAAATCAGTAAATGCTATGTATCTGTCGCCAAACTCGATGATCTTGGATACATCATGTCTTTTGTGGATGGGATAGGTGTCATTACTAAGAGCCACGAGGTCATAGGTAAAGGGTATAATTTAGGGAATACCGTGTATCGGTTGAGCTTAAGGGGAGATCCTCCTTTTAGGAGAGTGATTGCCAATAAACATCCAGGTGCAATGCGTGGTCACGAGGTTACTTTGGACAACGATGATCATGCTGAAGTGGCCAGGATTGGTATATCGGCCCTTAAGTTCAGCCCGGACAAAGCTAATGATTCGGGACTCAGCGTTACTTTTGGGGGTGGGCAATGTGTCATTAAGCAGGGTGATGTGGTCATTCAAAAAGGGTACAAGGATAACGTTTTATATAAGATGGACTTTATGAAAGAACCACCCACACATGCCAAAGTAGTGCATCATGAAAAGATAGGCTTGTTGATGGGCAATGAACACCCAGAGTTGACCAAAGCTAGGGTTCGAGGGTGGTACTTGCTTGCTAGTTGCACAATGCATGTTTGTAACTCGAGGGACATGTTTGTTGACTACCAATCGGCGACTGGTCATGAGGTGGTTCTGGAGGACAAAAGTCGTGTTGACGTGCTCGGGTATGGAACGGTGAAACTTCAGTTGACTACTGGTAAGGTTTTGACTCTTGAAAGAGTTTTTCATATGCCTGCAATCATGAAGTGTTGCATATCCGTTAAAATGCTTAAGGAGATGGGATTTAGCGTGGGCTTTGATGATGGGGGATGCTATGTGAAGAAGGGTCAGGAGATCGTGGGAACTGGGTTTGCTGAGGATGGATTGTTTCGGATGGGTCTCGTTGATGAACTTTTGGTAGTTTAGTTTTGGTCCACAAACTTTCTTAAGTGCATACTTTTGACTTCATGTATGCCTATTGGATCTTAAGTTGTGGTTATGTCGTAATGTCTTACTGAATTTAATAGTTGTGCTGAAGAATTATGTTATGTATCCTTTTGTGCTTGTTAATCCTTAGCTTCTTTTCTTGCCATTATATATAACCACAATGCATCGCTTATTTTATGCATATGGTGGAAACAGGCTATAGAGATGTAGTGCCTTTGCAAACTGGGTGCTATTCAGAATATGGATCTGCAATATAGTTAAGTGTAGTAGTATTATGATTCCATCTTGTTTGTAACAAGATATGACCACGATATCTTTTTTATGTGTTAAAAACTTAGTTTTACCAAGATTATCAGCAAATGTACATCTAGTAATGTTTAAAATATAGCATTTACTCTTCCAGAAGTTCATTGTGTACCCACATTAGGTTGTAACGTATTATCCGTTAGCAAACTTGATGAAATGGGAATCAGCATGTATTTTGGGTGTGGGGAATGTTTCGTCAAGCAGGGTCATGTGGTCATTGGGAAAGGGTACAAGAAGGACGGATTATATGGGATGAGCTTCATGAAAGAACTCCGAATTGCCAAAGTAGTGCATAATGAAACAATAGGCTTGTTGATTTTCAATGAACACCCAGAGTTGACCAAAGCGAGGGCTCGAGGTTGGTACTTGCTTACTAGGTGCACAGTTCATGTTTGTAACTCGAGGGACATGTTTGTTGACTACCAACCAGTGACTGGTCATGAGGTGGTATTGGAAAACAATAGTCATGTTGATGTGGTCGGGTTTGGAACAGTGAAGCTTCGGTTGACAACTGGGAAAGTTTTGACTCTTAAAAATGTTTTCCATATGCCTGCAATCATCAAGTGCTGCTTATCCGTTAACAAGCTTATGGAGTTGGGATTTAGCTTGGGCTTTGATGCTGATGGATGCTATGTTAAAAAGGATCAGCAGATCGTTGGGAATGGGTACAGTGAGGATGGATTGTATCAATTGAGTGTCATCGATGAACGTTCAGGTTAGAATCAGGCGTGAGCGTGGTTATTTAGATTAATTACCACTTTCGCTAATGGTTGTTTTTGTCCACAAATCTTCTAAGTACATACTTTTGACCTCATGTTTGCTATAGAATCTGAAGTTGTGGTTATGTGGTAATGTCTTTCTGAAATTGATACTTTTAATGGCATTATTTGAAATATTATAATTAAAATTATTATATATAGCAATTGCGGGTTGGTGCGGGTATAGCGGTTCGGGTTTTATGGGTAAAACCAAAACCGCACCGCAAATGCGGTTTTTCTTTTTTCTTAAAACCGATCCACCGGTTTTTGTGTTGGTGCGGTTTTTGCGGTTTGCGGTTTGCGGTGCGGTTTCTGCTCACCCCTATTCAGTATGGCTCTATGTTTGATAATCAATTAGCTTATTATTCTATTCAAATTTCCACCACATTGCGGTAGCTTTTATGTTATGTATATTAGTATACGTATACAGGTTTGGTACAGACAGCCTATACAGATATGAGTTTCATCAGTTGAGAATATGCATCTGCTCCCAAGGTTGACACAACGCGTCCGTGTAGTGTTATGAGCGATGAACCCATCTTGTTTGTCACAGGACATGACCACGTCTAATATGTGTGTTAAAAAGTTTAGTTTACCTGGATAATCAATCAACAATTTACATGTGAATATAGTAATGTTCAATATATGGTTAATGAATCAATCACTATGGCTTTGCTAAAGACTAATAATTCCAAGAAAATAAGGTCTAAGAGGAATGGATATTTATTCTCCATTTGAAATGTAAATGTTACATTCTTTTCCACATGCTTAACTTCTGATAGTAGATTACTAGACATTGGCTCAAGGAGTAAATTGTTAATGATTGTATTTTTCACTCATCTATGCAAGCAAGCCTTATTTGTGATTTCCAATGTTTGTTCTTTACATGACATAGCGTGTGATGATGGTATTGGTGGCTATTATACATTGGGTAAATGAAGGAACCTTTGGAAATAACATCTACCAAGTTTATCAAACTTTTGGCTACTTGTCCCTTTTGCTAGCTTCTGTGTGCCTGTTGGTGATGAGACTTGGATTTGACCAATTTCATGAATAACTAGTAGTACTACATATCTATTATGGTTGTTAAAGTATTTTTCTATCTTGTTGCATAATAACACTAGCAACATTTTCATTTTTTATTTTTGAATAAGAATACTAGTAACAATTTCGTCCCATATTTTATGCTCTCATTTCAAAATTATGAACCCATTCGGTACACATTACACATATGTGTTCACACTATACTTGTATGTAAGTATGTAACTGGATGCTTTCATAGATAGAACAAATGATATTTGAAACAGAGAAGATGGAAAAGGGAATGGCAATGGATGTTATGCTTTGTCACTCGTTCATAAATGACAAGTTAGCAACAAATTCATATATATAATTTTAAATGATTTGCACACTTAACTTTTTAATTGAGACTCCAACCTATGCAATAAACAATTATACTATGTATATATACAGTGTGCAAATCAAAAGCTCATATATAAAAATCATCTCCTTATTTTTGGGACCGACCATCATATTTTTCATTATGCGTTTATACCATGTACAAGTTTGTTTAAAAAAAAAAAAAAAAAAAAAAAAAAAAAAAAAAAAAAAAAAACTGTATCACCTACTCATGGTGATCGACATCTATATACGTACTCAACGTTTACCGCCAAAAAAAAGGGTAATGTCAGACACCGAGTACCATTACATGCCACCTCAATCGAGGTTGATCCCACCTTTTGCGCATTAGGCTCGTTCTCCAAACCTACCTCATCTTAAAAAAAAAAAAAAAAAAAAAAAAAAAAAAAAAAAAAAAAATCCCAACATAATAAATCAAAGTAATTACACTAGAAGCTCAATACCCAAGGTATTACGAGAATGGACCAAAAAAAATACACATTACAAAATGAGTCCATTAGCGCACTAAAGAAGAATGTGTCGTGCGCATGTGATGGTTGTTAGTGAAAAAAGAAGCAGTTATTAGTGTATAACCATCTTCATCTTCCGAATAACACTACAGTAGAAACTCGATAAATTAATACTCGATTGTTTAATAAACTCTCTAAGATAATATTTTTTGCCGGTTTCGACTCGTGGATAGGGTGCTAAATTAATAATTCGCTAAAATTATAAGATAATACATTTTTGATAATTTCTTTAGACCCCATATAAAATATAAATTAATAATTCCTTATATATAGCATATTACATGAATAATTTATGAAGGTTTCTTGAAAAATGACTCAATTGTCTTTTGTTTTTTGTTGAAATCAATTTCCCCTTGAATCTCGTCTCTAATTTTCCTTAGCATGGTAAGAACTTCTAGTGTTGTTTTCTCATAGCTCAACAAGAAATTGTTCAATGTGATTGCCGCTTTAATAACTTCGTTTCGCGAAGGGGGCTCCATTGTAGAACTTTCATCATCTTCTTCATCGATATCATCTTTATTTATATAGAAAATATTTTTAATGTCCATAAAGTGATACATTGAACACAAGAAGCATAATAAGGTGGGAGATTGAAAGTTTCTTTCAAATTGGGCCGTTCATTTGATATACATGCATTGTATACAATAATTAAGTGGAAGCTTGAAAGGTGTTTGTAAACTAAGTATTCTATTATAAATTAATAAAATATTAATTAATATATAAATTAATAATTTTTAATTTATCGATTAATTAATAACTCTTTTAATTAATAAATTTTGGTGGTCCCAAGTGTATTATATTATAGAGTTTCTACTGTATATCATTTTCAAGATTCTTATAACAT
The DNA here is from genome assembly GCA_030686995.1 of Artemisia argyi. Lineage (NCBI taxonomy): Eukaryota > Viridiplantae > Streptophyta > Magnoliopsida > Asterales > Asteraceae > Artemisia > Artemisia argyi. The sequence goes on from CM060708.1 coordinate 295,039,654, forward strand.
CAAACACAAACACTATCAAAATACTCTTAAGATCTAGAATAATACACACCAAAAACACACACCAAACCTATGCAAAACACATAAAACTGTATATGGGTGAGAGTTTTGTGATCGTTTTGAGAGAGCAGAATAAGGAGTGCACACACAAAACTTGACATTAAGCGCGTATGATATTGGAGCATGCCTAGAGGGATGCGCACTTGGTTTGTTTGCTCGACACGTGGAAGCATGGCACACGCAAGCGTTTGATGCGCCCAAGCATTGGTGCGTGGTTGTTTGTGTGGCAATTTCTTATTTGATTAACTTAAGCGCGCATGTGGAAATATAGTGTGCGCTGCGGACGTGGAAAGTGCTTACAAAATCGTATACATACATGAAGCACGCTAAGGCCATGCTCGCAGGTTGTATGCGTGAGTTGGACACGGGGGCCTTCAAAGTTGCTAAATGTAAAAGATGAGCCACATGTCGGAAATCAAACGGAAGCACGCTTGTTTGAGCGCTGAAAGGCCATTTTGGTAATATAAAAATTAGATTATCGTTTCGTAATATATGGTTACAAAGGGTTCAAATCGGTAATTTTCCCTAACAAAATTATAACACATCAACCACTTCTTTTTAAACCGTCCTCGCGACATTTTATTTCATCCCATCAGGGTTATATATCACATGAATTACAAGATATAACCATTGCCCATAACCAACAAACTGTAAAGCATTTGATATGTCGTGAGAGACCAATCGTTGTTTTAACTCTACAAAAGTACTAGTTTTTTTTAATATATTAACTTTGAGTCTTTGACAAAAAAAATATATATTAAACCCGATCACGTGTGTGTGAAATTGAGAATTATGTCTGGCTTATAATTATGCTTTTGCTTAAAGTTAAGTATTTATAAGCTCCTTAAAATTTCAAACTTCGAATGGTGTTTAAGGGTACTGGCAATGGAAACGGGATGCAAGCGGTTTGGGGGCAAACCGCCGGTGAACACCGCCGCCACATGGGCGGTATGGTAAGGCGGCAAGGGTGGGCGGCAATACATGATTCAACGGTTTGTAAACTTTTGGAACGTTGGAGCATTTAATGAGTGGAACGTGGGGCAATTTTTAACCGTTGGAAGTGAAACAAAAAACAAAAATAAAAATAAAAATAAATAAATAATAAAAAATAAAAAATAAAAATTCCTTTATAAATGCTTTCATATTTTCAAAAATACTTTCATTTCAAACCAAAAAAACACACTATATCTTCATACAAGAAAGCAAAAAAGTTGTAGCATGGATCAAAGAAAATCAAGAGGTGTTTCATCGTCAACAAGAGGTCGTGGTTGGGGCTTTCGTCCGCAAGTTTCATCGATGAATCAACAATACCCTCAATCGGCCTACTATCCCCAACCACCACCACCGATGAATCAATACCTTCAACAACAATATTATAGCCAACCTTCACCACCGATGAATACAAGCCAATATAATATAATTATGACAAGTGAGTTCGACCCGTTTATTGACTACCGTGAAGGTCCTTTGCGTTGTGAACCAAGTGTTGAACGCGAACTACCTATATATGGTGACGATGATGATGATGTTGAGTATGTTCCCGAAACGCAACAACAAACGCAAATCGGTATTAATTTTTAATTTTGGAGGAGGCGATGGAAAAAAAAAACATGCAAAGGATGAATTGGCCAAAAAATTGATGGCGGCACAACTCGCTAATGCTGAAGAAAAGGCTTAAATATGGGTGAGAAGTTTGTTGAATTGTGAAAGAAATTGTGTGTTTAATAAGTATGTTTGATGTTAGTATTTATAGTATGAAAAGTGGTAAGGTTTAATTTTTTTTTTTTTTTTTTTTTTTTTTTTTTTTTTTTTTTTTTTTATATATATATATTTTTTTAATAAACCAACGGATACATTTTGAAAAGTGGAAGAATATGTCTCATTTCTATCGGTCGCCAAATCAACCGATAGCCTTTTTATTCGTCCCTCGACCGATATTGAAACTAGACTCCACATTGGAGTCGACCGATCTCCAAATCGGTCACATGTGTCCTCAACCGATTTTTTTTCGGCCCTCTGTGGGCTGCTTTAGGCATTCCCTCAATTCATTTAACGATGAAACTTGAAAATAGGAAGGTACCAACACATTCCACCACTGAAACATTCATTTTTCTACGCCCATGTGAGATTAAGGTTGTGTTTGTTTTTTAAGAGGTTTAGGGTCTGAATCTGAATACCACTTCTGAATCTGAATGAGTGGTCCAAAAGTCTGAATCTGAATTATTTTAGACTGTCTGTTTTTATGACTGAATCTGAATATCTGAATAAACAAAAAAACAATCGTTTCGCTATAAAACAAACCAAACGACCCTCCATTCGTGATTATTAATAAAAAATCAAGACCAAGATGAGGAGATAAGGATTGAAAAGAAGTATCACTGAAGTTTAGGCTTTTCAGATGTAGACGTTATTCAATGTCTGAACGAATCAGACCCTATTTAGATGTATTCAGACTTCAGATCTGAAAAAAAAGAAACAGTCTGAATCTGATTATGTCTGACCGAATCAGACTTCAGACGCCATTCAGATCTGAAAGAAAAAAACAAACACTGCCTAGGAACATGTTGCTGAAACAATCTCACTTGAGTTTCTTAGACTAGAATAATGTCTAAATCGTATTTTCTCAGTCACAAACTAAACGTCCACATTTTTATTTTGATTTGTCCCAGGATAATCTTTTTGCAATACAATGACTGTACATTTTTTAAATTATATGTATTTCTAAAGTAAAATTTTGATTTGGAACATATGTCCAAAACCTCATGAATTTCATGCTAGGATCCTCATTCTTATAATTGTTTGGGACTAGTCATAACTTTAATATATTCTTACGGCTATATCTTTATAGAAGATTTATTTAATATTTCAAATATTTGTTATTTACTTGAGAAAGCTTGTCAAAGAATTTGAAAGATGAGTAGTTGATGAGGCTTGGTGTTGCACATTGGGTAAAAAGATTCTTTGATCCACCTTGGGAAACAAGTTAAACAATATCTTTAAACTTTATCAAATTTTCGGCAAGTTGTCTCCCTCTCCCTTTTACTAGCTTCTGTTGGCCTATGTGGTGATGACGCGATGATTTTGACTCTTCCTATAAACACCTAGGTAATCATGTATGTTGTAAAAAGATAATTAATAAGTATATGTTAGTAAAAAAAAAACTTTTAGTTTAGCAAAACTTATAATTACAAAGGTTAATGGCCCCTAAATGTATTATAATTGTCATGATTTCCTTCTATATGTATTGAACAATTTTTTTTTTCCTATTCTATGTACTAAACTTTAGGGCTGTAAACGAACCGGACGAACACAAAGATAGCCCTGTTCATGTTCGTTCATTTAATTTTAACCGGACAAATAAACGGACACGGACGCTTAAACGGACGAATTTTCTTGTTCATGTTCGTTTATTAAGAAAATGAATTGTTCATGTTCGTTCATTAAGACACTAAACGAACGCTAAACGAACATAAACGATCGAACATAAATGAAAGTAGACAAACAAACATAAACTTTATTGAATTATTCACGATATATTGTTTTATAAGTGTTACTTTGTTTAAACAAACCAATTTTTAAAATTATAAAATTAAAAGATATGATATATGAACATAAATAGATAAATAAACATAAACGAACTTTAACGAACGCCTAATCGGGCGTTCATGAACATAAATGAACGAACGAGACTTTTGTTCATGTTTGTTCATTTAACTAAACGAACGTAAAATATTGTTCTTGTTCGTTCATTTAATAAACGAACGAACATAAACGAACTTTTTACCGAACGGTTCATGAAATGTTCGTTGAACGTTCAGTTCGTTTACAGCCCTACTAAACTTGCTTTTTTTAGTATATTTTGTGTATTTTATGACTATTTTGCCTCTTTTGGGTTAATAAAATGAAGTGCAAAATGTTCATAAAATACACAAAAATATCAAAAAAGCAATTTTAGTACATAGAATAAAAAAAAAAAAAATTGTTCAAGACATATAAAAGAAAATAACAACTATGATACATTATCAAGCCATTAGCCATAATTACAAATAGAGTAAAATACATCGTTTGTTTCACAACTTCTATGATGTATACTAGTTAAGTTTTAAATTGAAAATAAATACGTTCAATGTCTGAACTGTTCATTTTTTGCAACTTTCATTGTTTCTTTAATTACCGTCCATCAATCAACGGCTGTTAAGTACTCCATGTGCTTTGCATGTAAGGGCATTTTGGTTATTTCACCACGTTATGTTAATTATTTTGGTACAAACTTAGAGACGAACGGAATAATTTACTTCTAAAATTAACACCATCACCTCATCAACCATCCTCTTCTTCATCTCTACTCACCAACACCAATCATTACAACCATCCACCACCACCCACCACTATTACAATCATCCACCACCCTCCCACACCAACACCTCCGGCCAACTTTGACTATTACGACCAAAGTTGTTCATGGTTTGAGTGGATTCATGTAGTAAAAAATAGTAGTTATGTTCACGGGTAGGGGTGTAAACGAGTCGAGCCGAGTACTGCCAAGCTCGAGCTCGACTTGAATACTAAAACTCGAGCTCGAGCTCGACTCGTCATATAAAACTTGAGGTCAATTTTTTTTACATTTAAGGCTCGAACTCAATGAATACTCGACATACTAAGCTCAGCTCGACTCGATTTATATGAACAATAAGTAAATATATGTATATATAAAAGAATAAAAGTGTAATTTAATCGAAGCTCGATAAGGATCGCGAGCTTCACGAGCCGAGTATTTTGGAGCTCGAACTTGAGCTCGACTCGTTTAAATCGAGTCGATTTCGAGTAGTTTACGAGTCAATCTCAAATAACTTGTAAGTTGTCTTATCACGTTTACAACCATATTCAAGGGGCATGTACCACATTTAAAAACCCGAATCCAACCTTGAGGCGACATGCACACGGGCCAGAATTAAAGGATGTAGCATATAGGGTCGGTAAAAAATATGGTACGCGCTCCGTGAGGACGATTATCTAAGGTTTTTTTTTTTTTTTTTTTTTTTTTTTTTTTTTTTTTTTTTTTTTGGTAAAGGGCCTTCTACCCAATAATATATATTACTAAATAAAAATTGAGAAGTACAATGGAATGTTGCTGAAGTACCACATTAACTTCAAGCAACCGTTTAAACAACCATTAGATCATTCATGACAAGCTAAAAAGGATCAACTAGCTACAAACAACTAGAAAACAATTCAAAAACTAGCATAAACTAAGACACATCAAACTTTAAGCAAAAACAAAAGAAAAACAACCTATCAAAGTCTAATGTCATGGATGCTAACAACCTTTAATTGGGCCGCAGAGAGACCACAATCGTCAAAGTAATCATCTTCATAAGTATTGTAGTCAAATGTACCCTCTTCCCATTGCTCCAAAAGACTCTTTGTGTTCCCTCCACTACCAAAATAATTAGTCTCGTTGCGGTCATCAAGAACTTCATCATCGTCACTATCAGAAACAACCACATTACCTATAGAGAATGGGTTACCTACCTTAGTTGAAGAAGTACAAGGAGATGAAGAAGTACAAGGCTTAGTGGCCTCAACCTGCACCTTCTCTTTCAAACAAACACGACTTTTGATATATCAACTTTTTAGTTTTTCCAGTTACTATTATTTTTCTCGTTGAGACAAAATGAATGAGCGAATCAATTCTCTGATTTTTTTTAACACTCGAGTTACAGCCAATTATTCCTTATTAAAGCCGGTAACATGCGTAGTTAATATCCCTTTAACCATGTTTTTTCGGATAGTAATAAAATATTGGTAAAAGTAGTCAAAAGTTTTTATCAGAAGTTTTAATCAAAACGGTCATTTAAAATTAAATGTTTTAATAGTATGGATATTTAAATTTAAAGGGTTTATCCAAACAACTTTTTCAAAGTTGGGGAGAAAAACATTGCAAAAAAAATAAAAATAAATAAATAAATAAATAAAGGTTAAGATATTAAAATTAAGTAATCAAACCAAGTTACGGATAAAAATAATGCTAAAAAAGTTCAAGTGTTTAACCATAAATTGACTCGAATTAAAGAATTAGGCTGATAGTGGTAAGACCACCCCAAGATTACAAACAACCCAGCCACATCAACGCCAACTCAACTTTTTTCTCTCCCAGACCAAACATATACCAAAATGCTCTTAGTAAGAGGACCACACTCATAACAAAAAACATACCCTGCAAAATTTAAAAAAAAAATAATAATAAAAAAATAATAAAAAAGGTAAAAACTCTCACACACAAACCTCTTCAATTCATTCGGTCCATAGAGGGGGACACGTCTGGTTCAGGTAGACCCACCAAACCTCGGTCTAGTTCAGGTTGATGGGGACGCGTCTGGTTCGGGTAGATTCACTGAACCTCGGTCTTGTTCAGGTAGAGGGGGATGCGTCTGGTTCAGGTAGACCCACTGAACCTCGGTCTGGTTCAGGTAGACGGGGACGTGTCTGGTTTAGATAGACCCACCGAACCAGTCCTATGATGTTTAGGATATGTTTGGCAAAAGGGGCTGGGGCTGGGGCTGGGACTTATAGTATAAGCCGAAATTGAAATTTGTATTTTTTTAAACTTGTTTGGCAAATTAGCTTAAGCTTAGACTTATTATTGCAAAATTACTAAAAAGACATAATTAAATAAGTTTATGTATATGTTAGATATTTTTGTAGATAAATAAGCAATTTACTATTCAAAAGCCTTGATCTAAAGTTTTTAGCTCCTTTTATGAGGCCGAGGCTTATAAAACTTATGACTTATAAGCTCTTTCATAAGCCCGGTATGACAAATAATATTTATTTTATAAACCAACTTATTTTAAAAGCCTAATCCCCATGAGCCCGCCAAACATAACCCATATATTTTTATTTCAAAGTCACAACAATTTCCAAAAAAGTAAAAGGGTAGTGTATGGTAATAAAACCATCACATACCTCTCCACCATAACCCCAAAACCATTACTACATTTCCAAACAAATTAAGCTAGGGTTTATAATATCTTCTGCTGCTGCTGCATTATTCACACAACACAGGTACAATTCTTCTTAACTTCATTTCTTCCTGTATAATATGCATCTTTCATTTTCAAGTTAATATAGGCACAAGTAGTTACACATGTTTGTTCCATAAACTTTTTTAAAAACAAAATCTTTTTGTTATCTAGCCCTTGTAGATTTTATTTTTTCATTTTAGTCACCAGATCTCAAATTTTATTATATGACAATTTCTTCATAAACTTGTTGGTTGGTTATGTTTGGCGAAAAGCTTCTTGGAGTACTTAGAAGCCTTTTAAATATAAGGGTTGCTTCACAATGATTGTTTAGCGTTGTATTTTGAATGCTAATAAAAGAAGCGGTTAGTGTTAGCAATAGGTTCTACGTCATTCTAAGTATATACATATTTGGTACCATACGCTTTATAAAACAAACAGCTAAAGTGTAATTATAAATGGTACAATGTTGTAAAAGCTAAGCAAAATGCTAAAGGCTCCTATTACTAGCGTTTTAATAGGAGCTTCTAAACAAAAACCAAAAGTTAAACGCTCGTTGCCAAACAAAAACTATATTTGTAAACGCTCCAAAAAGCTCGTTGCCAAACAGAGCCATAACTAATAAAAACTTGTCTTCATATATTTTTGATATGCTATTTGTTAAAAGTTCCTGTAGTTTACTTTTGATCTCAATTTGTGAACTAGCTGTTAGATGAATGTATTTTAAGTAATACTTTTTAATTCCTTTTATCTAGCTTCTTGATAGCTTAATGATAATGCCATTAATAAACAGAGTTGTGCAGTATGGGTAGGTCTAGTAGGATCATGGGAATTGGACGATAGTTGCATCTTTTGTAGGACTAGTGGGTATGTGCAATCTGAAATTTAATAAACAAGTGAAATCTGAAATTTTTGTTGTTCATGAGGATTTTAGCATTTCCGGATGTGATCATGGCTGTCATTTAACAACCAAAATACTTTTCTATCTATATTAATTTCCATTCAAGGTGCGTTGTCTTTGTCGTTCACTTGGACCAATCAACTTGCTTTCCTACTTAAGTGATATGGATATTTTTTTTATAACTAACGGTAATTAAAAATGTATGTGATAAGTATGTCAATCAAATTAAAGAGCAGAGGGTAAAAAGGAATGTCAAACCTTTCTGAAAATGAAACGCCATATGAGGCAAAAATCGCTTGTGGTCTTGTGATGTATAATGCTTATACGTTACCCTTTGTATGCAATGACATGTAAATTGTCATAATGTTTCCATGTTTGCAAGCATATTATTATGTGGATATTATATTTCTGTTTTCGTGTTCACTTTCTGCGATCATGATTGAGTCAATGTTGCACGTAAAAGTTTCTATCTTATGTTTCATAAATTCCAAAAAAAAAAAAAAAAAAATTGAAGTTTTCATACTTTTCTTGTAAAAAGCAGGTAGAACGAACATGCCACAGAAAAGAAATTCCAAGGCCAAGAAGACTGGGAAGTGTCATGTGTGTGGGGACACAGGACACTATGCTCGTGACTGCGAAGAAAGAAAGTCAGGTTCTGAAGAAGTGCTGCTTCAGGACACAACCGGGAAGTGTCACGTGTGTGGGGAAACAGGACATTATGCTCGGGATTGCAAAGACAAAAAATCAGATACTGTGAAAGTGGTGCTTCAGGACACAACCAGGAAGTGTCACCTGTGTGGGTACACAGGACACTATGCTCGCGACTGCAAAGAAAGAAAGTTAGATTCCAAGAAAGTAGGGCTTCAGGACACAACCAGGAAGTGTAACGTGTATGGAGAGACAGGACATTATGCTCGGGAATCCAAAGGCAAAACATCTGATACTGTGAAAGTGGTGCTTAAGGAAATATTAGGCTTTGAGATTAAATCCAACAGGAAGGCTCAAGGCTGGTACTTGGCTATTGGTTCTTCAGCGCATGTTTGCTACTCTAGGGACATGTTTATTGACTACAAACCAATGGGAAATCACGAGTTGATTTTGGAAAACAAAGATCATGTTGATGTAGCTGGAATTGGTACAGTGGTGCTTCGCTTCACCACAGGCAAGGTATTGACTCTTTCGAATGTTCTTCATATACCCCAAATCAGTAGATGCCTTCTATCTGTCTCCAAACTCGATGTTCTTGGATACATCATGTCTCTTGGGGGTGGGAGATGTGTCATTAAGAATACCCACGAGGTCATAGGTAATGGGATAGCAGATGGAGCCTCTCATTACGGTGGTGATATTTTTTCAACCGTGTACCGTTTGAGCTTAATGGAAGAGTGTCCTGTTAAGAAAGTGATGCTCGATGAAACAATAGGCTTGTTGGTATCCGATGAACACCCAGAGTTGACCCAAGTCAGAGCTCGAGGGTGGTACTTGCTTACTAGGTGCACAGTTCATGTTTGTAACTCGAGGGACATGTTTGTTGATTACGAGCCGGTGACTAGTTATGACGTGGTTTTGGAAAACAATACTCCTGTTGATGTGGCTGGGTTTGGGACAGTGAAACTTCAGTTGACTAATGGGAAAGTATTGATTCTTGAAAATGTTTTTCATATGCCTAAAATTACCAAGTGTTGTATTTCCGTTAGCAAACTTACTAAGATGGGATTTACTGTGGGATTTTGGAGTGAGGGTTGTGACATTAAGAAGGGTCATGAGACCGTGGGAAATGGATATGTCGAGGACAAATTGTATCGGTTGAGTGTTGTGGATGAACATCCAAGTGCTGACTTCGACCCAATGATTGATCACGAGGTTAATTTGAACAATGATGATCATGCTGATGATCAAGCTAATGATTCGGGATTCAGCCTTACTTGTGGGGGTAGGGAATGCGTCATTAAGGCGGGTGATAAGGTTGCTTTTAAAACATACAATGATGGCGTACTATATAAGATGGACTTAGTGAAAGATCCATTCTCAGTTGCCAAAGTAGTGCGTCATGAAACAATAGGCTTGTTGATTGCCAATGAACACCCAAAGTTGACCAAAGTCAGGGCTCAAAGGTGGTACTTGCTTACTAGTTCCACAATTCATGTTTGTAACTCGAGGGACATGTTTGTTGACTACCAGCCCGTGACTGGTCATGAGGTGGTTCTGGAAAACAATAGTCATGTTGATGTGGTCGGCTATGGAACAGTGAAACTTCAGTTTACTACTGGGAATGTTTTTACTCTTAACAATGTTTTTCATATGCCTGCAATTGTCAAGTGTTGCATATCCATGAACAAGCTTATGGAGATGGGATTAGGCGTGGCCTTTGGTGGTGAGGGATGCTATGTTAAGAAGGGTCAGCAGATCGTGGGAAATGGGGTCGTTGAGGCTGGAATGTTTCGGTTGGGTGTCATTGATGAACATTCAGGTGGAAATCAGGCGTGAGCGTGGTTGTTTAGATGGTCACTTCGGCTAATGGTAATTTAGTTTTTGTCCACAAACTTTCTTAAGCGTGGTTATGTCTTACTGAATCTTAAGTTGTGGTTATGTCACTGAAGTTGATACTTTTGCTGAAGAATTATGTTCTGAATGCTTTTGTGCTTGATAATCGATTAGCTTTTTCTCTTGCCATTATATATATGCCACAATGCTGTAGCTTTTATGTTATCTATATAGGATGCATATTCAGGTTTTGGGACAAACAGCCTATAAAAATATATTGCATTGCTGCATTGGAAGCTGAGGGTGTATTTCAGAATATGCATCTGCTCCCAAGGTTGACACGAGGCTTCAAACACGTACGCTTATAGATATGTAGTGTTATGAGCGATGAGCCCATCTTGTTTGTCACCAAATTGACATGACCACATTTAATTTGTATGTAAAAAACTTTTGTTTCACTTTGATAATCAACAAGTTTACATGTACATATAGTAATGTTTGATAATGGCTCATGAATGACCATGCTTGGCAAAAACTTATTATCACAAGAAAAAATGTCCAACTGAGAAATAAGACACTTAAAACGTTTATTAAACAACATCGATGTTTCCAACAATGCTGTTAATCATGTAGATGCTGTTAATTCAACGGTTCTATGATGGGGGCTGTTAACCAGCCACGACTGAACTTTTTACTTCTATGACAAATTGACGATGTTTGTCGGTAGCAATTTTTTGAAAGGCTCAAGGGGCACTAAGGCGCAAAGGGCTTATGGAGCCTTGAGGCGAGGCGCATGCTTCATGAATATGAGGCATAGTGTATTGATTAAAATTTTAAAAGTTTTGCGAGACAAGTTATGTAATGATCTAGTTTCTAGTTTCAAAATCTTATGTAATCAATTAATATGTTTGTTTCAGTCATATACTTCATCAAATCTTAAAAAAAATAATAATAATAATAACAAAAAAAATATATTCCTCCTTCAAAAACTTGTTTTAAAATCTTATGTAATCAATTAATATGTTTGTTTCAGTCACATACTTCATAAAGTCTTCAAAAAGAATTTCCAAAAAAAAGAGATGCATTCCTCCTTCAAAAACTTGTTTTTTTCAACAGTTAGGTGTTGTTTGTTTGTTAAGAGGCTCTGAATCTGAATCTGATTCGCACATCTGAATCTGAATAAGCGGGAGAAAAGTCTGAATCTGATTCTCATCTTAATCTGAATAAGTGGTTGAGAAATCTGAATCTGACTCAAATAAAACTGTTTGTTTTTGTAAAAATGTGTGGATGCGTTAAACTATCAATTTTTACAATATGAATATAAAATCATTGCATTCGCACAATAAATAAAATTTGTTAAATATAACAAATTAAATTCTTTAATATAATAATCAATTTAAAGTTAAAAGTATTTCAAACAAAACATGCAATTTCATATTTAGGTGGTGTTTGTTTTTTAAGAGGCTCTGAATCTTAATCTGAATCTGAACCGCACATCTGAATCTGAATCTGACCTCATCTAAATGGGAAAAAAAACTTATGTTTGAACCGCACATTTGCTTGCTCGTACAAAAAAAATAAAAAAAAATTGGTTATTTTTGTGTCAACAAGAGGCAACAAGAGGCGTTAAGACAACCCTCTCAAGTTTAGACTATTAAGATCTTACTGCCTCTGACTGCGTCTGAACGAAAAAAAAAAAAAAAAAAAAAAAAAAAAAAAAAAAAAAAAACGGTCTGAGCGGCCAAAATGTCTGACCGCGTCTGAACGGTTCAGATTCAGAGGTTGTTAAGAGCATTTAAAAAAAAAACAAACACGGCCTTATTTGACAAAAATAAAAGTGCTCGAGTTTAAATTGAACTTTTTAAAACGATTAATTATATTGCTCGCATTAGAGTTGAGATATATGAGTCTAAAACCGTACCATTATGAATTATCACATATCATCTTATACATTAGTTATCTAACAAAACATATGCAATGATTCTATTTAATACATTTAATACGAAAAACAAAGGTGAAATAAAGAAAAATAAATAAACAAAGAAATGAAAGAAAAAAAAGAAAAGAAAAACATAACCAAAAATAATAATAATAATAATAAAAGAGACATTTAGAGGTATTAAGACACCCCTCCACATCTAGTTCAACAAGAGGTTTTTGCCTCTTATTGTCTCTTAATGGTTAGAAAAAACCAAAAGCTCTTAATATAGATTGCCTCTTACCGCCTCTGAATGACATAAAAAAAACAAACAGCCTTAATGACCTAAATATCAGACCGCATCTAAATGAGACAGATTAAGATGTTGTTAAGAGACAATTTTTAAAAAACAAACACCACCTTACTCTAAATTCTAGTTTCAAAACCTTAGGTACTACTCAATTGCTGTAATAATTTTGTTTAAGTCATATGCTTTATAAAATCTTTAAACTTGAAAAAAAGAAATAAAGAGTTACATTTCTCCTTCAAAAACTTGTTTTTGTTCAACATTTACTATAACTCTACTTTCAAAACCTTATGTACTCAACTAATATTTTTGTTTCAGTCACATACTTTATAAAATCTTCAAATTAAAAAAAAAATGATAAATAATAATAATAGTAATAATAATAATAATTGTTACATTCCTCCTTCAATTTTTTTTTTTTTTTTTTTTTTTTTCTAGTTTCCAAACCTTATGTACTTGTTGAATATTTTTTAACCAGGGAATAACATCCCTAACGTTTACAGCAGACAATTTACCTTATGTTGTTTGGAAATGAATTTTGACAATTTTCATTTTGCACCCTTTAACTTTTATGATTTTACATAAGCAACCTCTCATTTTAAACGTGACACAGGCAACTTACCTGCACGGGCTGCATCCCATCACTTAATTATGTGTACTTTACTTTATGTTAATAGACCCTATGTTTATGATACGCCTGGGCCCGAGCCCATGGCCTATTTAGGTCTTAGGGTTTTATCATATTTTGTCTTATAAATACTATTGTAATCATTTATTATATTCAATCAATCAAAGTTTAATAAACAAATCTCTAGTTCATCTCTTCTATTTTCTGACGGAGCCAGCACACGCTTGAAGTGGTGCCTTATCCCGATACAACCCCTAACCGGGTCGTATCAATTGGTGCTTTCATTGAGAGCTCTCGTTGAGAGGGTTTTTGATTAGGTTCCAAAAAAAAAAAAAAAAAAAAAAAAAAAAAAAAGTGACTGTTCACGGCACTGTTCATTGCACTGTTCATAGACACTGTTCCGAGGTACTGTTCATAGTTACTGTTCATCAGAATTTTTTTTCCCGTGTTATTCGAGTTACTGTTCATGGCATCGGGCAGCAACGATCGGGACGCACTATCTAAGCTTTTGCAAATGGGTACGGTGGGCGAATATGAGAATGATTTTAAGATTCTTATAAATCAAGTAACGGGGATCTCAGAATCTTTATTTAAATCGATTTATATCTCGGGACTTAAACCGCTTCTACAATGTGCACTCTTAAGGTTAGCGCCTACAACTTTAGGAGAAGCCTATTCCATGGCCCGTATGATGGAGGCTCGTTTTGAGATAATTGCAGGGAAAAAGCTGAACATTGAAGAGAAAATAGATATCGTTCTATCATGGCCAAGTGAAGAAGCTCCATGTGTGATTAAAGAGTCCTTAGATGCTAATGAAGATATTGGTGATATTGAGGTTAGTAGCATGATAAACGATGTTTTTGATATTGGTGAGAGTAATGTGGAAAGCATGGAAGTTCATAGTGAGTTTAGCGAATTTTCAGAAAATAAAATTAGTGTGGAAGATATTGTTGTGGGTGGTGGTGAAGCGTGTAGGGTTGACGAAGATGAGTCGAGTATAGTGATATCGCTACTTAAGGATGGAGGTGGTATATCTGATGGTAGTATAGATGAAATAAATTTGGGTTTAGTCAAAGAGTTTGTGATTAAGATGTTGGAGGGTAGAGATGTTCTCGGCAGGAGTTTGGTTGTTAGTTTGAAGTGGGTATATCGCAAGAAGGGTCGTGGGGCAGCAAAAGATGGAAGAATGGTGTTGTGTTATGTCCACGGCAAAGGAATACGAAAGAAGAAAAAGGCGAAGGCTGCAATTCAAAGAAGATTATGGGATCCCGGATTACGCCAATGTTGCAGGAGGATGGACTGCCCAAACTACTCAAGAAGTCCAAAACGTATGGCATAAAGATTATGTCATATACTCTATCTTTATTTACGTGTCTTTGTTTATGATTGTTTTCATGTTTATTTAGGGAAGTCAATTAAGAATGTTTTAAGAAAACACCTTGAGGGCAAGGTGGTTTTGAAGGAGTGGGGAATGATACGCCTGGGCCCGAGCCCATGGCCTATTTAGGTCTTAGGGTTTTATCATATTTTGTCTTATAAATACTATTGTAATCATTTATTATATTCAATCAATCAAAGTTTAATAAACAAATCTCTAGTTCATCTCTTCTATTTTCTGACGGAGCCAGCACACGCTTGAAGTGGTGCCTTATCCCGATACAACCCCTAACCGGGTCGTATCAGTTTAACCACCATGTCACGGTTCTAAAACTTCAACCCGCAAAGAACCTTCCAAACAAACGAGGCGTGTTTTTACCTAGAAAAACATAAAGATCCACCTCACAAATAAACATCAAAATATGGGTGGGGTTTATTATAGCACTTACAGAGGTTAATGTTTAAAGGGAGCCATTCGAACCTCCGGCATGTAGCCGGTGGCGGAAGAATGTAGATTTGTTAGGATCGATTGACAAAGGCTATTGATATCATGTTAAAATATACAATGGGAGTGTTTTGAGAATGATTGCTTGATTTTCCGTTACAAAGTGATGTGATACATATAGGCACCAAGAGCTATTTTGGGTAAATTGATAATTATCCCCTAATTGAGCTAATTACTATTAGGATACAACTAATTGATTTACACTTATCTACAAATGCACGCTCATGGCACTTATCCAAAATATACGACTAACAATAAATGATTTACACCTTTATTATACTTTTGTAAAGTATGATTTTTGAAACCGAACATGTTTCTTAAACGATTCCCAACTTTTTCCTTATTCAATCGACTCATTGTTTAGTTTAATCTGATTCAACCAGCCGGTGCGGTTTAGTTTTCAAAACACTAAGAGAACACAGTATGGTGGTTGATGACTTGAGCCATCAGCAATGGCACGAGAACCACACTGGTCTTCGGCTCATCGTCCCAGGACTGGTACATACCAACCCATGCGTTTTTTTTTCTTTGGTATATGTGGACAAATGACACCACTTTTACTCCATGACACCCACTTTTATACCAGAGAGCGATTTTGATGCCATAAACAAAAAATGATGAGGTGCACCACTTTTGCTCAAGATACCACGCCATACCCAGCTCTTTAAGAGAGAGAAAAAGAAGAAGGAAAAAAAAAAAAACCTCGGTTAATAACATTTCCCAAAAAGTAAAAAGTACTCGTAGAGTAGTAAAACAAGGTAAACAGCCTCACTATAAAAGCCTCATATGCCAACACCATAACCTGAAAACCACATTCACAAATAAGCTAGGGTTTATCATTGCATTCACGCACAGGTACAATTCTTAGCTTCATTTCTTCCTATCCATTTGCATCTTTCTGTTAATAAAATCAGTTAGAGTTGTTTGTTCTATGTTTAACCACCATGTCACGGTGACGTCATCATCATCCCCATCTGTTTTTAAGAAAGGTTATGGACCTGAAACCTTTTTTTAATAACTAGAACGGTACCCGCGTAATGCGGCGGCTACTTGTGACTATACTTATTACATGATGATGATCCTCATTTTTTTTTGAAAGGTTGGCGGTTATGGGCCTGAAACCTTTTTTTAAAAATAATTTTATTATTTTATTTATTTAGCCCCTTGTAGATTTTATATTTTTCATTTGAGTCACTAGATCTCAAAATTTTAATATTTGTTTGGCAACAAGCTTTTATGTGGGCTTAAGAGCTTATTTATAAATATAAGCTTAAACAAACACCCCCTAAGAAGAGTTTTTTTATTTCGTCATAAACTGCGTAATGGTGACAAGCTTATATGTGGGCTTACGAGCTTATTTGGTTTTGGCTTATATTACATAAACTTTAATTTTCCTGACTTATTTTGAGAGTTATCGGCTTATATAAGTTTATCATATCATAATAAACTTATATAAGCGCACCGGTCTCAAAATAAGCCGAAAAGTTGTGGCTTATGAAATATAAGCCGGACGACATATAAGCTTAAACAAACACCCACTAAGAAGAGTTTGGCGTTAGCGATTAGTTTATTTTACACGTTATACTCAACTAGGTAACTAGGTAAGGTAACAATTGTTAACGGGCTTATGTTTATGTTTACCCACTTATGTTTTATCAAGCGCTTAAGCCCACTTTGAGCTACATGTACATTTATGTTTATTATTTCATATAGCTCAAAGTGGCTAATAAAACTTAAGTGGGCCTAAGCATAAACTTAAGTTTTTTTAACAACAGTCACTTTTTGAAACAAATAGCTACTTATCTGTACCTATTCCTTTTATATAAGTACTTGGTAACATAGGTGTAATTGTAACTATAAAGTGTAATATCGTAAAAGCTAAGCAAAACGCTAAACCATTTCTGAACATTCTTTTCTATTTCTAGAATTCTTTTCTTGGTGTCAAAATAGGATATGTGATATAAAAATGGAGGATCTATTGTCTTTTCTCGTTTTTCTTGAAACGCTCCTTTGATTAGCGTTGTTGCCAAATAAGAATTATATTCTAATTGCTAATAGCTAAACGCTCCAAAAAAAGCTCTTAGCCAAACACCACCATAATCAATACAAATTTGTTTTTATA
Source organism: Artemisia argyi (assembly GCA_030686995.1). Classification (NCBI taxonomy): domain Eukaryota; kingdom Viridiplantae; phylum Streptophyta; class Magnoliopsida; order Asterales; family Asteraceae; genus Artemisia; species Artemisia argyi. The sequence goes on from CM060708.1 coordinate 295,056,975, forward strand.
CATGTTTGATATTCTATTGTATAGTTTATGTTATTTTTCTGGATTGCGGATTTTATAGCATTTTTTATGGTACTGTATATTTAAGGAATAAAGTTGGGAAGGTGTACATTTAGTAATCGTTTAATGAATGTATTGAGGTGAGATTATGTATATTCATGTTGAAAATGTATATACTCTTCTATACTATGATAAATAGTTAATTAGTTTATGAAGATGCAAAAGCATATACTTTATACTAGGATTAATGGGATATAGCAGTGGTAAGAGTGTGTAATATGGTGTTTGCTTGCTAAATTGTCAGTTTGTCACGACTTCGTAAAGGTTATTTCTACCAGTCTTTTGATGAAGGTATTGTGTTGAGATGAAATATTTAGGCAGGTCTCTTGTTTACCGAGGCACATAGGTTTATGTTTCATTAAAGATCTTATAGTTTAAGTTTTGATCCCTGTTTGAGAAATTTATTACACTTTGATGGCTGCAATCATGAAATGTTGCATATCCGTTAAAATGCTTAAGGAGATGGGATTTAGCGTGGGCTTTGATGATGGGGGATGCTATGTGAAGAAGGGTCAGGAGATCGTGGGAACTGGTTTTGCTGAGGATGGATTGTTTCGGATGGGTCTCGTTGATGAACTTTTGGTAGTTTAGTTTTGGTCCACAAACTTTCTTAAGTGCATACTTTTGACTTCATGTATGCCTATTGGATCTTAAGTTGTGGTTATGTCGTAATGTCTTACTGAATTTAATAGTTGTGCTGAAGAATTATGTTATGTATCCTTTTGTGCTTGTTAATCCTTTAGCTTCTTTTCTTGCCATTATATATAACCACAATGCATCGCTTATGTTATGCATATGGTGGAAACAGGCTATAGAGATGTAGTGCCTTTGCAAACTGGGTGCAATTCAGAATATGGATCTGCAATAGTTAAGTGTTAAAAAGTTTAGTTTACCTGGATAATCAATCACCAATTTACATGTGAATATAGTAATGTTCAATATATGGTTAATGAATCAATCACTATGGCTTTGCTAAAGACTAATAATTCCAAGAAAATAAGGTCTAAGAGGAATGATGTTTCCAACAATGCTATTAGTTGTGTATACTTTGTTTGTTGGTAGGGAGTTTATCCCAGTTTATTCAAGACTTATAAATTGAGCAGTTATAAAGCAATCGCATTTCTCGTCTCTCACTTAGCTCTGATCTGGTGTCGTCGCTCATAGTCCAAGAAGAGTAGTCCTTTCATTGGCTAACGGGATGGTTCAACTAATCTGGAAATGAAAGTTTTGATAGTTTCGAGTGGAAATGGATATTTATTCTCCATTTGAAATGTAAATGTTACATTCTTTTCCACAGGCTTAACTTCTGATAGTAGATTACTAGACATTGGCTCAAGGAGTAAATTGTTAATGATTGTATTTTTCACTCATCTATGCAAGCAAGCCTTATTTGTGATTTCCAATGTTTGTTCTTTACATGACATAGCGTGTGATGATGGTATTGGTGGCTATTATACATTGGGTAAATGAAGGAACCTTTGGAAATAACATCTTCCAAGTTTATCAAACTTTTGGCTACTTTTCCCTTTTGCTAGCTTCTGTGTGCCTATTGGCGATGAGACTTGGATTTGACCAATTTCATGAATAACTATTAGTACTACTACTACATATCTATGGTTGTTAAAGTATTTTTCTATCTTGTTGCATAATAATACTAGCAACATTTTTCATTTTTATTTTGGAATAAGAATACTAGAAACAATTTCTTCCCATATTTTATGCTCTCATTTCTAAATTATGAACCCATTCGGTACACATTACAAATATGTGTTCACACTATACTTGTATGTAAGTATGTAACTGGATGCTTACATAGATAGAACAAATGATATTTGAAACAGAGAAGATGGAAAAGGGAATGGCAATGGATGTTATGCTTTGTCACTCGTTCATAAATGACAAGTTAGCAACAAATTCATATATATAATTTTAAATGATTTGCACACTCAACTTTTGAATTGAGAGACTCCAACCTATGCAATAAACAATTATACTATGTATATATACAGTGTGCAAATCAAAAGCTCATATATAAAAATCATCTCCTTATTTTTTGGACCGACCATCATATTTTTCATTATGCGTTTATACCATGTACAAGTTTGTTTACATCAAAAAAAAAAAAAAAAAAAATGTATCACCTACTCATGGTGATCGACATCTATATACGTACTCAACGTTTACCGCCAAACAAACGGTAATGTCAGACACCGAGTACCATTACATGCCACCTCAATCGAGGTTGATCCCACCTTTTGCGCATCAGGCTCGTTCTCCAAACCTACCTCATCTTAAAAAAAAAAAAAATATTAAAAAAATAAAAATAAATAAATAAATCAAAGTAATTACACTAGAAGCTCAATACCCAAGGTATTACGAGAATGGACCAAAAAAAATACCCATTACAAAATGAGTCCATTAGCGCACTAAAAGAAGAATGTGTCGTGCGCATGTGATGGTTGTTAGTAAAAAAAGAAGCAGTTATAAGTGTATAACCATCTTCATCTTCCGAATAACACTATATCATTTTCAAGATTCTTATAACATCAAACACAAACACTATCAAAATACTCTTAAGATCTAGAATAATACACACCAAAAACACACACCAAACCTATGCAAAACACATAAAACTGTATATGGGTGAGAGTTTTGTGATCGCTTTGAGAGAGGAGAATAAGGAGTGCACACACAAAACTTGACATTGAGCGCGTATGATATTGGAGCGTGCCTAGAGGGATGCACACTTGGTTTCTTTGCTCGACACGTAGAAGCATGGCACACGCAAGCGTTTGATGCGCCCAAGCATTGGTGCGTGGTTGTTTGTGTGGCAATTTCTTATTTGATTAACTTAAGCGCGCATGTGAAAATATAGTGTGCGCCGCGGACGTGGAACGTGCCTACAAAATCGTATACATACATGAAGCATGCTAAGGCCATGCTCACAGGTTGTATGCGTGAGTTGGACACGGGGGCCTTCAAAGTTGCTAAATGTAAAAGATGAGCCACATGTCGGAAATCAAACGGAAACACGCTTGTTGTGAGCGCTGAAAGGCCATTTGGTAATATAAAAATTAGATTATCGTTTCGTAATATATGGTTACAAAGGGTTCAAAACGGTAATTTTCTCTAACAAAATTATAACACATCAACCACTTCTTTTTAAACCGTCATCGCAACATTTTCTTTCATCCCATCAGGGTTATATATCACATGAATTACAAGAAAACCATTGCCCATCACCAACAAACTGTAAAGCATTTGATATGTCGTGAGAGACCAATCGTTGTTTTAACTCTACAAAAGTACTAGTTTTTTTAATATATTAACTTTGAGTCTTTGACAAAAAAAATATATATGTATTAAACCCGATCATTGTATAATGGGAATCGTTTAACGTGTGTATGAAATTGAGAATTATTTCAGGCTTATAATTATGCTTTTGCTTAAAGTTAAGTATTTATAAGCTCCTTAAAATTTAAAACTTCGAATGGTGTTTAAGGGTACTAATGGAAGCGGGATGCAAGCGGTTTGGGGGCAAACCGCCGGTGAACACTGCCGCCACATGGGCGGTATGGTGAGGTGGCAAGGGTGGGCGGCAATACATGATTCAACGGTTTCTAAACTTTTGGAACGTTGGAGCATTTAATGAGTGGAACGTTGGGGCAATTTTTAACCGTTGGAATTGAAACAAAAAACAAAAAAAAATAAAAATAAATAAATAATAAAAAATAAAAATTCCTTTATAAATACTATACTTTCATATTTTCAAAAATAAAAATTCCTATATAATATGCATCTTTCTTTTTACAGTTAATAAATTCAGTTACAGTTGTTTGTTCCATGTTTAACCACCATGTCACGGTGACGTCATCATCATCGCCATCTGTTTTTAAACAACTTTATTATGACTACGTCATCATTTTGAAGAAAGGTTGACGGTTATGGACCTGAAACCTTTTTTTAAAAACAATTTTGTTATTTTATTTATTTCGCCCCTTGTAGATTTAATATTTTCATTTAAGTCACTAGATCTCAAAATTTATAAATTTCTCACCTAACTTTTTAATATTTGTTTGGCGACAAGCTTTTTGGAGCATTTAGGATTTTGTTTAAATGCTCTTATTTTGAATAAGCTTAAACAAACACCCCCTAAAAAGAGTTTGTTTATTTCATCATAAACTGCGTAATGGTGACAAGCTTATATGTGGGCTTACGAGCTTATATGATTTCGGCTTATATTACATAAGCTTTAATTGTCCGGCTTATTTTGAGAGTTATCGGCTTATATAAGTTTATCATATCATAATAAACTTTTATAAGCGCACCGGTCTCAAAATAAGCCAAAAAGTTGAGGCTTATGAAATATAAGCCGAACGACATATAAGCTTAAACAAACACCCACTAAGAAGATTTTGGCGTTAGCGATTAGTTTATTTTACACGTTATACTCAACTAGGTAAGGTACCAATTGTTAACGGGCTTATGTTTTATGTTTACCCCACTTATGTTTTATCAAGCGCTTAAGCCCACTTTGAGCTATATGTACATTTATGTTTATTATTTCATATAGCTCAAAGTGGCTAATAAAACTTAAGTGGGCCTAAGCATTAACTTAAGTTTTTTAACAACAGTCACTTTTTGAAACAAATAGCTACTTATCTGTACCTATTCGTTTTATATAAGTACTTGGTAACATAGGATATGTGATATAAAAATGGAGGATCTATTGTCTTTTCTCGTTTTCCTTGAAACGCTCCTTTGATTAGCGTTGTTGCCAAATAAGAATTATATTCTAATTGCTAATAGCTAAAAGCTCCAAAAAAATCTCTTAGCCAAACACCACCATAATCAATATAAATTTGTTTTTATACATGTTTGATATTCTATTGTATAGTTTATGTTATTTTTCTGGATTGCGGATTTTATAGCATTTTTTATGGTACTGTATATTTAAGGAATAAAGTTGGGAAGGTGTACATTTAGTAATCGTTTAATGAATGTATTGAGGTGAGATTATGTATATTCATGTTGAAAATGTATATACTCTTCTATACTATGATAAATAGTTAATTAGTTTATGAAGATGCAAAAGCATATACTTTATACTAGGATTAATGGGATATAGCAGTGGTAAGAGTGTGTAATATGGTGTTTGCTTGCTAAATTGTCAGTTTGTCACGACTTCGTAAAGGTTATTTCTACCAGTCTTTTGATGAAGGTATTGTGTTGAGATGAAATATTTAGGCAGGTCTCTTGTTTACCGAGGCACATAGGTTTATGTTTCATTAAAGATCTTATAGTTTAAGTTTTGATCCCTGTTTGAGAAATTTATTACACTTTGATGGCTGCAATCATGAAGTGTTGCATATCCGTTAAAATGCTTAAGGAGATGGGATTTAGCGTGGGCTTTGATGATGGGGGATGCTATGTAAAGAAGGGTCAGGAGATCGTGGGAACTGGGTTTGCTGAGGATGGATTGTTTCGGATGGGTCTCGTTGATGAACTTTTGGTAGTTTAGTTTTGGTCCACAAACTTTCTTAAGTGCATACTTTTGACTTCATGTATGCCTATTGGATCTTAAGTTGTGGTTATGTCGTAATGTCTTACTGAATTTAATAGTTGTGCTGAAGAATTATGTTATGTATCCTTTTGTGCTTGTTAATCCTTTAGCTTCTTTTCTTGCCATTATATATAACCACAATGCATCGCTTATGTTATGCATATGGTGGAAACAGGTTATAGAGATGCAGTGCCTTTGCAAACTGGGTGCAATTCAGAATATGGATCTGCAATAGTTAAGTGTAGTAGTATTATGATTCCATCTTGTTTGTAACAAGATATGACCACGATATCTTTTTTATGTGTTAAAAACTTAGTTTTACCAAGATTATCAGCAAATGTACATCTAGTAATGTTTAAAATTGGGTTTAAAACTCAGGTATGCTTATCGTTTGTCATTGCGTCACTTTATACTAGTTACATAGGTGATTCAAAGATCAATCTACTATTGAGGTGTTGGATTGATTGTTTAGATCTTCAAGTTTGGAAATCTATTTGAGATATATCAACATTATGTTTTAAGCCATCATGTTATATTTTTTTGAATTTAATGGTATTTATGGTTGCTGATTTACGGAAGGAGGGCGGTACCTCAATCTAGTAAATTTATTAATCACAAAATATTTAGTGATAGACTCCCATCTCCTCTTAGTGTAACGGGACAGACCCGAAGACAATCACAAAGCTAAGAAAACTAATTAAATAAACAAACATATGGTCTTACTGCAAATATATATACTTTGTAATATGTCAGTGCAGTTTTAGGAGGATTTTTGATTAAGTTGTTGGTTAACGATAAAAAGAAAATATTCTAACAAACTCTCGTAAAGCATAATAGATAGGGGTAATTCTCCTGGGCGAACATTGGTAACTATCTAGACCACCAGACCTTGATACTTCTATTTGGATGACATTGAATTGCAGTGTTGTTCCTCCCATGAGTAAAATTGAAATGCATTGTCGATTTGTAGATGTATAACTTAACTAGCATATGACACGACTATAGAGTCAGTAGCGGAGCTAGAAAATTTTCCGTGGGAGGGCAGAAGCAAATTTTTTTCGAGAAATACATTAAATGGGAGGGCCGAAATAAATTTTTTTCCGAAAATACACATGAAATCGCAAATAAATACACTAACGGGCTTGGACCTAGGGGGGCGAGGACCCTCCCTTGTCCTCACATAGCTCCGCCTATGTATAGAGTTATGGAATTATCATTGAAAAACGACTTCGTACCTTGCTTTCTAGATATGAAAAACGACTATAGAGTTTGCACATATGTCTAGAAAGCTTGTGAAAACGTCATGAATTCCATGCTAGGATCCTTATTGTTACATTTGTTTGGGCTCTTAGTCATAACTTTAATATATTCGTACGACTATATTGTTACGCATTGTATACTAGTTATAATACCTGTGCATGCATAGGGTTTTTAAAATTTCGTTTTGATTATGTATTATTATCGATTAAGAAATGAACCACTTAACATGTTTCAAATAGTTTTACTTAGTGGACTAAAAATAAAAAATCATATGTATGTATATATATTATAATCTACCTATTATTTTAGGAGAATGATTTTTTATTAAAAATTATATTTTATTATTCAAGCAAAATCACATGATGATACTTGACTTGCATGAGATGTTAGTGATATATGCTTTTAGTTTTGCAAACCCGTGCTATCAATTTACGATGTTTTTGTAATTCTGGTATTTCTTTTACTTATATTTTCGTTAATATATGTAGCATATTTAGATAGCTTTGAAGATTGATTCATTTCCTTGATTATGAATAACCATCATACCATGTTTACTAATGTACATTTTTGTTTGAAAATTTGTATTTTCATAAGTTTGTGCTATTTACTTCTCATGTTTTATCATAAAATTACCAAACTAACATAGATGCTTACACTATAGTTTCTTTATTACATAAAGAGAAAAAAAAAATGTAATTGGTAGAACTCAAATTTAATCTTACGATTATTTATAATGTATAAGAATAATTTTTCTATAAACCCGAACTATATAAGAAAATTATTATTACTTGTATAAGTAAATTATAAATGCATAAAGATGACAGAGTACATCCGCAAGTCTTTTAGGATTGTTTGAATCCTTACCGACCTTTCACTTTAATGCAATTTTCCTCACAATTGGCCTAAATCATCAAGGTAAAACACACCCATATTTTAGACCGTTAGTTGACACCCATAGTGTTATCAATGACGGCAAACACCTGCTAAGTTTTATTAATTCATTCAAAGACAAATTACACTCCGAAAAGAATTCCTACTATAAAATTCCCCATATAGGCACTAAAACACATCTTTGGTACATTAACCTTCCATGACAATCATGTGTTGATACTTAATCCTCCTCTAAAAACCGCACACACCAAATTGCATTACACTTTAGTGTGTGCGATAAGATCATAAAACTGCAAAAACTACTAATGTGTTGCATTATAGTGAGGATAACAACAAAGTTAGTCATAACATCAAATCAGAAATCTTCAGATTAGAACTAAAGGGGTGTTTGGTTATGCTTATTAAATGTGCTTATTGGCTTATTCAATTACCATAACACAATAAGTTTATGATAAAACTATAAGCTTTTTTGAGAAGCTTAGTAAAAAACCCCTGAACTCCCAACTAATTCTATCATAGCTTAGTGTGTTTATAGTAAAAACACAAATATTAAGTGTAGAAATTTTCAATAAAACATTAAAAAAAAAAATACTAAAAGTTGGTATGTATAACAAAAAAGTTAAACTATAAAAAAATTTACTAAAAACTATATGCTAGATAAGGCATAAGCCAAAGTGCTGTTGAGGTCTCTTTCAGATTCTATTCATAAGCAAAAAGGGGTTTACACATAAATCATAAGTATAGAATAATGGTTGTATCTCACATCCGTGATTACCAAGTCAATAACATTATCGCAGTATAGTAACGTAATAACCTAATTAAAAACTACATATTCTTGCTGAATAATTCTCATGTACATACTTTTAATTCTTTTACAACAACCAACTATTATTATTTATTTTTTAATTTTATTATTATTATTATTTTAAAACATCAAGTCAATGAATAAAGTTAGGTTATCACCTAAGTAGTTTTTCTTTTTTTGATTTAGGAGGTGATTCTTATCAAATAAAGATTGTGATGCGTGCATTTTTTTTTTAAATTTAAGGAAAACACCTTCTATATTAAAGAATGACTATCTAGCCGATGTTTTTTTTTTTTTTTTTTTTTTTTTTTTTTTTTTTTTTTTTTTTTAATAATTAGCTTTGTATAACATTTTTAACTGACAGAGATGTTGAGTTTGAGGTTAATGTTGTTATTTAACTTTAACTATTGATATCATGTTGTACAAAATATGCGAGTTTAGTGGCACATAATGAGCGTTGATAAAGTTAAAATATGTTCCGTAAAGTTTTTAAAATATTTTTATGGATATCCATATATAAATTTTAAATAACAATTTCATGAGTCGTTGTTATAAGTAGAATCACGTATATTTATTTTATATCACAGTAACTCATGCTTATCATTTGATATTTATATTCCCGTTACTAATAATTTAACCGTATTTCAAACCCGTGTACGCATAAATTAAACTTTTAAATAGTAACATGAGTCCTTATTTAAAAAATATATTCTAATGGATGAAAGTTTAAAACTAACATTAGTTTAAAAAATATTTAACGTATATTAAAACTAATTCGCATATTTACCAAATTTATTTTAATAGATGAAAGTCAAAAAAACTAATACTATTACTCATGTAATTTTAAACAACGTTAACATTATAAAATATAGGGGGTATGAAGTGTTAGGGGTTATTTGTTTATTATCTAAAGTTATTAAAAAATATGGAGACTTATAATTTTACACTTAACCACTAAGGTTTTATTAATTACCTCCTTTTTTCTTAAGTTTTAATTTTCATAAATTTGACACCTATATTTTTATGTGTTTTTTTTATCAATCAAATTCTCCACCAAATTTAAAGTTTGACCAAATCAAATCAATTTTGACTTTTTATTAGCCAATCATATTGCTTGATTTTGCTTATGTGTCAAAATTGAGCTCTCCTATTGGTCCAATTTTTTTTTCAATGAGAAGGGTTTTGCAAAAACACTCCGAAATGATGTAATTCTTGTATTATATAAAAGATTTCTAGTTTTTAAAGCATCTATAGAAGTTAATTTAATATTTTCAATATTTGTTATTTACCTGACAAAGCTTGTCAAAGACTTTTGAAAGTTAAGTAGTTGATGAGGTTTGCTTTTGTACATTGGATAAAAAGAATCTTTGATCCACCTTGGGAAACAAGTCAAACAATATCTTCAAAGTTTATCAAATTTTCGGCAACTTTTCCCTTTTACTAGACTTCTGTTGGCCTATTGGTGATGACGCATTGAGGCTTTGATTTTGACCCTTCTTAAAACAGCTAGCTAATCATGTATGTTGTAATAATTAGGGGTGATCAAATGGACCGGATCGATCGACAAAACCGACCTGACCAGACCGGACCGGACACATCGGTCCGGGGTTTTTTATAAACTCGGTCTCGGTCCGGTTTGGTCCAGTCCGGTCCGGCTTAAAAACCGGACATTTAGCCTATTTGGATCGAGACTGGACCGGACCGGACCGAACCGGACCGACCACATTCGGTTCGGTCTCGGTTTAGGTTTTTTGCCTGATTCGGTCTCGGTCCGGTCTGGTTTTTCTCGGTCCGGTCCGGTTTTGGACCGATGAGCAACCTTAGTAATAATTATGACTGATTTAGAGTATGTGTGTCAAAAATAGCGGTAATAGTGAGTTGTTGCATTAAACAGTAACTATATTTTTCAGAAAAAAAACGTTTGATAAAGCTACTTGTCAAATGAGCATTAAAAATCACAACTCTAAATCCTCACCGCTCCTAAATACTCTGCATCAAACACACCCTTACAGAGACGGAGCCAGGATTTGGCGTTAGGGGGGTCGGTGTTTCTTTGTTTTGAAACAGTAGACATGCTATTATGTGTTCTATGTTATGAAGTTACAAGGTCTTGCATTTGTGTAGCGTGTTTGTGGTTGTAAATGTGCTTGCTAGTCGTTAACAGTGATGTTATTTGCTTAAGAAATAATCTATCATAGTTTGACGCCAAAACTTATATTTGTGGTCATATGAGTATCTAGAAATTCGAATATTAGAAAGTGTTTCGTTGTTCTATTAAGCTGACTACAAATTAAAGTATATAAAACATATACGGAGTACTTTCTAGTTGCTTATTGGCATCATGTATATAAATAGTTTTTGTGGTGGTTCTAAATATATAAATCTCAATTAGATAACTTAAAATATCAAATACAAATTTTAGAATAATCAAAAGTGAAAGTAAAATAAAATAAAAGCGTGGCTATGTAAAGTACTAGAGTATTTTTTTATTTTTTATTTTTTGAAAGAAATGACTATAATAGAGTAACAGACAACAAAAAATACAGATTGGGGGAGCAGTTAGGAATTTCACGTATTGTATTTGCCTACCATTTTTAGAACTTGGTCAATAAAGGGGGGCCAGAAGGTAAAATATATAATGATAATAGACTTTGGGCATATAATCGTCTAAAGATGTTGGGCTATTGGGGGAGGCCAAGCACCCTCCAGGCCCCCCCTCCCCCCTCTCCATCCGTCTTTGCACCCTTAGTTGTTTGGGAACAATTAAATTCAAATGATGAGTAATTATTGTAAAAATACAAATAATTTATGCAATGTCCAAATATTAGACATAGTCCTAAAAGCTATATTTAGCATCTCCTAATCCTAAAATTTGTCAACTTTACATTAGAATCTATCAACTTTAATGACAAAATAGCGGATAAGTAAAACAAGATAACACAAAACTGCTTCTAGTAATTTACTTTGAGATAATAGAAAGATCGAAAAATTGCTATAGCAATACCAAGCACCCATTAGCTTTATAATTTTATAAACACAACAAAAAATAAAGATGATTTAAGTAATCGTTGGTGATCAAATCCGTCACTATCACATCAGGTTCACATTATCATTCACTCTCTTTCATCAAACCAACCACTGAATTGAATACTCGTAATAATTAGCATTTAAACACAAACATACTTCACGAAACATCCATACAAACAAAAACCATAAATTTTAATTCCGTGGTATCAACGACAAAACCACCTCCACTTTTTGGCGTTCACGCATGCAAAGAGGGAGGCGTAACAAGGCAAACTTGATAGAGTGAATAACACAAGATCCACCTCGCAGTCTTACTTGGTGTATTTTTGTTAAGTGGTACTATTGGTACCCTTACCTTAGGCTGCTCATCGGTCCAAAACCGGACCGGACCGAGAAAAACCGGACCGGACCTAGACCGAAATCCGGCAAAAAACCTAGATCGAGACCGGACCGAATGTGGTCGGTCCGGTCTCGGTCCAAATAAGCTAAATGTCCGATTTTTAAGCCGGACTGAACCGGACCAAGACCGAAATTATGAAAAACCCTAGACCGAGACCGGACCGAATGTGGTCGGTCCGGTCAGTTTTGTCGGTCGGTCCGATCCATCCGGTCCGTTTGCTCACCCTTACCCCTGCCCCTAAAATACAACCGATACCTCTCCCCCATTAACCACTTTATTCACAGGACCAAAGCAACTTTTTATAAGATAAGACAACCTTTTATGATTTTCAGTTCCGTATGTATGTTTTATTACTTTAAACTTGTTAAACTTTATATTTGTTGTACCATTTTTTTATTTTACGGTTTTATAATAAAAATAAATGATAAAAAATGAACAATACAAAATATCGAATCCCATTTTTGTTTAGTCACAACATTTTCTAAAAAATAAATTAAGAGTAGTGTACGGTAATAAAACCATCATCAACCTCCTCCACCAAAACCCCAAAAACCATTACTACTTTTTCAACACGGTTTATATCTACTGCTGCATTTACACAACACAGGTACAATCCTTAGCTTCATTTCTTCCTCTATTCATCTTTCTTTCATTTTTATTTTCAAGCTAAAAAAAGTTCTTTCTTATAAGGGTTTCTTTTAAAGAATGTTTTTTTTTTTTTTTTTTTTTTTTTTTTTTTTTTTTTTTTTTTAAGTATTAAAAAAGTTAAAGAAATAACTCTCAACTATTTTGTCATAAAATTTGTAACATTTTTTTTTTTTTTTTTTTTTTTTTTTTTTTTTTTTTAATTTTCCAAATTATAATTTTAGTACATTTTCAAATGTTTGTAAATTTATCATGAACCTGTAACTTGTGTTATTTTGTTATTTAGTCCCTGTAGATTTGATATTTACAGTTTAGTCACTAGATCTCAAATTTTACATATTAGCCTCTCAATTTTATAATATGCCAATTTTGTCATAAACTTATTGGTTGGTTATGTTTGGCGAAAAGCTTGTTGGAACATTTAGAAGCCTTTAAAATATAATGGTTGCCTGACAATCAGTGTTTACCGTTTATATTTGAACGCTCCAAAACCAGTTGCCGAACAAACACTATATTCTAAACGCTCCAAAAAGCTCGTCGCCGAACAGAGCCATAATTAATAGAGACTTGTCTTCATATATTTTTGATATTCTTTTTGTTAAAACTACTGTAGTTTATGTTTTGATCTCATTTTGTGAATTTTATTATAGTGTGATGGTACTGGATATTTAAGCGATATAGTTGGGATTTGGGAACTAGTTGTTACTTGTTAGATGAATGTATTTTAAGTATATTGGTAGGTCTCTTGTTTAGTGAGATAAGAAGGTTCTTAGAGCTAAAATCATGTGCTTTCTAACGGTTTTTTGCGTGAGATGTTAAAATTGTTAGTATACATTCTTGCTGACTGATGTTTATACTATGATATATAGTTAGTTTATGTAATTGAAAAAGCATATGATTATTTCATCGGAAATGAATTCGTACTTGTTTGATATTCTATTTGTTAAAGGTTCCTGTAAATTACATTTTGATGGTACCAAATATTTAAGCAATATTGCTTGGAGGGTGTGCATTTAGTATTTGTTTGATGAATATAGTGTAGTTTGACGTTTAGCGATATAAGAAGGTTCTTAGGGCTAAGATTACTACACAAGCTTCATGTATATATATATATATATATATTTTTGAAAGGGTGCTTATGTTATTGTATGCGTGCTTGACGATTGATGTTTATGCGATGCTTAATAGTTACTTGAATGGTTTGATATGAAAATTCGAATGTGTCGTAATTTGGAATCATAGTATAAGCAGAGTCGTACAGTAGTTGGTTTTAACAGCTTGGAAAAGGGCTGTTTTGACGAGGTAATTCACACAACCACTTGGGTCATTCGGAGATACCGCAGTAGATTTTGTATTGATCCGAAGCAATCCGTATAGACACTCTTGTTAACGAGATCAGAGTTTTATCCCACCATGGATTGATTAGATCAATGATCCCCTGTTAGCTCGTTAAGTCGTGCAGTAAGGGTAGGTCCAGTAGGATCATAGGAATTGGACGATAGTTGCATCTTTTGTAGGACTAGTGGGTATGAGACGATCAGAGGCAGAAGTGTTGGCTCGCACTAGACATAATTTTTAAGAAATTCATTTTGCAAATGCTTTAACGATTGAGGTATGTGCAATCTGAAATTTAATAAACATCGCGTGAAATCTGAAATTTTTGTTGTTCATGAGGATTTTAGCATTTCCGGATGTGATCATGGCTATCATTTAACAACCAAAATACTTTTCAAACTATTTTAATTTCCATAGGTGCGTTGTCTTTGTCATTCACTAGGACCAATCAACTTGCTTTCCTACTTAAGTGATATGGTTTATGTTTTATAACTAACAATAATTAAAAATGTATGTGATAAGTATGTCAATCAAAAGAGCAGAGGGTAAAAAGGAATGTAAAACCTTTCTGAAATTGAAACGCCATATGAGGAAAAATTGCTTGTGGTCTTGTGTTGTATAGTGCTTATAAGTCACCCTTTGTATGCAATGACATGTAAATTGTCATAATGTTTCCATGTTTGCAAGCATATTATTATGTGGATATTATATTTCTGTTTTCGTGTTTACTTTCAGCGATCATGATTGATTCAATGTTGCACGTAAAAGTTTCTATCTTATCTCCTTCATAAATTCCAAAAATAATGAAAAGTTTTCATACTTTTCTTGTAACAAGCAGGTAGAACGAACATGCCACAGAAAAAAAATTCCAAGGCCAAGACTGGGAAGTGTCACGTGTGTGGGGACACAGGACACTATGCGCGCGACTGCAAAGAAAGAAAGTCAGGTTCTGAAGAAGTGGTGCTTCAGGACACAACCAGGAAGTGTCACGTTTGTGGGGAGACAGGACATTATGCTCGGGAATGCAAAGACAAAAAATCGGATACTGTGAAAGTGGTGCTTAAGGCAATAATAGGCTTCGGGACTCTATCCAACAACAAGGCCCAAGGCTGGTACTTGAATTGTGGTTCTTCAGAGCATGTTTGCTACTCTAGGGACATGTTTGTGGACTACAACCCTATGAGAGATCACGAGGTGATTTTGGACAACGATGATCATCTTGATGTAGCTGGAATTGGTACAGTGGTGATTCGATTTGACACACACAAGGTTTTGACTCTTTCAAATGTTCTTCATATACCCAAATTCAGTAAATGCTATGTATCTGTCGCCAAACTCGATGATCTTGGATACATCATGTCTTTTGTGAGTGGGACAGGGGTAGGTGTCATTATGAAGAGCACCGAGGTCATAGGTAAAGGGTATAATTTAGGGAATGGAGTGTATCGGTTGAGCTTAATCGGAGATCGTCCTACGAGGAAACATCCAGGTGGTGCTGACTACGACCCAATGAGTGATCGCAAGGTTACTTTGGACAACGATGATCTTGCTGAAGTGGTCAAGATTGGTATGTCGGCTATTAAATTCAGCCCTGATAAAGCTAATGATTCGGGACTCGTCATTACTTTTGGGGGTGGGCAATGTGTCGTTAAGCAGGGTGACGTGGTCTTTCAAAAAGGATACAAGGATGGCCTTTTATATAAGATGGACGTTATGAAAGGACCACCCACACATGCCAAAGTAGTGCATCATGAAACGATAGGCTCTTTGATGGGCAATGAACACCCAAAGTTGACCAAAGCTAGGGCTCGAGGGTGGTACTTGCTTGCTAGGTGCACAATGCATGTTTGTAACTCGAGGGACATGTTTGTTGACTACCAACCGGCGACTGGTCATGAGGTGGTTCTGGAAGACAAAAATCGTGTTGACGTGCTTGGGTATGGAACGGTGAAACTTCAGTTGACTACTGGTAAGGTTTTGACTCTTGAAAGAGTTTTTCATATGCCTGCAATCATGAAGTGTTGCATATCCGTTAAAATGCTTAAGGAGATGGGAATTAGCGTGGGCTTTGATGATGAGGGATGCTATGTGAAGAAGGGTCAGGAGATCGTGGGAACTGGGTTTGCTGAGGATGGATTGTTTCGGATGGGTCTCGTTGATGAACTTTTGGTAGTTTAGTTTTGGTCCACAAACTTTCTTAAGTGCATACTTTTGACTTCATGTGTGCCTATTGAATCTTAAGTTGTGGTTATCTCGTAATGTCTTACTAAAGTTGATACTTTTGCTGAAGAGTTATGTTATGAATGCTTTTGTGCTTGACTATCGATTAACATTTTTTTTCTTGCCATTATATATATACCACAATGCATCGCTTATGTTATGCATATCAGCATACTAGGTTTGGTGGAAACAGGCTATAAAGATCGGGAATATATTTAGCTACAATTGAATTGTAACCAATTCCTTACAATTTATGTCATCTTGTTTGTGACAAGATATGACCACGACATCTTTTTATGTGTTAAAAACTTGGGTTTACCAAGATTATCAGCAGTTTAATGTACATCTAGTAATGTTTAAAATCGGGTTAAAAACTCATGTATGCTTATCGTTTGTCATTGCCTCAGTTTATGCTAGTTACATAGGTGATTAAAAATGAATGGGCCAATACTATTTAGGTGTTGGATTGATTGTTTAGAAATACACAAATATAGATACTTTGTAATATGTCGGTGCAATTTTACGAGGTTGTTGATTAAGTTGTTGGTTAACGACGTCTGTCTTAAAAAGAAAATATTCTAACAAGCTCTCGTAAAACATACTCAGCGAGTGGATTGTTTTTGTGGATACTTTTATGTGGGTATAGCAAATTTTAACATTTATTTTTTTTAATTCAAAAGTACAATCAATTCAAACACAACATTAACTCTCATGTTCATTTTGAACATGAGAAAATCCTTATCCATAACTTAACTACCATATGACACGACTAGTTGTGCCTCTTAGGCATTCTCTCAATTCGTTTAACGATGGAACTTGAAAATAGGAAGGTACCAACACATTCCACCACTACATTCCACCACTGAAACATTCATTTTTCTACCGCCCACGTGAGATTAAGAACATGTTGCCGAAACAATCTCACTTGAGTTTCTTAGACTAGAATACTATCTAAATCGTATTTTCTCGGTCACAAATTAAACGTCCACATTTTTATTTTGATTTGTCCCAGAATAATCTTTTGCAATACAATGATTGTACATTTTTTTAAATTGTATGTATCTCTAAAGTAAAATTTTGATTTGGAACATATTTCCAGAACCTCATGAATTTCATGCTAGGATCCTCATTCTCGTATTTCTTTGGGACTAGTCATAACTTTAATATATTCTTACGACTATTTCTTTATAGAAGATTTATTTAATATTTCAAATATTTACTCCCTCCGTCCCAATTTATTTGTCCAGTTTTGACTTTTTGAGTCTTTCTATATCAACTTTGACCGTAAATATTTTTATTTGTGTTATATAATATTTTATGAAAATTATACAAATTAAAAATACACTTAAAACTCAATCTATTAATATATTTTGCATCAAATATTAAATAACACAAACAAACATATTTAAGGTCAAAGTTGACAAAGAAAGACTTTGAAAATCAAAAGTGGACAAATAAATTGGGACGGAGGTAGTATTATTTACTTGAGAAAGCTTGTCAAAGAATTTGAAAGATGTGTAGTTGATGACGCTTGGTGTTGTACACTGGGTAAAATGGAGTTTTTTGTTTGATCATAGTACTTTTAAAATTTATTTAACAAAACATAGTACTTTAAAATTTATTTAACAAAAGATTGTAGTTTTACATAAATCATAATTTTTACAAAAACAAACAAACTAAAATCACAAAATTTATACAACTATCGATAATTAAGAAAAAAGTTATTGAATTCATTCATTTTTAATGGATAATTCTACAGCATGTATATAAGCATACACATAGTGCCAAATCCATTCCCTTCCGTCATACAGACTCTATACCCACAAATAGGACTCATCACCAGTTCACCACTAACACATGAGACCAAATATCACTTTGTTTTTCCTATCTATTACACCTCACCTGCACTTTCAGCTCCATCTCTATACCCAGCACCCGATGACCTCAACGATGACATCATCATTGACACCAACCAAACTTATGATCCAAAATTCCAAACACAATTATCCACTTAATAAACAAACATAACATTTTCCTTAAACTATTCACAATTAGTTACCGTTGCATAGAATCTTTATTAAGATATTAACAACTACGTAGCTTATACAAGCGGTTGACTGGTTATTAAATATATATCATTTATTTGTGTAGCAACTTTTGGGGATTTTATATATACAATAGTGTAGTTTAATTACACAAATAACGAATCCAAAATTTATTTTGTATACAGTATACAACATTCTTTTAATGATTGATCAGTTGTATGCCATGTTGTGCTTTTAGTTTGTTTGTTTTTGTAAAAACCATAATTTATGTAAAAACACCATCTTTTGTTAAATAAATTTAAAAGTACTATCTTTTGTTAAATAAATTTTAAAAGTGCTATGATCAAATAAAAAACTCGGGTAAAATGATTCCTTGATCCACTTTGGGAAACAAGTTAAACAATATCTTTAAAGTTTATCAAATTTTCGGCAAATTGTCCCTCTCCCTTTTACTAGCTTCTGTTGGCGTATTGGTGATGACGCTTTGATTTGACTCTTGTTATGAACACCTAGGACCCTAGGTAATCATGTACCAGTATGTTGTAAAAAGATAATTAATAAGTATATGTTAGTTAAAAAAAAAAAAAAAAACCTTCTAATTTAACAAAACTTATAATTACAAGAGCTAATGGCCTCTAAATGTATAATAGTTGTGATAATTTTTTCTATATGTATTGAACATTTTTTTTTTCTATGTATGAAACTTGCTTTTTTTAGTATATTTTCTGTATTTTATAACCATTTTGCCCCTTCCGAGTTAATAAATGAAGGGCAAAATAGTATAAAATATATAAAAAAATACCAAAAAAGCAAGTTTAGTATATAGAATAGAGAAAAAAATTGTTCGATACATATAAAAGTAAATCATGACAACTATGATACATAATCAAGCCATTAGCTATAATTACAAATAGAGTAAACTTCTATGATGTATACTAGTTAAGTTTTAAATTGAAAATAAATATGTTCAATGTCTCTATTGTTCATTTTTCGCATCTTTCACTGTTTCTTTAATTACCGTCCATCAATAAATGGCTGTTAAGTCCTCCATGTGCTTTGAATGTTAGGGTATTTTGGTTATTTCACCGCGTTATGTTAAATATTTTAGTATAAACTTAGGAACGAACGGTGTAATTTACTCTTAAAATTAACACCATCACCTCATCAACCATCCTTCTTCTTCATCTCCACTCACCAACACCAATCATTACAACTATCCACCACTACCCACCACCATTACAACCATCCACCACCCTCCCACACCAACACCTCCGGCCAACTTTGACTATTACGACCAAAGTTGTTCATGGTTTGAGTGGATTCATGTAGTAAAAAAAAATAGTAGCTATGTTCACGGGTAGGGGTGTAAATGAGTCGAGCCAAGTACTGCCAAGCTCGAGCTCGACTCGAATACTAAAACTTGAGCTCGCGCTCGGTCGAGCTTTAAATTTTGAGCTCGAGCTCGACTCGTCATATAAAACTCGAGCTCGATTATTTTTACATTTAAGGCTCGAACTCGATGAATACTCGGCATACTAAGCTCAGTTCGACTCTATTTATATGAACAATAAGTAAATATATGTATATATAAAAAAAAGTGTAATTTAATCGAAGCTCGGTAAGGGTCGCGAGCTTCACGAGCCGAGTATTTTGGAGCTCAAACCCGAGCTCAACTCGTTTAAATCGAGTAGTTTACGAGTCAATCTCGAATAGCTTATGAGTTGTCTTGTTTCGTTTACAACCATATTCAAGGGGCTTGTATCACATTTAACAACTCGTATCCGACCTTGAGGCGACAGGCACCCGGGCCAGAATTAAAGGATATAGCATATGGGGTCGGTAAAAAAATATGGCACGCGCAACGTGAGGACGATTATCTAAGGGTTTTTTTTTTTTTTTTTTTTTTTTTTTGGCCTTCTACCCGGTAATATATATCACTAAAAAACAGATAAGTACAATAGAATATTGCTGAAGTATCACATTAACTTTAAGAAACTGCTTGAACAACCATTAGATCATTCATGATAAGCTACAAATGGTTAACTAGCTACAAACAACTAGAAAACTAATTCAAAAACTAGCATAAACTAAGACACATCAAACTTTATGCAAAAACAAAAGAAAAACAACCTATCCAAGTCTAATGTCATGGATGCCAGCAGCCTTTAACTAGGCCACAGAGAGACCACAATCATCAATGTAATCATCTTCATAAGTATTGTAGTCACATGTACCCTCTTTCCATTGCTCCAAAAAAATCTTTGCGTTCCCTCCACTACCAAAATAATAAGTCTCATTGCGGTCATCAAGAACTTCATCATTGTCGTTATTAGAAACAACCACATTACCTATCTTAGAGAATGTGTTACCTTCGTTAGTTGAAGAAGTACAAGGAGATGAAGATGTACAAGGCTTAGTGGCCTCACCCTGCACCTTCTCTTTCAAACAAACACGACTTTTGATATATCAACTTTTTAGTTTTTCAGCTATGATTCGTTGAGACAAAATGAATGAGCGAATCAGTTCCCTGATTTTTTTTAACACCCGAGTTACAACCAATTATTCCTTATTGGAGCCGGTAACATGCGGAGTTAATATCTGATCCTTTAACCATGTTTTTTTGATAGTAATAAAATATTGGTAAAAGTAGTCAAAAGTTTCTATCGGAAGTTTTAATCAAAACGGTCATTTAAAATTAAATGTTGTAATAGTACAAATATTTAAATTTAAAGGGTTTATCCAAACAACTTTTTCACGGGAGAAAAATATTGTTAAAAAAAGTTAAGATATTAAAATTAAGTAATCAAACCAAGTTAACGATAAAAATAATGCTAAAAAAGGTTAAGTGTTTAACCATAAATTTGAATTAGACTAATAGTCCAAGATTACAAACAAACCCGTCACATCAATGCCAACTCAATTTTATTGAAGAGGTTTGTGTGTGTGTAAGATTTTTTACTTTTTATTTATTTATTTATTTAATTTTTTTTGCAGGGTACGTTTTTTGTTGTGAGTGTGTCCTCTTACTAAGAGCATTTTGGTATGTGTTTTGTATAGGAAAGAAAATCATTCGGTCCATAGAGGGGGACGTGTCTGGTTCAGGTAGATCCACTGAACCTCGGTCTGGTTCAGGTAGAGGGGGACGCGTCTGGTTTATGTAGACCCACTGAACCTCGGTCTGGTTCATGTAGACGGGGACGTGTCTGGTTCAGATAGACCCACCGAACCGGTCCTATGATGTTTAGGATATGTTTGGCAAAAAGGGCTGAGGCTAGGACTTATAGTATAAGCCGAAATTGAAATTTGTATTTTTGTAAATTAGATTAAGCTTAGACTTATTATTGCAAAATTACTAAAAAGACATAATTAAATAAGTTTATGTATATGTTAGATATTTTTGTAGATAAATAAGCAATTTACTATTCAAAAGCCCCGATCTAAAGTTTTTAGCTCTTTTTATGAGGCCGAGGCTTATAAAACGTATCACTTATAAGCTCTTTCATAAACCCGCATGACAAATAATACTTATTTTATAAACCGGCTTATTTTAAAAATCTAAACCCCTGTAACACCCATAAGCCCCTTTGCCAAAGATACCCTTAATTCTTAAACACAATAAAAGTAAAAGCCGTGTATTTTTAATTCAAAGTCACAACAATTTCCAAAAAAGTAAAAAGGGTAGTGTACGGTAATAAAACCATCACATACCTCTCCACCATAACCCCCAAAACCATTACTACATTTCCAAACAAGCTATTAGGGTTTATATCTTCTGCTGCTGCTGCATTCACATAGGTATATTATTAAACTTCATTTCTTCCTATAATATGCCATCTTTCATTTTCAAGTTAAGATAGCACAAGTAGTTACACATGTTTGTTCCATGTTTGCCGCTGACGTCATCATCGAAGTCTTTTTTTTTTAAACAAGACGATACATTAGTAGAAATAGTTTCTCGAACTCCATAAACTTTTTAAAAAACAAAATCTTTTTGTATCAACTCTTTAAGGTAGACGACGGTTATGAGCAGCTTGTGTTTGTATGTTTGTTATTTTGTTATCTAGCCCTTGTAGATTTGATTTTTTCATTTTAGTCACCAGATCTCAAATTTTACATATTAGCCTCTCAAGTTTATAATATGTCAGTTTCTTCATTAACTTATTGGTTGGTTATGTTTGGCGAAAAGCTTGTTGGAGTATTTAGAAGCCTTGCGATAGCGATAGGTTCTACGTCATTTTACGTATACATATTTGATACCATACGCTTATAAAACAAACAGCTAAATTGTAATTATAAAGTGTATAATGTTGTAAAAGCTAAGCAAAACGCTAAAGGCTCCTATTTCTAAACTAAAACCAAAAGTTAAACGCTCGTTGCCAAACAAACACTATATTTCTAAACGCTCCAAAAAGCTCGTCGCCAAACAGAGCCATAATTAATAAAAGCTTGTCTTCATATATTTTTGATATGCTATTTGTTAAAAGTTCCTGTAGTTTACGTTTCGATCTCTTTTTGTGAGCTAGCTGTTAGATGAATGTATTTTAAGTATATTGGTAAGTCTCTTGTTTAGCGACATAAGAAGGTTCGTAGAGCTAACATCATGTGCTTTCAAATGGTTCCGCGTCCGTGAGATGTTGAAATTGTTGGTATGCATGCTTGCCAACTGATATGTATACTATTTGTTCAAAGAAGTTGATGTTTATACTAATTGTTCGATATTCTATTTGTTAAAGGTTCCTGTAAATTACATTTTGATGGCACCAAATATTTTTAAGCAATATTGCTTGGAGGGTGTGCATTTAGTAGTTGTTTGATGAATATAGTGTAGTTTGACGTTTAGGCTAAGATTACTACACGAGCTTCATGTGTTTTTCTATTGAAAGGGTGCTTATGTTATTTGAATGGTTTGATATTAAAATTTGAATGTGTCGAATTATTTAGTTAATTTGGAACCGCAGTATAAGCAGAGTCCTACAGTAGTTGGATTTAACAGCTTGGAAAAGGGCTGTTTGGACGATGTAATTTACACAACCACTTGGATCACTGGGAGATACTGCAATAGAGTTTGTTTTGACCCGTAACGGTCTCGTATGGACACTCTTGTTAACGAGATCAGAGTTTTATCCCACCATGGATTGATTGGATAAATGATCCCCTGTCAGCTTGTAATACTTTTTAATTCCTTTTAGCTAGCTTCTTGGTAGCTTAATGATAATGCCACTAAAAAACAGAGTTGTGCAGTAAGGGTAGGTCTAGTAGGATAATGGGAATTGGACGATAGTTGCATCTTTTGTAGGACTAGTGGGTATGAGACGATCAGAGGTAGAAGTGTTGGCTCAAGCACTAGACATGATTTTTAAGAAATTCATTTTGCAAATGCTTGAACGATTGAGGTATGTGCAATCTGAAATTTAATACACATCGTGTGAAATCTGAAATTTTTGTTGTTCATGAGGATTTTAGCATTTCCGGATGTGATCATGGCTGTCATTTTACAACCAAAATACTTTTTTATCTATATTAATTTCCATTCAAGGTGCGTTGTCTTTGTCGTTCACTTGGACCAATCAACTTGCTTTCCTACTTAAGTGATATGGATATTTTTTTTTATAACGGTAATTAAAAATGTATGTGATAAGTATGTCAATCAAATTAAAGAGCAGAGGGTAAAAAGGAATGTAAAACCTTTCTGAAAATGAAACGCCATATGAGGCAAAAATCGCTTGTGGTCTTGCGTTGTATAATGCTTATACGTTACCCTTTGTATGCAATGACATGTAAATTGTCATAATGTTTCCATGATTGCAAGCATATTATTTTGTGGATATTATATTTCTGTTTTCGTGTTCACTTTCTGCGATCATGATTGAGTCAATGTTGCACGTAAAAGTTTCTATCTTATGTTTCATAAATTCCAAAAAAAAAAAAAAAAAAAAAAAAATTGAAGTTTTCATACTTTTCTTGTAACAAGCAGGTAGAACGAACATGCCACAGAAAAGAAATTCCAAGGCCAAGAAGACTGGGAAGTGTCACGTGTGTGGGGACACAGGACACTATGCTCGTGACTGCGAAGAAAGAAAGTCAGGTTCTGAAGAAGTGCTGCTTCAGGACACAACCGGGAAGTGTCACGTGTGTGGGGAGACAGGACATTATGCTCGGGAATGCAAAGACAAAAAATCAGATACTGTGAAAGTGGTGCTTCAGGACACAACCAGGAAGTGTCACCTGTGTGGGTACACAGGACACTATGCTCGTGACTGCAAAGAAAGAAAGTTAGATTCCAAGAAAGTAGGGCTTCAGGACACAAGCAGGAAGTGTAACGTGTATGGGGAGATAGGACATTATGCTCGGAAATCCAAAGGCAAAACATCTGATACTGTGAAAGTGGTGCTTAAGGAAATATTAGGCTTTGAGATTAAATCCAACAGGAAGGCTCAAGGCTGGTATTTGGCTATTGGTTCTTCAGCGCATGTTTGCTACTCTAGGGACATGTTTATTGACTACAAACCAATGGGAAATCACGAGTTGATTTTGGAAAACAAAGATCATGTTGATGTAGCTGGAATTGGTACAGTGGTGCTTCGCTTCACCACAGGCAAGGTATTGACTCTTTCGAATGTTCTTCATATACCCCAAATCAGTAGATGCCTTCTATCTGTCTCCAAACTCGATGTTCTTGGATACATCATGTCTCTTGGGGGTGGGAGATGTGTCATTAAGAATACCCACGAGGTCATAGGTAATGGGATAGCAGATGGAGCCTCTCATCACGGTGGTGATATTTTTTCAACCGTGTACCGTTTGAGCTTAATGGAAGAGTGTCCTGTTAAGAAAGTGATGCTCGATGAAACAATAGGCTTGTTGGTATCCGATGG
Organism: Artemisia argyi; assembly: GCA_030686995.1. Classification (NCBI taxonomy): domain Eukaryota; kingdom Viridiplantae; phylum Streptophyta; class Magnoliopsida; order Asterales; family Asteraceae; genus Artemisia; species Artemisia argyi. The sequence goes on from CM060708.1 coordinate 295,082,098, forward strand.
ACACCCAGAGTTGACCAAAGTCAGAGCTCGAGGGTGGTACTTGCTTACTAGGTGCACAGTTCATGTTTGTAACTCGAGGGACATGTTTGTTGACTACGAGCCGGTGACTAGTTGTGAGGTGGTTTTGGAAAACAATACTCCTATTGATGTGGCTGGGTTTGGGACAGTGAAACTTCAGTTGACTAATGGGAAGGTATTGACTCTTGAAAATGTTTTTCATATGCCTAAAATTACCAAGTGTTGTATTTCCGTTAGCAAACTTACTAAGATGGGATTTACTGTGGGATTTTGGAGTGAGGGTTGTGACATTAAGAAGGGTCATGAGACCGTGGGAAATGGATATGTCAAGGACAAATTGTATCGGTTGAGTGTTGTGGATGAACATCCAAGTGCTGACTTCGAGCCAATTATAGATCACGAGCTTAATTTGGACAACGATGATCATGCTGATGATCAAGCTAATGATTCGGGATTCAGCATTACTTGTGGGGGTAGGGAATGCGTCATTAAGGCGGGTGATAAGGTCGCTTTTAAAACATACAACGATGGCGTACTATATAAGATGGACTTAGTGAAAGATCCATTCTCAGTTGCCAAAGTAGTGCATCATGAAACAATAGGCTTGTTGATTGCCAATGAACACCCAAAGTTGACCAAAGTCAGGGCTCGAAGGTGGTACTTGCTTACTAGTTCCACAATTCATGTTTGTAACTCGAGGGACATGTTTGTTGACTACCAGCCCGTGACTGGTCATGAGGTGGTTCTGGAAAACAGTAGTCATGTTGATGTGGTCGGTTATGGAACAGTGAAACTTCAGTTTACTACTGGGAATGTTTTGACTCTTAACAGTGTTTTTCATATGCCTGCAATTGTCAAATGTTGCATATCCATGAACAAGCTTATGGAGATGGGATTAGGTGTGGCCTTTGGTGGTGATGGATGCTATGTTAAGAAGGGTCAGCAGATTGTGGGAAATGGAATCGTTGAGGCTGGAATGTTTCGGTTGGGTGTCATTGATGAACATTCCGGTGGAAATCAGGCGTGAGTGTGGTTGTTTAGATGGTCGCTTCGGCTAATGGTAATTTAGTTTTTGTCCACAAACTTTCTTAAAACGTTTATTAAACAACATCGATGTTTCCAACAATGCTGTTAATCATGTAGATGCTGTTAATTCAACGGTTCTATGATGGGGGCTGTTAACCAGCCACGACTGAACTTTTTACTTCTATGACAAATTGACGATGTTTGTGGGTAGCAATGTTTTGAAAGGCTCAAGGGGCACTAAGGCACAAAGGGCTTATGGAGCCTTGAGGCGAGGCGCAGATCAAGGCGCAGGCTTCATGAATATGAGGCACAATGTATTGATTAAAATTTTAAAAGTTTTGCGAGACAATTTATGTAATGATCTAGTTTCTAGTTTCAAAATCTTATGTAATTAATTAATATGTTTGTTTCAGTCACATACTTCATAAAATCTTCAAAAAGAATTTCCAAAAAAAGAGATGCATTCCTCCTTCAAAAACTTGTTTTTTTCAACAGTTTCAAAAACTTTATAAAATTTTGTTTCAAAACCTTAGGTACTACTCAATTGCTGTAATAATTTTGTTTAAGTCATATACTTTATAAAATCTTTAAATTTGAAAAAAAGAAATAAAGAGTTACATTTTTCCTTCAAAACTGCTTCTAGTAATTTACTTTGAGATAAATAGAAAGATCGAAAAATTGCTATAGCAATACCAAGCACCCATTAGCTTTATGATTTTATAAACACAACAAAAAATAAAGATAATTTTACCGGATGTAATTGTTGGTGATCAAATCTGTCACTATGTTCATATTAGTATTCACTCTCTTTCATCAAATCAACCACTAAATTGAATACCCGTAATAATCATCATTTAAACACAAACATACCTCACAAAACATCCATACAAACAAAAACCATAAATTTTAATTCCGTGGTATCAACGACAAAACCACCTCCACTTTTTGGCGTTCACGCATGCAAAGAGGGAGGCGTAACAAGGCAAACTTGATAGAGTGAATAACACAAGATCCACCTCGCAGTCTTACTTGGTGTATTTTTGTTAAGTGGTACTATTGGTACCCCTACCTAAGGCTGCTCATCGGTCCAAAACCGGACCGGACCGAGAAAAACCGGACCGGACTTCGACTGAAATCCGGCAAAAAACCTAGATCGAGACCGGACCGAATGTGGTCAGTCCGGTCTTGGTTCAAATAGGCTAAATTATGAAAAACCCTAGACCGAGACCGGACCGAGCCGAAATTATGAAAAACCCTAGACCGGGCCGGACCAAATGTGGTCGGTTTTATCGGTCGCTCCGGTCCATCCGGTCCGTTTGCTCACCCTTACCCCTCCCCCTAAAATACAATCGATACCTCTCCCCCATTAACCACTTTATTCATAGGAACTAAGCAACTTTTTATAATTTTTTGTTCCATATCCATTTTTCTTTTATTATTTTTAACTTGTCAAATTTTATATTTTTTGTTCCGTATTTTTTTGACAGTTTTACCCACTTTATTAATAGGATAAGACAACTTTTTATGATTTTATGTTCCATATTTTTTATGTTTTACTACTTTTAACTTATAAAACTTTATATTTTTGTACAATTTTTTAATTTCACAGTTTTATAATAAAAACAAATTATAAAAAATAAAAAAATTTAAAGGGCATTGCTTTTTTTTTTTGAAGATGACTTTCAATTTTTGGTTTAGAGTCGCACCTACCAAGATGGCAGACCCTCTTCCACCACATACCCAGACACCAGGCCCACGCTGGCGCAGTGGGGATTAAGCGGCCCGCCCATTTTTGCTTAATGTATCGAATCCCATTTTTGTTTTCTAAAAAATAAATTAAAAGTAGTGTACGGTAATAAAACCATCATATACCTCCTCCACCATAACCCCCAAAACCATTGGCATTCAAACTAGGCAGGCTTTATATCTTCTGCTGCTGCATTCACATAGGTACAATTCTTCACTTCCATTTCTTCCTATGCAATCTCTCATTTTCATTTTTTACCACGCTGACGTCATCACCGTAGTCTTTTTAGTACCAGAAGAGAAAATTACTAAAAAAAGTTCTTTCTTAGTCCCTGTAGATTTGATATTTACAGTTTAGTCACTAGATCTCAAATTTTACATATTAGCCTCTCAATTTTATAATATGCCAATTTTGTCATAAACTTATTGGTTGGTTATGTTTGGCGAAAAGCTTGTTGGAACATTTAGAAGCCTTTAAAATATAATGGTTGCCTGACAATCAGTGTTTACCGTTTATATTTGAATGCTAATCAAATAAGCATTTAGCGTTAGCGACTGTTTTTACGCCATTTTTCATATACATCTTTGGTACCAAACACTTTTTTAAACAAACAGCTATTCCTAACGAAGTAGTAGGAGTTAGCAATACCTATTCATTTTATAAAAGTGCTAGGTAACATATTTACCTTATTTGTAATTATAAAATGTGGTAAAAGCTAAACAAAAACCAGTTGCCAAACAAATACTATATTCTAAACGCTCCAAAAAGCTCATCGCCAAACACTTAGTTTATGAAATTGAATATGAATTCATACTTGTCTGATATTCTATTTGTTAAAGGTTCCTGTAAATTACATTTTGATGGTACCAAATATTTAAGCAATATTGCTTGGAGGATGTGCATTTAGTAGTTTTTTGATGAATATATATAGTGATATAAGAAGATTCTTAGGGCTAAGATTACTACACGAGCTTCATGTGTTTTTTTAAAGGGTGCTTATGTTGTTGTATGCTTGCTTGACGATTGATGTTTATGCTATACTGAATAGTTATATGAATGGATTGATATGAAAATTCGAAAGTTTCGAATTATATAAGCAGAGTCGTCCAGTAGTTGGTTTTAACAGCTTGGAAAAGGGCTATTTTGATGAGGTAATTTACACAACCACTTGGGTCATTGGGAGATATTGCAATAGAGTTTGTTTTGACCCGTAATGGTCTCGTATAGACACTCTTGTTAACGAGATCAAAGTTTTTTCCCACCATGGATTGATTGGATCAATCATCCCCTGTCGGCTTGTAATACTTTTTAATTCCTTTTATCTAGCTTAATGATAATGCGGTTAAAACCAAAGTCGTGCAGTAGGGGTAGGTCCAGTAGGATCATGGGAATTGGACGATAGTTGCATCTTTTAGAAGGCCACTACTCAATTAAAGTATTGTTTGCATAGATGGACCTGAAAATTTGGCTGGATCCTTGATTAAATTGTCAACGATTACTTTTTATGAAATGGCAAAGTAAAATAGTTACAACTGATCTATTGAACGATTTGCAAATTTTTTGTAAAGGATTTGTCATATTGCCCGATGACATTTATTCTTAGGCCTTGCTCTAGGTTCCTCGAAGCTATTATTAAATTCATCAACATAGGAAGGCCACTACTCAATTATAGGACTAGTGGGTATGATATGGATTATGAAGATAGAGACGATCAGAGGTAGAAGTGTTGGCTCAAGCACTAGATGTGATTTTTGAGAAATCTGTTTTACAAATGCTTTACCGATTGAGGTATGTGCACGTAGTTTTAACCCCACAAGAGACGAGGAGAGAGGGAATCGCTTATGTTGCTTATGAGTTAGCCTTGTATGCAATGACATGAAAATTGTCATTATGTTTCTATGTTTGCAAGAATTTTATTATATGGATATTATTTTTCTGTTATCTTGTTCACTTTCATCGATCATGTTTGATAAAATGTTGCATGTAAAAGTTTCTATCTTATGTTTCATAAATTCCAAATAAGATATTAATTTTTCATATTTTTCTTGTAACAAGCAGGTAGAACGAACATGCCACAGAAAAAACCTTCCAAGGCCAAGAGGACTGGGAAGTGTCACGTGTGTGGGGACACAGGACACTATGCTCGCGACTGCAAAGAAAAAAAGTCAGAGTCTGAAGAAGTGGCGCTTCAGGACACAACCGGGAAGTGTCATGTGTGTGGGGAGACAGGACATTATGCTCGTGAATGCAAAGACAAAAAGTCTGATACTGTGAAAGTAGTGCTTCAGGGTTCGTATCTGCATTCACACAACACAGGTACAATTCTACTTCAAATCCATCTTTCATTTACAGTAAACAAACATGCACTTGTGTGTGCGAACAATTGTGTCCTGCTCATTGTAATTTTTTTTCCTGATGAAAATCTGCTCGGTTGACAGTTATTAACTTTTGTTTAAAGTTTTATATAAACGAGTAAATTGTCAAAATTGCCTCTGTGGTTTGGCGAAATCTTAGGCGATCTCTATAACTTCGGAAGTAAATTGTCCCCCACAAAACACGTGGTCTGACTCACAGAGTCAGACTAACGAAGCTGGGACAATTTAGAACCAAAGGTTTCCCACATAAAAGCTTTCAAAGTTTCTAGGGACTGCACCTGCGATTTCGTCAAACAACAGAGACGATTTTTGCAATTTTAAATTTTCTCTGTTTAACCCCTGTAGATTTGAACTTTATAATATGCCATTAATTGCGTAGCTTTTGATTTAAAAGAATTTGTTTGAATATTTTAAGCAATATAGTTGGGACCTTGTTAAGGTGTACTTTTAGAGTTTTAGTAGTTGTCTAATGAATGTGTAAAGTGTAGTGAGATGAGATACATTGGTAGCTTTCTGTTTATAGCGGGCCTCGCAGGGCTTAGATCATGTGCTTTCTATCTGGTTGCGTGAGATATTGAAAATGTTAGTACGCATGCTTGCTGATTTATGTTTATACATAGAATTCTTTGATAATATGAAGTCTTACAATGAGTAGCTAGGATAATGGGACTCCAGTGATGAACGGTAACAGTGTGGATCGATGTTTGCTTGCTGAACTGTCACGACTTCTTAAAGGTCTTTTGATGAAGGTTTATCGTGAATTCGTGATGAAATGAAATATATAGGCAGGTTTCTTGTTTAGCGATAAGATCATGTACTTTTTACTGATTCGTATTCGATGTTGAAAATGTTTGTATTCATGCTTTGCAACTGATGCTTATACTGTGTTATTTAGTTACTCGATATTTATGAAAATGCAAAAGCATATTATTATTCGAGTCATATGAAATTTACATATTGTTGATTTTGGCACCAGCTCTGAAAATTTACAATATGGAAATTTCGTTATTAATTAATTGGATAACTTATCATTTACAAGAGTTTGTTTCAATGTCCAGTTTGCTAAAAGCTATGATAGTTTATGTTTTCATCCCATTCTGCGAAATTTATTACATTTTGATGATACCGAATACTTATGCAGTAGAGTTGGGGAGGTGTACATCTAGTTATTTGAATGGTTTAACAGGGATTTTCACATTCACAAGTGTTGAAATATTCAATTTAATATAGATTTTAGAGTTATGTGCAAAATACTTCTTTTTTTTTTTTTTTTTTTTTTTTCAAATTAATTTTTGAGATTTACGATATCTTAGTTCTTATTAGCTACTGATACACATGGTGTGAAATTTGAAGTTTTGGTTGTTTATGAGGATTTTAAGCATTTCCGGATGTGATAATGGCTGTCATTTATAGAGGAACAATTGAACAACAAAAATACTCTTCAAACTATTAAATTTCCTTTCAAGGTGTGTTATCTGTTTTTCATTCACTGCGACCAATGTCCTTACTTTCCAACTTGAATGATATGGTATATTTTATTACATCCAACGGTAATTATAGTATATGCCGATCAAAAAAGCAACTGATGCTGGTAGTCTTGTGTTTTTATAATGGCTATAAGTTGGCCTTGTATGTAATGACATCGATCATGATTGATTCAATGTTCCATAAATTTCAAATTAAATATTCATTTCTCATACTTTTCATGTAACAATCAGGTAGAACGAACATGCCAGAATCCACGAACAAAGCTTCCAAGGCCAAGAGGACTGGGAAGTGTCATGTGTGTGGGGACACAGGACACTATGCTCGCGACTGCAAAGAAAGAAAGTCTGACTCTGTGAAAGAGGTACTTCAGGACATGACCAGGAAGTGTCACGTGTGTGGTGAGACAGGACATTATGCTCGGGAATGCAAAGACAAAAAGTCTCAAACTGTGAAACTGGTGCTCAAGGAAACAATAGGTTCGGGGACTCGATCCAACATGAAGGCTGAAGGCTGGTACTTGTTTTCTAGATCCACAGCGCATGTTTGCTACTCTAAGGACATGTTTGTGGACTACAACCCGATGAAAGATCACGAGGTGATTTTGGACAACAATGATCATGTTGATGTAGCTGGGATTGGTACAGTGGTGCTTCGCTTCACCACAGGCAAGGTTTTGACTCTTTCAAATGTTCTTCATATACCCCAAATCAGTAAATGCCTTGTATCTGTCTCCAAACTCGATGATCTTGGATACAGCATGTCTTTTGGGGGTGGGGGATGTGTCATTAAGAATGGCCACCAGGTCATAGGTAAAGGTTACATAGAGGATGGAATATATCGGTTGAGCTTATTGGAAGAAGGTACGGTTAAGAGAGTGGTGCACGATGAAACAATAGGCTTGTTGGTTGCCAATGAACACCCAGAGTTGACCAAAGCTAGAGCTCGAGGGTGGTACTTGCTTACTAGGTGCACAGCCCATGTTTGTAACTCGGGGAATATGTTTTCTGACTACCAACCTGTGACAGGTCATGAGGTGGTTTTGGAAAACAATAGTCATGTTGAAGTAGTCGGGTTTGGAACAGTGAAACTTCAGTTGACTAGTGGGAAGGTTTTGACTCTTGAAAATGTTTTTCATATACCAGAAATCATCAAGTGTTGCATATCTGTTAGAAAGCTTACTAAGATGGGATTTACTGTGGGCTTTTGGGGTGAGGGCTGTGACATTAAGAAGGGTCATGAGATCGTGGGAAATGGATACGTTGAGGATGAATTGTATCGGTTGAGTGTTGTGGATGAAGATCGAGGTGCTGACTACAACCCAATGATCGATCACGAGGTTAATTTGGACAAAAATGATCATGCGGATGTGCCAGGGATTAGTACAAAGGCTCCTCACTTCACCACAGGCGAAGCATTTACTCTTCATGAAGTTCATTGTGTACCCACATTAGGTTGTAACGTATTATCCGTTAGCAAACTTGATGAAATGGGAATCAGCATGTATTTTGGGGGTGGGGAATGTTTCGTCAAGCAGGGTCGCGTGGTCATTGGGAAAGGGTACAAGAAGGACGGATTATATGTGATGAGCTTCATGAAAGAACTCCGAATTGCCAAAGTAGTGCATAATGAAACAATAGGCTTGTTGATTTTCAATGAACACCCAGAATTGACCAAAGCTAGGGCTCGAGGTTGGTACTTGCTTACTAGGTGCACAATTCATGTTTGTAACTCGAGGGACATGTTTGTTGACTACCAACCAGTGACTGGTCATGAGGTTGTATTAGAAAACAATAGCCATGTTGATGTGGTCGGGTTTGGAACAGTGAAGCTTCCGTTGACAACTGGGAAAGTTTTGACTCTTAAAAATGTTTTCCATATGCCTGCAATCAATAAGTGTTGCATATCCGTTAACAAGCTTATGGAGATGGGATTTAGCTTGGGCTTTGATGCTGATGGATGCTATGTTAAGAAGGATCAACAGATTGTTGGGAATGGATACACTGAGGATGGATTGTATCGATTGAGTGTCATCAATGAACGTTCAGGTGAGAATCAGGCGTGAGCGTGGTTGTTTAGATTAATTACCACTTTGGCTAATGGTAGTTTTTGTTCACAAACTCTTCTAAGTACATACTTTTGACCTCATGTTTGCTTTAGAATCTGAAGTTGTGGTTATGTGGTAATGTCTTTCTGAAATTGATACTTTTGCTGAAGATTTATGTTCAGTATGGCTCTATGCTTGATAATCGATTAGCTTATTATTCTATTCAAATTTACACCACATTGCGGTAGCTTTTATGTTATGTATATTAGTATACGTATACAGGTTTTGGTACAGACAGCCTATACAGATATGAGTTTCATCAGTTGAGAATATGCATCTGCTCCCAAGGTTGACACAACGCGTCCGTGTAGTGTTATGAGCGATGAACCCATCTTGTTTGTCACAGGACATGACCACGTCTAATATGTGTGTTAAAAAGTTTAGTTTACCTGGATAATCAATAATTTACATGTGAATATAATAATGTTCAATATATGGTTAATGAATCAATCACCATGGATATTTATTCTCCATTTGAAATGTAAATGTTACATTCTTTTCCACAGGCTTAACTTCTGATAGTAGATTACTAGACATTGGCTCAAGGAGTAAATTGTTAATGATTGTATTTTTCACTCATCTATGCAAGCTAGCCTTATTTGTGATTTCCAATGTTTGTTCTTTACATGACATAGCGTGTGATGATGGTATTGGTGGCTATTATACATTGGGTAAATGAAGGAACCTTTGGAAATAACATCTTCCAAGTTTATCAAACTTTTGGCTACTTGTCCCTTTTGCTAGCTTCTGTGTGCCTATTGGTGATGAGACTTGGATTTGACCAATTTCATGAATAACTAGTAGTACTACAACATATCTATGGTTGTTAAAGTATTTTTCTATCTTGTTGACTCTTCTAATGAACACCTAGGTAAAAATCATGTATGTTGTAAGAAGATAATTAATAACTATACGTTTAAAAAAAAAAAAAAAAAAAAAAAAAAAAAAAAAAAAAAAAAAAAATCTAATTTAGCAAAACTTATAAGAGCATTAGGTGTGGTAAGAAGCTCAACCTCCTCATTCGGCCTACAAGGGTGGCACATCATCTTAACAAACCTCCTCTTATAACCCCCTCACTCACAACTAACTACAACTTACTCATTTAGGCCTACCACTTACATCTTTTTTTTATTCAAATTATCAAATAAACTAAATCCATTTAATCCAAATAATACAAATACTAATTATTATTGTTTTTTTAAAAAAGTTACAAAATAGTTAGGGAAAAAAAACGCCAATAGTATACTAGCTGTTATCTAAATACCTTGAGACTTGAGTTATGCCCGTTCCTACCAGTTCATGCCTGTACTTGACTTAAGCCCATTCAAAAAAAAAAAAAAACTTCTTCTCTTACCTGTACACACCACACAAACACGTTATGAGTTTAATTAATATTCATTTCTTAAGTTAACATTAACAAATAGATAAACATTCATTAAAAAAAAAAAAAAAAAAAAAAAAACTTCACTGACAAAAAAACTGCAAAAGTACAAGTTTTAAGCTCATCGTGCAGGTGAGGAGCAAGGATTTGGCGAACGACGAGGAAGGACCCCGGTATGGTGGCAAGCTTCGGCGAGGCTTGAGCATGTCCGCCCCGGATTCTCTAATTACAAGGGCTAGTGGTCTCTAAATGTACTATAGTTGTCCTGATTTCCTTCTATATGTATTGAACATTTTTTTTTTTTTTTTTTTTTTTTTTTTTTTTTTTTTTTTAATTCTATGTCCTAAACTTGCTTTTTTTAATATATTTTGTGCATTCTGTGACAATTTTGCCCCTCTCTGGTTAATAAAATAAAAGGCAAAATGGTATAAAATACACAAAAAATACCAAAAAAAGCAAGTTTAGTACATAAATAGAAAATAAAAATTGTTCAATATATATAGAAAAAAATCATGACAACTATGATATATTATCAAGCCATTAGCCATAATTACAAATAGAGTAAAATAAATTGTTCGTTTCAGAACATCTATGATGAATACTAGTTAAGTTTTTAATTGAAAATAAATACGCTCAATGTCTGTTCATTTCTTGCATCTTTCACTATTTCTTTAATTACCGTCCATCAATCAACGGCCGTTAAGTCCTCCACGTGCTTTGCATGTAAGGGTAGTTTGGTTATTTCACCGCGTTATGTTAATTATTTTGGTACAAACTTAAGGACGAACGGTTTACTTTACTCCTAAAATTAACACCATCACCTCATCAACCATCCTTCTTCTTCATCTCCACTCACTAACGCCAATCATTATAACCACCCACCACCACCCACCACCATTACAACCATCCACCACCCTCCCACACCAACACCTCCGGCCAACTTTGACTACTACGACCAAAGTTGTTCATGGTTTGAGTGGATTCATGTAGTAAAAAAATGGTAGCTATGTTCACGGGCAGGGGTGTAAACGAGTCGAGCCGAGTACTGCCAAGCTCGAGCTCGACTCGAATACTAAAACTCGAGCTCGAGCTCGACTCGTCATATAAAACTCGAGTTGGATTATTTTTACATTTAAGGCTCGAACTTGATGAATATTCGGCATACTAAGCTCAGCTCGACTCGCTTTTTATGAACAATGAGTAAATATATGTATATAAAAGAATAATAGTGTAATTTAATCGAAGCTCGATAAGGATCGCGAGCTTCACGAGGAGCTCGAACTCGAGCTTGACTCGTTTAAATCGAGTTGATTCCGAGTAGTTTACGAGTCAATCTCGAATAACTTGTGAGTTGTCTTTCTCGTTTACAACCACATTCAAGGGGCATGTATCATATTTAACAACCCGAATCCAACCTTGAGGCGACAGGCACCCGGGCCAGAATTAAAGGATGTAGCATATGGGGTCGGTAAAAAATATGGTACGCGCTTCGTGAGGACGATTATCTGAGGGATTTTTTTTTTTTTTTTTTTTTTTTTTGTGGTGAAGGGCCTTTTACCCGGTAATATATATATTACTAAAAAAACAAATAAGTACAATGAAATGTTGCTGAAGTACCATATTAACTTCAAGCAACCGCTTGAACAATCATTAGATCATTCATGACAGGCTACAAATGATCAACTAGCTACATACAACTAGAAAACCAATTCAAAAACTAGCCTAAACTAAGACACATCAAACTTTATGCAAAAATAAAAGAAAACAAACTATCCAAGTCTAATATAATGGATGCCAACAATCTTTAATTGGGCCGCAGAGAGACTACAATCATTAAAGTAATCATCTTCACAAGTATTGTAATCACATGTACCCTCTTTCCATTGCTCCAAAAGACTCTTTGTGTTCCCTCCGCTACCAAAATAATTAGTCTCGTTGCGGTCATCAAGAACTTCATCATCGTCGCTATCAGAAACAACCACTTTACATACCTTAGAGAATGAGTTACCCACCTTAGTTGAAGAAGTACTAGGAGATGAATAAGTACAAGGCTTAGTGGCCTCAACCTACACCTTCTCAAACAAACACAACTTTTGATATATCAACTATTTAGTTTTTCGGTTATTATTATTTTTCTCGTTGAGACAAAATATAAGCGAATAAGTTCTCTGATTTTTTTAACACCCGAGTTACAACCAATTATTCGTTATTGGAGCCGGTAACATGCGAAGTTAATATCCAACCCTTTAACCATGTTTTTTTGGATAGTAATAAAATATTGGTAAAAGTAGTCAAAAGTTTTTATTGGAAGTTTTAATCAAAACGGTCATTTAAAATTAAATGTTGTAATAGTACGAATATTTAAATTTAAAGAATTTATCCAAACAACTTTTTCAGAGTTTGGGAGATAAACATTGTAAAAAAGTTAAGATATTAAAATTAAGTAATCAAACCAAGTTAAGGATAAAAATAATGCTAAAAAAGGTTAAGTGTTTAACCATAAATTGACTCCGAATTAAAGAATTAGACTGATAGTGGTAAGATCACCCCAAGATTACAAACAACCCTGCCACATCAATGCTAACTCAACTTTTTTCTCTCATATACCAAAATGCTCTTAGTAAGAGGACCACACTCACAACGAAAAACATACCCTGCAAAAAAAAAAAAAAAAAAAAAAAAAATACTCTCACACACAATCCTCTTCAATTCATTCGGTCCATAAAGGGGGGGCGCATCTGGTTCAGGTAGACCCACCGAACCTCTGTCTGGTTCAGGTTAAGAGGGACATGTCTGATTCAGGTAGATCCACTGAACCTCGGTTTGGTTCTGGTAGAGGGGGACGCGTCTGGTTCAGGTAGACCCACTGGTTCAAGTAGACTGGGACGTGTCTCGTTCAGATAGACCCACTGAACTGGTCCTATGACGTTTAGGATATGTTTGGCAAAAGGGGCTGGGGTTTGGGCTAGGGCCCTAGGACTTATAGTATAAGCCGAAATTAAAATTTGTATTTTTGTAAACTTGTTTGGCAAATTAGCTTAAGTTTAGGCTTATTATTACAAAATTATTAAAAATGATATAATTAAATAAGTTTATATATATGTTAGATATTTTTGTAGATAAATAAGAAATTTACTGTTTAAAAGCTTCGGTTTAAAGTTTTCAGCCCTTTTTATAAGGCTGAGGCTTATAAAAATTTATGACTTAAAAGCTCTTTCATAAACTTGTATGATAACTAATATTTATTTTATAAACCAACTTATTTTAAAAGTTTAAGCACATATAACAGCAATAAGCCCCTTTGCCAAACATAGACTTATTTTAAAAGTTTAATTCTTAAACACACACAAAAGTAAAAGCCGTGTATTTTTATTTCAAAGTCACAACAATTTCCAAAAAAGTAAAAACTAGTGTACGGTAATAAAACCATCATATAACCCCAAAAGCTTCTACACATTTCCAAACAAGCTACTCCTTAGGGTTTATAATATCTTCTGCTGAATTATTCACACAACACAGGTACAATTCTTCACTTCATTATAATATACTTCTTTCATTTTCAAGTTAGTTTGTAGCTGATTTTGTTGCTTTAGTAAGGTGTATGTGATTGTTTCTTCCATTTTTGCCGCTGACGGTTATGAGCAACTTGTGTTTGTATGTTTGTTGTTTTGTTATCTAGTCCCTGTAGATTTTATTTTTTCATTTTAGTCACTAGATCTGAAATTTTACATATTAGCCTCTCAAGTTTATAATATGTCAGTTTCTTCATAAACTTGTTGGTTGGTTATGTTTGGCGAAAAGCTTGTTGGAGCATTTAGAAGCGTTTTAAGTATAAGGGTTGCTTGACAATGAGTGTTTAGCGTTGTATTTTGAATGCTAATAAAATAAGCGGTTAGCGTTAGCGATAGGTTCTACGTCATTTTACGTACATACATATTTGGTACCATACGCTTTATAAAACAAACAGCTAAGCAAAGCTGTAGGAGGTAGCAATACCTATTGATTTTATAAAAGCATTTGGTAATAATTGCCCCTTAATTGTAATTATAAAGTGTATAATTTTGTAAAAGCTAAGCAAAATGCTAAACGCTTGTTGCCAAACAAACACTATATTTCTAAATGCTCCAAAAAGCTCGTCGCCAAACAGAGCCATAACTAATAAAAACTTGTATTCATATATTTTTTATATGCTATTTGTTAAAAGTTCCTGCAGTTTACGTTTTGATCTCCTTTTGTGAGCTAGCTGTTAGATGAATGTATTTTAAGTATATTGGTAGGTCTCTTGTTTAGCGACATAAGAAGGTTCGTAGGGCTAACATCATGTGCTTTCAAATGGTTCCGTGTCCGTGAGATGTTGAAATTGTTGGTATACATGCTTGCCAACTGATGTTTATTCTTTTTGTTCAAAGAAGTTGATGTTTATACTATGTTAAAGGTTCCTGTAAATTACATTTTGATGGTTCCAAATATTTAAGCAATATTGCTTGGAGGGTGCAAAATGTGAACATATATTATTACTCACAATCAAATAATACAAAGTAACATAGAGTATAGACATGCCTATACTTCTATAGTAGAAAATAGTTAGTGTGGCTGCTGGGATTACTACACGAGCTTCATGTGTTTTTCTATTGAAAGGGTGCTTATGTTATTTGACTGGTTTGATATTAAAATTTGAATGTGTCGAATTATTTAGTTAATTTGGAACCACAGTATAAGCAGAGTCCTACAGTAGTTGGTTTTAACAGCTTGGAAAAGGGCTGTTTGGACGAGGTAATTTACACAACCACTTGGATCACTGGGAGATACTGCAATAGAGTTTGTTTTGACCCATAACGGTCTCGTACAGACACTCTTTTTAACGAGATCAGAGTTTTATCCCGCCATGGATTGATTGGATCAACGATCCCCTGTCGGCTTGTAATACTTTTTAAAACAGAGTTGTGCAGTAAGGGTAGGTCTAGTAGGATCATGGGAATTGGACAATAGTTGCAACTTTTGTAGGACTAGTGGGTATGAGACGATCAGAGGTAGAAGTGTTGGCTCAAGCACTAGACATGATTTTTAAGAAATTCATTTTGCAAATGCTTTAACGATTGAGGTATGTGCAATCTGAAATTTAATACACATCGCGTGAAATCTGAAATTTTTGTTGTTCATGAGGATTTTAGCATTTCCGGATGTGATCATGGCTGTCATTTAACAACCAAAATACTTATCTATCTATATTAATTTCCATTCAAGGTGCGTTGTCTTTGTCGTTCATGTTGGAATTATTATATCATGACCTTCATATAAATAAACCAAGTACATCAAAGTGAGCATGAGCGGAAGCAATTATAATAGATCGAATAACATGTAATTAATTAATCATTAATTTAAATAGTAAACATACCGTAGTGATTCTAGCCCGAACAAGAATCAATGCAATCTTCCGGAACCAATGAACCCTAATTAGGGTTTATAAGGATTATAAGAATTACCCCTTACCTTTTTGTAATTCAATCCAAGAATCAAACAATAGTGTGTTTGATTCACGTTCTTGTACACACGTACTAATTCAAGGAAAAGTTTATGCAAGTAATAAACACAAAACAATTTTTAGATGCAAGAAATCGAAACCCTTAGGGGTGTTCGGTTTGATGATCGACCAAGGAAAAGAAGGAGAAGAAAAACACCAAGTTGTGTGTGTACAAGTTATGAGAAAAACCTACACCTTGGGTTTGCTTATATACTAATCAATACTTGGAGCTCAAGGCACAATGGAGGTGGGTTACACCCTTGGGCCGATCGGTTTGGCATCCCCTAGGGGATTCCGGAACCTTCTCTTGTTTCCATGTATTGTCTAGTAATTACTTTCCTAATCTTCGTTTAATAATTAATTAGTCATTAATCAATAATACTAATTATTATTTATTTGTTTTGTGTTTAATAATTAATTATAACATTTTATAAATAATTATTACATTTCCTCTTCATACGTATTGTGTGCAATCCCGTGATCTCGAGTTCGATCCTAACATACGTCTACTAAAATAATGTCCATATTCTAACAGCTCCCACTTGGACATATTTTAATAGTGTAATCACATCGGTTAGCGTCTTGCAACACGCCGATGCCTCTAGTACGATCTCGAGTAAGGCTCCTGGAAAACCTTTTAATGATTTCTCATTATTATTATCCTTTTGTTTCTAATACCACGTTAATAAGGATATGGATTAAAGTCATTCCTTAATTAACCATTCTGTTTCTCGTTGTTTGTGATTGATCAAGATTACCAAATCTTCTGAACATATTCAGGTGAGATATTGGGTACGGCCGTACATGCATCTTACCAACCCTACGAGGGGCCCAGCGGTATTAAACTCCAAAAATAAATTTGAAGGAACAAATTCTATCTTGAATACAAGCAAAACCCACAAACTTTGTAACACTTCCGAAAACAACCCTTATTACTACCAGTTACGAATAGCGTTAAGTTGTTTCACAAAAATGTACTACGTTCATGACACTTATCTTGCATCTCAAGTCTGAGGATAACTTCTCATGATTTACTTAATAACAAAATCCATAAAGTAACATCATGTAGTTGGGATAAGTCCTATATTCAGTATCATCGAATATCATCTGAAATGGCATGACTACGCATCAATATACTTTAAGTATATTATACCAACCTTCAGATTTGTCTTAATTTAATAATATTCCCATATTATTAACTGACAATGGACAATTTAAGAATATCCTTTATTCATGGATTAAACATACAAATATAGGATACAATATATTATAAATTAAACATACCATGTATTTCAATTTATTATAATAATTGTTTAACATCCCTTATCCAAATACTAAATAGATCAATGCATGATAACTCTTGTTGATGAATTATGTCTCAAGCAATGACATTCATACTTGTTGACAAGACATAAATCATCCAACTTTGATCTATTGGAATTTTAAGAATACTTATTTCAAGAATTCAACTATTGAAATTCTTATATGTGCATAGTCAAATATTTTGATAATGCCATATTTCATAAAAATGTGAGACATCCTTAACCACCAATTTATGATAATTAAACTTCCAAACATTTTAAAGTTTAAAGTATTCTTATTCTTTTAATGTATAATGCAACTATGCCTAGTAATAGCCAAAGATGAAATCTTTACCATAACTAGTATCGAGTGTCATCTCAATTTCATTAGCATCATTGTATGCAACAACAATATGCTATTAAAACTTTCCGTAAACATTAATATCTATTGTGTAATGTTTGATGCCTTTCAAACTTTCAAGTTTGTTAGCCATGACAATTTTCACAACCATTGAAAAATTGTTCATCTATAGAATTTGAAGCTGTTCCAGTTTTTAGGATGTGATTCTATAATCAAACATATTCTTTTTAGAATATTACACGAGTTATCTAATAACTCTTTTAATTAGATATTAATATTGCCAAATCATCTTGTAATCAAGCATGATACAACAAAACATGATGTACATGAAAAATCTTTGAGTCATATTTAGATTTTATTCATGTCATACATATCTATTCAGACTTTCCAAATAATATATCATGTTATATATTAGATTTATTTACCGCACATGTTTCAACTATTTTGATTCCAAGGTTGTATGTCTTATTTTCTAAATCTTACAAGTAAAATTTCATTCCATTCTAAGACTTAACATTTACTTATATGGAATATTACTTTTCATATGTTCTACAACATATATGATTTAAGAAATTAAACATAATACTCCCACTAGCTTTTAGGAATACTTAGAAATTATCTTATTTCAATTATAAATCCAAACATGAATTTAATAATTAAATATAAAATAATCTTCTAGATGCATGCATTTATCCATCCATGGATCATTGCACCATGTACACTTTCAAAGATTTATTTGAATTCATAAACTCCTTTTGATTACTTATCGTCCTCGCTCAAGTAATCATTCATGAAAGAGTTTTGATATTCTATTGTCAATGACAATCATATTCTTTATATATTTAATGTGTTTAGAATAGAATATTCAATCACAATTAATTGCTTAAGTGTGATTAATAATCTTGTCATAAAACATATATTAAATACGTGTACAACATAGTCCATATGATTTCTATACAAAGATTTAAACCACAAGGGTTACTTTATCTTTGAAGAAACTCATCTTCATTTTCTAGTCTAACTATTAAGATAAATCAAATTTCAAAAAATTGATTATCTTTATGGACAACATCTTAATCATTCATATCATGTATACTTTACCCAACTACTATTTGATAATGTATCATAATGATTATCAGGTTTACAATAATCCTGTAAATCATAGCCCTCAGCATATTAATCAAATATCTGAGATATATTGCTATTCTATGAATGATAATTCCATTATCTTGAGATTTAACATTTAAATATCAAACTTCATCATCATCTTGAGATTTAACATTTAAATGTCAAACTTCATCATGATATTTACTAGTGTATTTTAGAAGATTATGTATCTTGTAATTTTATTGTTTAAAGATCAACACTCCCACTTGCTTTTAGTAATTTAAAGACTATCTTTAAATACTTAGCAAATTAAGCAATAATACAATATTCTCTTTTGGGATATTACAAATACATATTGACAGTTCCTGTCTATACTTTGTTAATAACCTCTTCACAAGTAGTTAAACAAGTTTAGAACTTCAATTTAAGACTTAATGTAATTCATCACATTCCATCATATGATAATGTCTTATTAATCTTCTATGTTGGAGTTTTATTAAATATGTCCAAGTCATACTCAACATTCTAACCTTGATAACTTTTGGAAGAAAAGAAGTCATAGTTATCTTTAATCAAACAATATAACAAGAGTTTGATTTTCCTAACTGAACATACCATAAACATTTGATATTTCATTAGAATCAATATTGCAAGACAATCTAACAATATTTAAGATAACCATATTCGTTTTGACTTGTCTATTTACCAACTAATTCATTTTAATGGTATAATAATTCAAGCCTATTACATGCTTTATAACACAAGTACTTTTACAAAGTCACTTTATGTCCATGTCTTTACAAGAAAACATAAACTGTTATAATCCCACTATACGTTATAAGTCATTTAACAATTTAATAACTTCATGTATATGTCTTAATTAAAAAACACAACAAGATAACGTCTTACTTTATTATAAGTCTTCTAACAATTAAAAGACTTTATATTTATATCTTTACAATGAAACATAAACATGTTTAACTAAAGTAATTATGAACACCATCTCTTGGTTTCAATAGTAATTTCAAGTTAATATATTACTTCACAATAATGTAAACAACATTATTTATTCATTTATTTATGTCATTCCAAGAACACATAAATATTCAGATTGAAGCAGCATTAGATTACTTTATTAATTTATGTCATTCCTAGAATTCATAAATATACTAATTAAAGTAGTCTTGATATCATATTGACACATGTTCTAATAGGTATCTAATTTAGAAACCGTGAATTTTCAAAGTTCAATTACATCAGTTGATCTGCTAGTAATGAAAATATGAAATTCACTTTGTTGTTGCAATCTAGTTAAGTCTCACATAACATAAATTGTAACACCAAGTGTTTCTTGGATTAGCCTAGTATAATTCATATTAGAACATTATTCTAATTTAGAAACTGCAAATTCTCATAGTTCAATTACATCAGTTGATCTGCTAGTAATGAAATATGAAATTCATCTTGTTTCTAGAATTATCTAAGTATAATTCAAATTAGAACTTTATTCTCTTACCTTGTAGTCAAGAGAATCTATTAAATCATATCTTTATGAGTTGTTTCTTGCACACAATAAAGATAACATTTCTCCCACTTGTGCATGGAACAACCTAATATAGTTGATAAACAACACGCCATGCATATGTTTATGTGATCAATATGATTGTGTCATTATATTTTTAGCATAACAAGTAGATGTAATACAACAATGTCTAGTAAGGAAACGTACAAGACTATCCTTAAAAGTATGAGTGTCTACACTTGGAAAGTAATTATCTTTAGCTACCAAGATATCAAAGCTTGTAACTCCCACTGAATTAAAGATCATTACAATAATTCATTATTCAGTGATAAGTACACAATACTCCCACTGAATTTGACAACATTGTAAATGTTTCATATCCAGTAAAAGAAAATAGTGTGCTTTTAGCTTTCCTACACCTTTAAATGTCCATACGTAACAATTACTTATGTACTAAAAGTGTATTCTACTACGTAAATGATGGACTATCCACCAAATGCTATTAACTTGAAAAATTGGGCATGCAATTTCTTCCTTAATAGGTCTACCATCCTACAATGTATGTAGCACCTTTAAAATAGTCAAAACAACTAGTTTGTTTTTAAACATTTTGCAGTAATTAGTCTAGCTTCTAATTATAATAACTCATAAAATGTCATACATAATTTTCTGTTAACCAAATATCATATTTGTTACTAAGAATTTGATCACCTAATAATGATGATAAAATCCCTATGGAAAATATATGCAATTTTCTTAACCATTAAAAAAAATTTGCTATGAGTTATATTAGAATTTAGACATATCTAATATTCCTATTATCCTTTCTCATTCATGAAAAGGAATAGGATTGTGTCTCACTCTTCCTTCATAGAAAGGAGACTTCTTTTGTCTTTTAAGTAAATATTTCTTAATCAAACATTTGTTTGAAAACAAAACTAGATCAATTTACCAAAGCCCAAAATACGTTTACGGTTTGAACGTTGCATTAATACATTAAAACGAATTACAAAATTCAATTTCAGTATTTTCGATAATTAGATCTTTAAGAAAATAAAATACCCATTGGCAAATATTCATATAAACCATAGTATTTTCTTAAAGCTAGGATCCTAAATTGACATAGTACCATTACATCAGTTGATCTGCTAGTAATGATAGTATTCAACAAGGTAATTGTCGAACAATAATTGCCAATATCATATTGCAATTCCTAGATTTATGGGATTTACAATCACAAAACATTTGTATTGTAAGCATGTTTGATCCCCATCTTAATGCCTTGAGTCCAAGTCTCACTTCCTACTCAATTTAAGTCGTCTAACTTAAAAACTGCAAACTCATAAATCCATCACATCAGTTGATCTGCTAGCAATGAATTTATGAAATTTACCTCTCCATTGCAATCTCGCCAAGTCTCACATGACGTAAATTACAACTTCAAGTGTTCTTAATTAGATGGCATTCGACTTAATTTATAAGGGTATAACTATTTTGATGTGATCAAAATAATGTATGAAGAAGCATGCATACAACTTCATAACATTGGTTTTACAAAACTTTTTTTATTACCAATTAGCTAAGAGTAAAATAACAAAGTTTTGATTGAGGTATCGGGTTCACCAATTAAAGAATAACCATCAATTATCGTCCACTATATCGTACTTTTGCATAAGCCCGAAAGCTTAGTGTTTCGGATAATCATTGTGGAATTGTGGATTATTCACCCTTAAGATGACAATGTACATGTAATGGTTGTTCGGTAAGTCTAATTTACACACAAACGAGCGTTAAGACAGAATGTTGTCTCTCTAAGGCCACAATTTAATGCGTTGCCATCCTTATACCCATCTTATAGTGTGTAAACTTCGGTCGAGCCTATTTAACCATTACGTACAAAAACATCAATCAACCAATTCTTTGAGATTTAAACTCTTAAACACCAAAACAATTTCGCCATTATTTAGTCCGTATTATTTTTCTATTCAAAAATTACCCTTTTCGTTTATAAACATGTCTAACACAATAAATAAACAAAAACAAGTAATATACAATAAAAAATAAAACAACTAAATAAACAAATATACATAATCATAACAATTAAATATGTATAAAACATGTAGCCACATGCAAATCTTATTAAAGAGTCCTATTAATAATCAAATCTAGGCGTATAACGTATTAATTCAATTAGGGCTTTCTTTTTCTTGGAAAAAGAGCCACATACATCGATAAATCGATTGCGTAAGCCAAAATTAAATAAATACCACATAGCACATAATTGATTACTTAATATTGGAGTCTTCCCCAATTCGACATCTATTAAAATATACATGTTTTAATATAACTTAACCATTAATATATATAAGCAATTTAAACCATTTAAATAACACAATAAAAATCCATGCAAATATGCACTTTTTCATGGATTTAGCTTAACAATTAACATATTGCACCAAGATCGTTTACTAAAACGCATAAACAATTACATGACATCTTAGGGTTTCTAGTCAAATTTTAAAAAAATAAAAAGCAAAACCCTAAAAACCCCTAAAGGTCAATCGACCCAAATTAGGGTTAGGGAAAAAACATAAACCCTAAAAAAAAAAACATGTAACTATACGAATCAAATCCAATTTTTATGCGTTGCGATAATTAATTACACATTATAACGGCTCTAGATGCCACTGTTGGAATTATTATATCATGACCTTCATATAAATAAACCAAGTACATCAAAGTGAGCATGAGCGGAAGCAATTATAATAGATCGAATAACATGTAATTAATTAATCATTAATTTAAATAGTAAACATACCGTAGTGATTCTAGCCCGAACAAGAATCAATGCAATCTTCCGGAACCAATGAACCCTAATTAGGGTTTATAAGGATTATAAGAATTACCCCTTACCTTTTTGTAATTCAATCCAAGAATCAAACAATAGTGTGTTTGATTCACGTTCTTGTACACACGTACTAATTCAAGGAAAAGTTTATGCAAGTAATAAACACAAAACAATTTTTAGATGCAAGAAATCGAAACCCTTAGGGGTGTTCGGTTTGATGATCGACCAAGGAAAAGAAGGAGAAGAAAAACACCAAGTTGTGTGTGTACAAGTTATGAGAAAAACCTACACCTTGGGTTTGCTTATATACTAATCAATACTTGGAGCTCAAGGCACAATGGAGGTGGGTTACACCCTTGGGCCGATCGGTTTGGCATCCCCTAGGGGATTCCGGAACCTTCTCTTGTTTCCATGTATTGTCTAGTAATTACTTTCCTAATCTTCGTTTAATAATTAATTAGTCATTAATCAATAATACTAATTATTATTTATTTGTTTTGTGTTTAATAATTAATTATAACATTTTATAAATAATTATTACATTTCCTCTTCATACGTATTGTGTGCAATCCCGTGATCTCGAGTTCGATCCTAACATACGTCTACTAAAATAATGTCCATATTCTAACAGTTCACTAGGACCAATCAACTTGCTTTCCTACTTAAGTGATATGGTTTATTTTTTATAACTAACGGTAATTAAAAATGTATGTGATAAGTATGTCAATCAAATTAAAGAGCAGAGGGTAAAAAGGAATGTAAAACCTTTCTGAAAATGAAACGCCATATGAGGCAAAAATCGCTTGTGGTCTTGTATTGTATAATGCTTATACGTTACCCTTTGTATGCAATGACATGTAAATTGTCATAATGTTTCCATGTTTGCAAGCATATTATTATGTGGATATTATATATCTGTTTTCGTGTTCACTTTCTGCGATCATGATTGATTCAATGTTGCACATAAAAGTTTCTATCTTATGTTTCATAAAAAAAAAAAAAAAAAAAAAAAAATTGAAGTTTTCATACTTTTCTTGTAACAAGCAGGTAGAACGAACATGCCACAGAAAAGAAATTCCAAGGCCAAGAAGACTGGGAAGTGTCACGTGTGTGGGGACACAGGACACTATGCTCGTGACTGCGAAGAAAGAAAGTCAGGTTCTGAAGAAGTGCTGCTTCAGGACACAACCGGGAAGTGTCACGTGTGTGGGGAGACAGGACATTATGCTCGGGAATGCAAAGACAAAAAATCAGATACTGTGAAAGTGGTGCTTCAGGACACAACCAGGAAGTGTCACCTGTGTGGGTACACAGGACACTATGCTCGCGACTGCAAAGAAAGAAAGTTAGATTCCAAGAAAGTAGGGCTTCAGGACACAACCAGGAAGTGTAACGTGTATGGGGAGACAGGACATTATGCTCGGGAATCCAAAGGCAAAACATCTGATACTGTGAAAGTGGTGCTTAAGGAAATATTAGGCTTTGAGATTAAATCCAACAGGAAGGCTCGAGGCTGGTACTTGGCTATTGGTTCTTCAGCGCATGTTTGCTACTCTAGGGACATGTTTATTGACTACAAACCAATGGGAAATCACGAGTTGATTTTGGAAAACAAAGATCATGTTGATGTAGCTGGAATTGGTACAGTGGTGCTTCGCTTCACCACAGGCAAGGTATTGACTCTTTCGAATGTTCTTCATATACCCCAAATCAGTAGATGCCTTCTATCTGTCTCCAAACTCGATGTTCTTGGATACATCATGTCTCTTGGGGGTGGGAGATGTGTCATTAAGAATACCCACGAGGTCATAGGTAATGGGATAGCAGATGGAGCCTCTCATCACGGTGGTGATATTTTTTCAACCGTGTACCGTTTGAGCTTAATGGAAGAGTGTCCTGTTAAGAAAGTGATGCTCGATGAAACAATAGGCTTGTTGGTATCCGATGAACACCCAGAGTTGACCAAAGTCAGAGCTCGAGGGTGGTACTTGCTTACTAGGTGCACAGTTCATGTTTGTAACTCGAGGGACATGTTTGTTGACTACGAGCCGGTGACTAGTTATGAGGTGGTTTTGGAAAACAATACTCCTGTTGATGTGGCTGGGTTTGGGACAGTGAAACTTCAGTTGACTAATGGGAAGGTATTGACTCTTGAAAATGTTTTTCATATGCCTAAAATTACCAAGTGTTGTATTTCCGTTAGCAAACTTACTAAGATGGGATTTACTGTGGGATTTTGGAGTGAGGGTTGTGACATTAAGAAGGGTCATGAGACCGTGGGAAATGGATATGTCGAGGACAAATTGTATCGGTTGAGTGTTGTGGATGAACATCCAAGTGCTGACTTCGAGCCAATTATAGATCACGAGCTTAATTTTGACAACGATGATCATGCTGATGATCAAGCTAATGATTCGGGATTCAGCATTACTTGTGGGGGTAGGGAATGCGTCATTAAGGCGGGTGATAAGGTCGCTTTTAAAACATACAACGATGGCGTACTATATAAGATGGACTTGGTGAAAGATCCATTCTCAGTTGCCAAAGTAGTGCGTCATGAAACAATAGGCTTGTTGATTGCCAATGAACACCCAAAGTTGACTAAAGTCAGGGCTCGAAGGTGGTACTTGCTTACTAGTTCCACAATTCATGTTTGTAACTCGAGGGACATGTTTGTTGACTACCAGCCCGTGACTGGTCATGAGGTGGTTCTGGAAAACAATAGTCATGTTGATGTGGTCGGTTATGGAACAGTGAAACTTCAGTTTACTACTGGGAATGTTTTTACTCTTAACAATGTTTTTCATATGCCTGCAATTATCAAGTGTTGCATATCCATGAACAAGCTTATGGAGATGGGATTAGCTGTGGCCTTTGGTGGTGATGGATGCTATGTTAAGAAGGGTCAGCAGATCGTGGGAAATGGGGTCGTTGAGGCTGGAATGTTTCGGTTGGGTGTCATTGATGAACGTTCAGGTGGAAATCAGGCGTGAGTGTGGTTGTTTAGATGGTCACTTCGGCTAATGGTAATTTAGTTTTTGTCCACAAACTTTCTTAAGCGTGGTTATGTCTTACTGAATCTTAAGTTGTGGTTATGTCTTACTGAAGTTGATACTTTTGCTGAAGAATTATGTTCTGAATGCTTTTGTGCTTGATAATCGATTAGCTTTTTCTCTTGCCATTATATATATGCCACAATGCTGTAGCTTTTATGTTATCTATATTAGGATGCATATTCAGGTTTTGGGACAAACAGCCTATAAAAATATATTGCATTGCTGCATTGGAAGCTGAGGGTGTATTTCAGAATATGCATCTGCTCCCAAGGTTGACACGAGGCTTCAAACACGTACGCTTATAGATATGTAGTGTTATGAGCAATGAGCCCATCTTGTTCGTCACCAAATTGACATGACCACATCTAATGTGTATGTAAAAAACTTTTGTTTCAGGGGAGAAAAACATTGTAAAAAAAAGTTAAGATATTAAAATTAAGTAATCAAACCAAGTTACGGATAAAAATAATGCTAAAAAAGTTCAAGTGTTTAACCATAAATTGACTCGAATTAAAGAATTAGGCTGATAGTGGTAAGACCACCCCAAGATTACAAACAACCCAGCCACATCAACGCCAACTCAACTTTTTTCTCTCCCAGACCAAACATATACCAAAATGCTCTTAGTAAGAGGACCACACTCACAACAAAAAACATACCCTGCAAAATAAATAAATAAATAAATAAGGTAAAAACTCTCACACACAAACCTCTTCAATTCATTCGGTCCATAGAGGGGGACACGTCTCGTTCAGGTAGACCCACCAAACCTCGGTCTAGTTCAGGTTGAGGGGGATGCGTCTGGTTCGGGTAGATTCACTGAACCTCGGTCTTGTTCAGGTAGAGGGGGATGCGTCTGGTTCAGGTAGACCCACTGAACCTCGGTCTGGTTCAGGTAGACGGGGACGTGTCTGGTTTAGATAGACCCACCGAACCAGTCCTATGATGTTTAGGATATGTTTGGCAAAAGGGGCTGGGGCTCGGGCTAGGACTTATAGTATAAGTCGAAATTGAAATTTGTATTTTTGTAAACTTGTTTGACAAATTAGCTTAAGCTTCGACTTATTATTGCAAAATTACTAAAAAGACATAATTAAATAAGTTAATGTATATGTTAGATATTTTTGTAGATAAATAAGCAATTTACTATTCAAAAGCCTTGATCTAAAGTTTGTAGCTCCTTTTATGAGGCCGAGGCTTATAAAACTTATGACTTATAAGCTCTTTCATAAGCCCGGTATGACAAATAATATTTATTTTATAAACCAACTTATTTTAAAAGCCTAAGCCCGCCAAACATAACCCATGTATTTTTATTTCAAAGTCACAACAATTTCCAAAAAAGTAAAAGGGTAGTGTACGGTAATAAAACCATCACATACCTCTCCACCATAACCCCAAAACCTTCTACACATTTCCAAACAAATTAAGCTAGGGTTTCTAATATCTTCTGCTGCTGCTGCATTATTCACACAACACAGGTACAATTCTTTACTTCATTTCTTCCTGTATAATATGCATCTTTCATTTCAATTCAAGTTAATATAGGCACAAGTAGTTACACATGTTTGTTCCATAAACTTTTTTAAAAACAAAATCTTTTTGTAGCAACTCTTGTGTTTGTATGTTTGTTATTTTGTTATCTAGCCCTTGTAGATTTTTATTTTTTCATTTTAGTCACCAGATCTCAAATTTTACATATTAGCCTCCCAAGTTTATAATATATCAATTTCTTCATAAACTTGTTGGTTGGTTATGTTTGGCGAAAAGCTTCTTGGAGTACTTAGAAGCCTTTTAAATATAAGGGTTGCTTCACAATGAGTGTTTAGCGTCGTATTTTGAATGCTAATAAAATAAGCGGTTAGTGTTAGCGATAGGTTCTACGTCATTTTACTTATACTGTTATACATATTTGGTACCATACACTTATAAAACAAACAGCTAAAGTGTAATTATAAAGTGTACAATGTTGTAAAAGCTAAGCAAAACGCTAAAGGCTCCTTTTATTAGCGTTTAAATAGAAGCTTCTAAACAAAAACCAAAAGTTAAACGCTCGTTGCCAAACAAACACTATATTTCTAAACGCTCCAAAAAGCTCGTTGCCAAACAGAGCCATAACTAATAAAAACTTGTCTTCATATATTTTTGATATGCTATTTGTTAAAAGTTCCTGTAGTTTACGTTTTGAATTATTTTAGACTGTCTGTTTTTATGTCTGAATCTGAATATCTGAATAAACAAAAAAACAATCGTTTCGCTATAAAACAAACCAAACGACCCTCCATTCGTGATTATTAATAAAAAATCAAGACCAAGATGAGGAGATAAGGATTGAAAAGAAGTATCACTGAAGTTTAGGCTTTTCAGATGTAGACGTTATTCAATGTCTGAACGAATCAGACCCTATTTAGATGTATTCAGACTTCAGATCTGAAAAAAACAAACAGTCTGAATCTGATTATGTCTGACCGAATCAGACTTCAGACGCCATTCAGATCTGAAAGAAAAAAACAAACACTGCCTAAGAACATGTTGCTGAAACAATCTCACTTGAGTTTCTTAGACTAGAATAATGTCTAAATCGTATTTTCTCAGTCACAAACTAAACGTCCACATTTTTATTTTGATTTGTCCCAAGATAATCTTTTTGCAATACAATGACTGTACATTTTTTAAATTATATGTATTTCTAAAGTAAAATTTTGATTTGGAACATATGTCCAAAACCTCATGAATTTCATGCTAGGATCCTCATTCTTATAATTGTTTGGGACTAGTCATAACTTTGATATATTCTTACGGCTATATCTTTATAGAAGATTTATTTAATATTTCAAATATTTGTTATTTACTTGAGAAAGCTTGTCAAAGAATTTGAAAGATGAGTAGTTGATGAGGCTTGGTGTTGCACATTGGGTAAAAAGATTCTTTGATCCACCTTGGGAAACAAGTTAAACAATATCTTTAAAGTTTATCAAATTTTCGGCAAGTTGTCTCCCTCTCCCTTTTACTAGCTTCTCTTGGCCTATGTGGTGATGACGCCATGATTTTGACTCTTCCTATAAACCCCTAGGTAATCATGTATGTTGTAAAAAGATAATTAATAAGTATATGTTAGTATAAAAAAAAAAAAAAAAAAAAAAAAAAAAAAAAAAACTTTATTTTAGCAAAACTTATAATTACAAAGGTTAATGGCCCCTAAATGTATTATAATTGTCATGATTTCCTTCTATATGTATTGAACAATTTTTTTTTTTTTTTTTTTTTCCTATTGTATGTACTAAACTTGCTTTTTTTAGTATATTTTGTGTATTTTATGACTATTTTGCCTCTCTTGGGTTAATAAAATGAAGTGCAGAATGTTCATAAAATACACAAAAATATCAAAAAAGCAAGTTTAGTACATAGGAAAAAAAAAAAAAAAAAAAAAAAAAATTGTTCAATACATATAAAAGAAAATAACAACTATGATACATTATCAAGCCATTAGCCATAATTACAAATAGAGTAAAACACATCGTTTGTTTCACAACTTCTATGATGTATACTAGTTAAGTTTTAAATTGAAAATAAATACGTTCAATGTCTGAACTGTTCATTTTTTGCATCTTTCATTGTTTCTTTAATTACCGTCCATCAATCAACGGCTGTTAAGTATTCCATGTGCTTTGCATGTAAGGGCATTTTGGTTATTTCACCACGTTATGTTAATTATTTTGGTACAAACTTAGAGACGAACGGAATAATTTACTCCTAAAATTAACACCATCACCTCATCAACCATCCTCTTCTTCATCTCTACTCACCAACACCAATCATTACAACCATCCACCACCACCCACCACTATTACAACCATCCACCACCCTCCCACACCAACACCTCCGGCCAACTTTGACTATTACGACCAAAGTTGTTCATGGTTTGAGTGGATTCATGTAGTAAAAAATAGTAGTTATGTTCACGGGTAGGGGTGTAAACGAGTCGAGCCGAGTACTGCCAAGCTCGAGCTCGACTTGAATACTAAAACTCGAGCTTTAAATTTCGAGCTCGAGCTCGACTCGTCATATAAAACTTGAGGTCAATTATTTTTACATTTAAGGCTCGAACTCGATGAATACTCGACATACTAAGCTCAGCTCGACTCGATTTATATGAACAATAAGTAAATATATGTATATATAAAAGAATAAAAGTGTAATTTAATCGAAGCTCGATAAGGATCGCGAGCTTCACGAGCCGAGTATTTTGGAGCTCGAACTTGAGCTCGACTCATTTAAATCGAGTCGATTTCGAGTAGTTTACGAGTCAATCTCAAATAACTTGTGAGTTGTCTTATCACGTTTACAACCATATTCAAGGGGCATGTACCACATTTAAAAACCCGAATCCAACCTTGAGGCGACATGCACACGGGCCAGAATTAAAGGATGTAGCATATAGGGTCGGTAAAAAAATACGGTACGCGCTCCGTGAGGACGATTTTTTTTTTGGTAAAGGGCCTTCTACCCAATAATATATATTACTAAATAAAAATAGATAAGTACAATGGAATGTTGTTGAAGTACCACATTAACTTCAAGCAACCGCTTAAACAACCATTAGATCATTCATGACAAGCTAAAAAGGATCAACTAGCTACAAACAACTAGAAAACAATTCAAAAACTAGCATAAACTAAGACACATCAAACTTTATGCAAAAACAAAAGAAAAACAACTTATCAAAGTCTAATGTCATGGATACTAACAACCTTTAATTGGGCCGCAGAGATACCACAATCGTCAAAATAATCATCTTCATAAGTATTGTAGTCACATGTACCCTCTTCCCATTGCTCCAAAAGACTCTTTGTGTTCCCTCCACTACCAAAATAATTAGTCTCGTTGCGGTCATCAAGAACTTCATCATCGTCACTATCAGAAACAACCACATTACCTATAGAGAATGGGTTACCCACCTTAGTTGAAGAAGTACAAGGAGATGAAGAAGTACAAGGCTTAGTGGCCTCAACTTGCACCTTCTCTTTCAAACAAACACGACTTCTGATATATCAACTTTTTAGTTTTTCCAGTTACTATTATTTTTCTCGTTGAGACAAAATGAATGAGCTAATCAATTCTCTGATTTTTTTTTAACACTCGAGTTACAGCCAATTATTCCTTATTAGAGCCGGTAACATGCGGAGTTAATATCCGACCCTTTAACCATGTTTTTTTGGATAGTAATAAAATATTGGTAAAAGTAGTCAAAAGTTTTTATCAGAAGTTTTAATCAAAACGGTCATTTAAAATTAAATGTTTTAATAGTACGGATATTTAAATTTAAAGGGTTTATCCAAACAACTTTTTCAAAGTTGGGGAGAAAAACATTGCAAAAAAAAAATGAAAATAAATAAATAAAGGTTAAGATATTAAAATTAAGTAATCAAACCAAGTTACGGATAAAAATAATGCTAAAAAAGTTCAAGTGTTTAACCATAAATTGACTCGAATTAAAGAATTAGGCTGATAGTGGTAAGACCACCCCAAGATTACAAACATACAACGATGATCATGCTGATGATCAAGCTAATGATTCGGGATTCAGCATTACTTGTGGGGGTAGGGAATGCGTCATTAAGGCGGGTGATAAGGTCGCTTTTAAAACATACAACGATGGCGTACTATATAAGATGGTGTTGGGTCACTGAAATCCCCACATCTTCTAACAAGGATTTGAACGTAAAATAACCTAAGTGCAAACAAGTCACTGAGTGAACAGTAACTCAGTGAGTCACCCTCAGGATGCTAAGACCGAGCCTAAGAAGAAAGGTTCTCCATTCAGTGAGGCGGAACTCAGTGAAGTGTGATCTAAGCCAAGAAGAAGGTGATGGGTTCAGTGAGGATGACAATAACTCACTGAACCCCAATGACTCCTCAACAACTTAATCGTACTGAAGACTGATGACATGAAGACTGAAGTTTTTGCGGGACTGGGCGGGAAAGTCTGAGCTGCTTTATTAAAGTGCTTTATCACTTTAATGTCAAACTTTCCCCAAATGGTTAAAACCAGTCTGTCATCAGAAAGTGCCTTTTGGATCTAACTCAAAGAAGGTTCCTTGCCAGAAGAATAATATCTTTCAAGATATTGTTAAGGAAGCTTTAGGTCCAATGTATATTTAGTTGTTCTATACTTGTGTATAAATAGGAAGCAAATGTGAGGAGTAAAAGTTGACAAGTTTGTGCAATTAATGCAAAGCATTCACAAACCACTTTACTCCTCCAAAGAACAACACAAGCCCCTGAGATAGCTCAGTGGGTAATTTAAGTTGTCACTCAACTTAGTTGAGTTTAGTGAGGAGTCCATACAATACTTGTCAATTCAACCCCAAGTGTTATTCCGCAAACACTTGGGTACGATTCTTTATGATTAACTTCTAATAAAGAATTAAACGTTGGAAAATATTGTCTCTTATCTTTACGTTACTTTATTGTTAATCATCTTCATACATTTGTGTTCAAGTCATATAACTTGGTTACTTTAGCTTTCTAGTTACTGATAACCAAGTAAAAGGGACCAACAAGTGGTATCAGAGCCTCTGATTTGTAAAACTTATACTTGTTTTCAAAACCTAAGAGTGCTCAAGTTTTTAAAATCAAGATCCCACTATGACTGACATAGATGTTCCCCAGCTTGTTGATAAAAAGGGTGGAAGTTATTCAGCAACTGCCCCTCGACTTGAAGCTGGCAAATTTAATAAGTGGAAAAAGCGAATGCTTTGCTACTTAACTGGGATGGAACCTTATTACATCAAATTGATTAATGAGGGTCCATATGTCCCAACAACTGCCCAAGGTTTAATCAAACCTGAAGCTCAGTGGACCCCAGATGAAAAGAGGGTGGTCAATCAAGACCAGCGCCTGAAAAGCATCATTATATCATGCCTTCCTGATGATATAATGGAATCAGTGATCAACTGTCCCACTGCCCAGCAGACATGGACTGACCTGGTTCATAGCTATGAAGGCCCTTCTGATACCAAAGAGAATAGAATCATGGACCTGAAGCTTGAATTCAATACCTTCAGGGCCAAGGATTCTGAAAGTCTCTCTGAGACTTATACTCGATATAAGACCCTCCTGAATGAGCTGACCAATGATGGTGTTATACTGTCAAAACATGAAATCAATGTTGGTTTTGTCAACAGTCTCCCTGAGAAGTGGTTAAACTTCTCTCAGGGATTGAGAAATGCAAACCACATTCAGAACCTTGAGCTCCCTGCCATTTATGGGAAGTTTGTCTATGAAGACAATCTTATCACCAGGAGATACCCTGGTAAAGCTCAGGAGACCAAAAAGGCCTTGACAATTACACCCATATCAACTGCTTTCTATTCAAAAGGTGTTGTGCAGGATTTTCAGGATGGATCTGATGATGAGGTTAACCAAAGAACCAGTGAGGAGTATCTTAATGATCTTCAAATTGAATTTCATGAAAGAGCACTCCTTGTTAATTCAAAAAGGTTTTTTAAGAAAAACAAATTTCCTTCTAAAGCTAATGACAATACTGAATGCTTTAAATGTGGCAAAATGGGGCATTTTGCTAAAGATTGTTTTTCAAAAACAACCTCAGAACCATCTTTCAAATTTTCAGGAAATAACTCTTTTTCAGGCCCCAGCAAATTTCAACCAAAAATGCTTCAGTCTAGTCAAAGATTTGAAAAAGTCCCTCAAATTGACTTTGAAGCAAAGTACAGAAAGGCAAAAGCTAAGCTTGCCCTTCTTGAATCATCCTCAACAGTCTCTCAGTCTCTCAGCCTCCTCAGGCTCCAAAGCCTACTCAAGCCAAGAACAAAGGGCTTGTTGCTGAAACATATGACTGGGATGAGGTTGAAGTGTCCTCTGATGATGATGAAGTTCACATCAGTGCCCTGATGGCTCGGTCAGAAGACAACAAACTTGCTGTGGGAAAGAGTCATGCAAGAAATGGTGAATGGGTCAACATCACAATGAGGAAGGTAAATCTTTTACTTTCTATGGATGATAATGATGATTGGAAATCTTACTTAGACTATATTAATGTTGATCTTAAGTATGTTGAAGAGCAAAGACTTAATTTGTTTTCAAAATTTAACAAACTTAGTTTTGAATTAAATCATTGTAGAGATGAATTACTTGCCTTAAAACAAGCCAAACTTGAAAGTGTCACACTTCAAATTCAAAACTCTGAACTTGTAAAACAAAATCAAGCTCTTCAGGAAGAACTTAAGAAAGAAAAGGAAATTATTTGGAAGTGGACTCAGAAAAACCCCAAACTTTATGAAACACTGAGTCTCTCACCCAGCCCCAATAAGGCTGGTCTGGGTGATGATCAACTCACTGATGTTTCAGGGGAGAGTAGCCATTCCACAACTTTTCTATTAACCAACATACTCTCTAGCAAAGAACTAGCTCCCAAACCCAGTGATTGGATTGAAAGAAACAATCCTGATAGTAAATTACCAAATTTTAACACTGGAAGAATCCTGGAGCCTGAAAGTCAGGCCATCAAGGAGCTGCTAGGAGTCACTGATGAACTTAGTCCTACTGAGTCCATCACAGAGTCTAAGTCTGATTCACCACTCCCTCCACTGAAACAACTTCAGGGAGCAGAACCCAATTCTGACCTTGCACCATTAGTCTTTCAACCACATTCTCCTAAAGAGAAATCAGGGTTAGGAAGGACTATACTGAAAAGACCTACTCCTGCACCCACAGAACACCAAAAACCTTCAGTAACTACTGAACTGAAGCCTGAAAGCACTGATTCAAAGGTTGATCAGCTTGCTGAACTTGTCAGGATGCTGAGTGAGAAAATTGAGTCTACTGAGAAAAACTCTGACTCTAAATCTACAAAGCCCTCAGTATCCTCAGGTTCTTCCAAACCAAAAACCACACCCAGACCCTCAGGGAGATGTGAACTGTGCAATTATCCAAATCACAACACTGATAAATGCTACAGAGTCCTGTTTTGTATGATATGCAAACAAGAGGACTACAGAACTTGTGATCACATCCCCCACACTGCCTCTTTAAAGGCAAGGGGTCAATACAAAACCCAAGGCTATCAGTATGCCACACCTTCCAAACAAAGACTGAAGGCTAAGCCTTTCTCACCATGTCCTCACTGTGGTTTCAATGATCATCTTCCTGATGATTGTATGATGAAAGAATGCTGTGACATCTGTGGAGATCCCTCCCATGAAACCAGGGGGCATGACAAAGTGATTCAGTCCAGAAGGAAAAACCAAACCAACACTTCTCAGTCACCTGATGCATCAACATCCACAAAATGTAAAACATGTGGAAGCTCAGGTCACACAACTTCAGACCATGATTCACTAACTGAGTTCAAAAAGTCCCTGAGGACTAAGCCCACTAGAAGGTGGGTCAACAAGCAAAACTAACCCAGTTTACTGTTTGTGCAGAAACACATCAAGGATCCTACTTGGCATCTAGACAGTGGATGCTCCAGAAGTATGACTGGTGTGAAAAGTTTTCTGCACAAATATGTGGAAGAATCAGGACCCAAAGTAGTATTTGGTGATAACTCATCAGCTCCCACTGAGGGTTATGGTTCAGTAAACTGCAATGGTATAGTTTTTACAAGAATAGCTTATGTTAATGGTCTGAAGTACAACCTGATAAGTGTTTCCCAACTATGTGATGCCAAATACATAGTTCAATTTGATGACAAGAGAGGGACCATCTTTAATGCCAATAAGGAAGTTGTGTTGATTGCCCCCAGGAGGGATGATGTATATGTCCTTGACATGTCATCCCTGACTCAAAATGGGACTTGCCTTTTCTCAAAGGCAAGTGAGACAATCAACTGGCTATGGCATAGGAGACTCTCTCATCTCAACTTCAAAAACATCAACAACCTGGCCAAACAGAACAAAGTTCTGGGCCTTCCATCCCTGGTGTATACCAAAGACAAGCCTTGTTCTGCTTGTGAAAAAGGAAAACACCACAGGGCATCATTCAAAACCAAACAAACCTTTTCCATCAAAAGCTGCCTGCATCTTCTTCATATGGACCTTTTTGGACCTATCAGTCCAATGTCCATACACCATGAGAAGTACACTCTGGTCATAGTGGATGAATACTCAAGATATACTTGGGTTTACTTCCTGACCAAAAAGAGTCAGGCAGCTGAAACCATCATGTCATTTGTCAGGAACATTGAAAATCAAAATGATGTCAAAGTTAAACAGATCAGGACTGACAATGGCACAGAATTCAAAAACCAAGACCTTGAGTGTTTTTGTGATGAGAAAGGAATTTCTCAAAATTTCACTTCTCCCTATACTCCTGAACAAAATGGAGTAGCTGAAAGGAGAAATAGAACACTCATTGAGGCAGCAAGAACAATGCTGAATGGCTCAGTCCTCTCAAAACATTTTTGGACTGAGGCAGTTAAAACAGCCTGCTACACTCAAAACAGGTAATCATTGTGAAAAGGCATAATAAGACACCTTATGAGATATTCAAAGGAAGGATTCCTGACATCAGCTATTTTCATATATTTGGGTGTCCTGTGTTTATACATAATCACAAGGATCACTTAGGTAAATTTGATGCCAAAGCTGATGATGGATACTTCCTGGGATATTCCTTGGTCTCTAAAGCCTTCAGGGTGTTCAACACAAGGAGACAGCAAACTGAGGAAACTTATCACATTACTGTTGATGAGAGCACTGAATCCATCAGGTTCTCAAATTCCTCAGTAGAAGAAATTGGTATTGATGACTCATCAAGATATCCTCCTGATGAGTATCATCCTGAGAACAATCCCTCAACTCAATACCAAGCTGATGCTGATGTCTCCTATTACATCATCCCTCACAACCTACCCCAACCACCTATCGGTGAGTTCATAGAAACTCAGCCTGTCTCAAATGAGACTGACACCACTGAACAAAATGTTCAGGAACCCACAGAACAAATTGTTCCTACAGTTGTCACTGAAGTACATATTGATGAGTTACCTCATGTTCCTGAGTCTGAATCTAATCAGGCTCCTACAAGCTCAAATTCCTATCCCAAACCCCAGGATAGCTGGACTAGATCCAAAATCATTGAGCTTGTGAACATCATTGGTGAACCCACTGAAGGCATGCTCACAAGAAGCAAGGCTGCCAAACTTAAGGCTGCCACTGCCAATATATGTCTTTATGCTGACTATCTCTCAGAAATTGAGCCTAAAAATGTCAAAGAAGCCCTGACTTATGAAAGTTGGGTTCAGGCCATGAGAGATGAATTGGAACAATTTGACAGAAATGATGTCATGACCCTTGTTGAATGCCCCCAGGGTGTTTTAATCATTGGTATGAAATGGGTCTTTAAGAACAAGACTGATGAGAATGGCACAGTCATCAAAAACAAAGCAAGACTGTTTGCCAAAGGATATAATCAACAAGAAGGTATAGACTATGAGGAAACCTTTGCACCTGTTGCAAGAATGGAAGCCATCAGGATCTTCCTTGCCTATGCAACTTACATGAACTTTAAAGTTTACCAAATGGATGTTAAAAGTGCATTCCTGAATGGTAACATCAAAGAAGATGTTTATGTGCAACAGCCTCCTGGTTTCGAAAGTAGTGAATACCCCAACCATGTCTACAAGCTTAACAAAGCCCTTTATGGACTGAAACAAGCACCCAGGGCATGGTATGAAACTCTTTCAGCCTTCTTGATCCAAAACAAGTTTGTCAGAGGAAGAATTAACAACACACTGTTCATCTACAGAACAAAGGATGATGTCATTCTTGTCCAAGTATATGTTGATGACATCATCTTTGGCTCAACAAGTTACAAACTTTGTAAACAATTTGAAAAACTTATGACCACAAAGTTTGAAATGAGCATGATGGGTGAACTCACATACTTTCTTGGACTCCAAATCAAGCAAACTGATAAAGGAATATCCATTTGCCAAGAAAAATACCTCAGGAACCTACTGAAGAAGTATGAGCTCACTGACTGCTCTTCAGTGAAAACCCCTATGGTTCCTCCAAACAACCTTGGCCCTGATCTCACTAGAAAATCAGTGAATCAAACCCTATACAGAGGAATGATTGGCTCCCTGATGTACTTACTTGCCTCAAGGCCTGATATCCAATTCTCAGTCTGCCTGTGTGCCAGATACCAGGCTGACCCTAAAGAATCACATCTCACTGCTGTCAAAAGAATCATCAGGTACCCGAAGGGTACTCCAAACCTTGGTTTGTATTACCCAAAATGTTCAGGATTTGATCTCAAAGGGTACACTGACTCTGATTATGCAGGATGTAACATGGATAGGAAAAGTACTTCAGGATCCTGCCAATTTCTTGGTGGTAAACTTGTGTGTTGGAGTACAAAGAAACAACAGTCAGTGGACATGTCCTCAGCTGAAGCTGAATATATGGCTGCTGCAGGATGTTGTGCAAATGTACTATGGATGAAGAGCCAACTGAGTGACTATGGCATTCAGTATAAAATGGTACCTATCTTTTGTGATAATACAAGTGCCATAGCCTTCTCAAACAATCCAGTACTTCATCAAAGAACCAAACACATTGACATCAGATACCACTTCATCAGGGACCATATCTCTAATGGAGAAATTGAACTACATTTCATCCCCACTGAGTATCAGCTAGCTGATATCTTCACTAAACCTTTGGATGAACCCACTTTCACAAGATTGAAAGCTGAACTGGGCATGTTGGACATAGAATCAGGGAACTGATCAAAAGTGTTCCAACATGATGTATATTCTCTAGGTCCCTGATCACATCCCTTCCTGAAAGTTTTTTTTTAATTCAGGGGGCTGTGGATGAAAAATGGCATTCAATACCCTAACTAAATGTTCCGAATACTTAGTTAGTAAATGTCTCAGGTAGGTAACTGATTCCAATTAAATATAGGAATATATATCACTTACACAACTGGCATCCACATCGTAGGCCCCCACATCTCTTTCACCTAACACCACTGAGCATTAAATGCTCTCTCACATACAAAAAGTGATGATTTTTCCTCTGCAAAAGTGCATT
Source organism: Artemisia argyi (assembly GCA_030686995.1). Classification (NCBI taxonomy): domain Eukaryota; kingdom Viridiplantae; phylum Streptophyta; class Magnoliopsida; order Asterales; family Asteraceae; genus Artemisia; species Artemisia argyi. Next base: position 295,121,014 of record CM060708.1, read on the forward strand.
ATTTGCAGAGGCATCCCAAAGGGTGAGAGAAAAGGGGGCAGTGGGAATCGTGATATTTAATGCGGATCTTAAACCTATATTATTATGCCGTTTCGGTTGAATATTATAAGTTTTTGATATCCGCAACATCACTACCTTAATTCCCACTATAAATACCCCCACAAAAGGGAAAAACACACACGCTTTTAAAATCATAACTAAACTCTTGCAAATTGTTTTCAAAACTGCGTGTGTTTCCCTCACCAATACCATTTTTTCAAAACCAGGCCTTTTTATTACTAAATGGCTTCTTCTAAGGTCGTAAAATACGCACCCAATGTGGATTTCCAAATGGAAAGCGTAGACCTTACCAAGAACAATGTGGTGGGGAACTTTGCCTACCCTGCTGGGTACCCTGAATACAGGGATGTGGTGAAGTTCCTTCAGAACTGCTTCCTGACCACCTCATTCACAAAGACCCCCTCAGTCATCTATCATGACTACTTGAGGGAATTTTGGTGCACAGCGGTGGTTGAAAACCCTGATGCGCCAAAAGAGGCCAAAATAAAGTTTACAGTCAAGAATGGAACTAAGTCCCTAACTCTTGACTATAAAACTTTTGTCAAAGCCACTGGGCTTGACTACACCACGACCTTCACTGCCCAACCCTCTGAGAAAGAGGTAAAGGAGGTCTTACTGGAATTGGGACCCTATGACAAAAATCACCCTGAGGTGACACCAGGGTCCCTATTATCCAAAGCCCCAATAATTAAGACCTGGTTCCCAGCTCCCTGGAGGATTCTAATGACTTTTGTCATTCAGGTTCTCTGGGGAAATAAATCCTCGACTGAGCAATTAAACACTACTCAGGCAATGATAGTGTTCTGTCTCATTGAGGGTAAAATGATAGACCTTGGAGAAATCATCTTCAGGGACCTCATTGCAAAGTTAGGGGGGAAGTCTAGGCAAAAACATATGTCATATCCTAGATTTGTTTCTTGTGCCCTACAAGACTTGCTTGGGTCTGAGTATGATAGGCCTGACGCTATAGGTTTTGAGCCTGACGTCCTACACAAGGCAAATTACTCACGTGACCCTCTTGAGGTTAAACCTGTCACCCTGACATTGTACATGCGTACTGCTATCCAGGGTGACAATAAAGTTTCACCAGTCCCCTCTCCCACCAAAAAGGTGAAGAGGAAGAAGGGACAGGGGTCCAGGAAGGTGGCTCAACCCAAGTCACTCGACACTGAGACCTCTGATCCCAAGCCTACAATGAGGCAACCACAACAGCCCTTGACTGCTGACACCATGAGAATTATAACCCAGTCACTAGGCCTGCAACAAAAGCCAACGGAGGGCACTGAGACATCACACTCAGTGTCCTCGGGCATACCCGTTTCCAAAGACACTACTGTCATAAACAAGACAGTTGAGCCAAAACAAACCAAACCTTCACATCCTGCTAAAGGCTCTGGCAAATCACAACCAGAGTCTCAGGGAGTAAGGGATCCTAAATCCTCGGTGGGGCAGCACTACTCCACTGAGAAGGGGGTCCACAAACAATCACATCCTGCTAAAGGCTCGGGTAAATCACAACCCAAGCATCAGGGAGTTCATGTTCCTAAACCTTCGACAGGCCAGAACAAGCCTGTTGGAAAGGGGGACTCAACCACTCATTTGCCTGATGAGGACATTCGCAAATCAAAGCTTTTGTCTGAGGGCACCCCTACTCATCCCCAAGACTCAGTGGGAAATATACAACCCGCTGATAGGGATACAACATTCACGGCTCCTAATGATGGCACTGAGAAACACCCATCAGTGTCTGAAGGGGTCACGGGGGACAAAGATTCAGAGGGATATAAACCACCCGCTGATATGGAACCCAAAACCACTCCCGGAGGTGCGCATTACTTGGGAACTGACCTTAAAGACCAGGTAGGTAAAACCCAACCTACCGGATTTGAGGGGTCAGGACCTGGCCAAAACGAAGGCAAATCTTCTTATGAAGAGGAGCCGGATAACCTCCATTTGTTGCAGATTACCTCCCTGGCGGATGCTCAGGCATTCTTATTTTCTGATGATGAATTTAACAGTGACGAGGAAGTCTTCACGGCCGGAGATGATATGGAGGATGAGGAGACAGTCCCTGAACCTGTTACTCAGTCTCCTCAAACCTCTAAACATAATGAAGATGAACAACATTCCGAGCCAGAAACCTCAGAAGACGCTTCCACTCCTCTCACTGAAAGAGCCTTCCAAAAGTTCATCAAGAAAATGACCAATGTTCTGTACAGGGGGGTCACTGAAGAGGTGTTTGACATGCATACTGAGCAAGCAGTCCACTATCAACTCCTCAAGGATGCTGTTGAAGACTACAATGATGATGTCAGGGAGCAAAATTCCACTGTCTCTCACTCCCTGACACAAATGGCTTCGCACATCAATCAGTTTTTGGAATCACTTAAGGAGCTGGCTACAGGGATTAAGTCAGTTCAAGAATCAGTCAAGGATGATCCTGAGCTCAACAAGAAAATTCTTCAGGCATCTGAGACATATCAGGTCAACTCGGCGGCTCTTACTGAGTTACTTGGTTTGATAAGGGATTCAAATGTTTAGAATCTCAGCTCCATGGTGGAGTCCCTCAAGTCTTCCTTCAGAATCTCTGGCATGGACAATGGGATCCAGGATGACTGCTCTTGAAAACTCTCAGGCTTCACTTGACTCCAAGGTATCTCTCATTCATCAGGATACTGCGGAGATCAAGTCCATGATGACGGAAATGTTTCAAGCCTTCAAGGGTACTTCTACTTCATCTTCAGTAACTCCAACACTTGCCGCCATCACTGCAGCTCCGGCAATTGTTGAGGGGGAGAATGTTCCTGAAACCCCTGTTACTGATGAACAAGAAGCTGGACAGCCCTCTCACACTGAGGGGGAGCATGTCACTGAAGCCACACCAATCACACAAGTTCCACCACAAGAGGAACCAGTCTCCTCCACTCTCTTTCAGGACAGAGGAAAAAGCATAGCCACCACCTCAGAACCTGAAGTAAGACTCCAGCCTGCCTCCACAATGGTGAGAACTGACCCTGATGAACCTATCAGGGTCCCATTTGTAATCAATGGAAAAATCTATCAACTCACCAATGAACAAATACAAGACTACATGGAGAGAACTGAGAAAGTGGCAAAGGCAGCTGAAGAAGAGAGATTGAGCAAGCCTGAACTGATACAGGTTGTTCATGAGGAGGCTGAAAAGATTGGTCTGGATACTGAGGCACTAGCTACTGAGCAAGCTGGTGCAGCCTTTAAAAAGGCTCGGGAAGAACAGATGATTGCTCTGAAAAAGGAAAGGGAAGAGAAGCTGAAAAGGCAAGCTCAAATCAGGAAGACCAGGGTTGAAAGATATCATTGGGTGATGAAGGAAAGATTGAAGCCTGAAACCATCACTGACATCAAAATCCACAGGAATACCAAACCCGCAATGGTCACTGTCTTTAGGGGGGCTGATAAAAGAATCATGGACACTCATAACCCATTCAGATTCGCTGACTTTGGGATCACTGAACTTGATGAACTCCGTCCCATCATTGCCAAGAAAAATGGTGCCGTTGTTGATCAACTTCTCAAGTCACTGAGTGAAAGGTATGACAGACTGAGAGCAATGCCTGAAGCCCTCAACATTCCCTCCCTTCTTCCTGCTCCAACAACAGGAACTGCTTCATCAACTACCACCAGGAGAAAAAGGAAGCACATTGATTCCGATCCTGAGATCAAGGTCCCAGGATTGGATTGTGATAGGTCCGTTCCTGAAGGAATCACCTTCGTGAACAATACCGTGCTTGAACACCCTGAACGAGGTCTATGCTTTACGGATGAATATGGAGACCTTGCCTTCCAAAGGTGGTCTGATATAGACAAGGCAGGGGTCACGGCAATGGTAACGTACCTGATGTTAGCTTCTCCTATACAAAGTGGTGCAAACCAAAGGTTCTGTAAGGACCTTAGGACCAAGATTGAGAAGCATCCTGAGAAACACCTGCTGAGATCAAAGAAAGCTAAGATTGAGGGACTTGGCTATCATCTGAACATCTGATCTGCAACAACTATCTTTATTTTGTTTGTAATTTGTAGGAAAAATGTAATAGCTATAAATAAAATGATGTTTTGTTTAAATAGTTATGTCCTACTTACAATTACAACAAACATTCAGTAAGAGAAGATGTACCCTGACAACTCATGCTGAATCAAGTATCACTTAGGCTATTTGTATGTTCAAATAGGGGGAGATTGTTGGGTCACTGAAATCCCCACATCTTCTAACAAGGATTTGAACGTAAAATAACCTAAGTGCAAACAAGTCACTGAGTGAACAGTAACTCAGTGAGTCACCCTCAGGATGCTAAGACCGAGCCTAAGAAGAAAGGTTCTCCATTCAGTGAGGCGGAACTCAGTGAAGTGTGATCTAAGCCAAGAAGAAGGTGATGGGTTCAGTGAGGATGACAATAACTCACTGAACCCCAATGACTCCTCAACAACTTAATCGTACTGAAGACTGATGACATGAAGACTGAAGTTTTGGCGGGACTGGGCAGGAAAGTCTGAGCTGCTTTATTAAAGTGCTTTATCACTTTAATGTCAAACTTTCCCCAAATGGTTAAAACCAGTCTGTCATCAGAAAGTGCCTTTTGGATCTAACTCAAAGAAGGTTCCTTGCCAGAAGAATAATATCTTTCAAGATATTGTTAAGGAAGCTTTAGGTCCAATGTATATTTAGTTGTTCTATACTTGTGTATAAATAGGAAGCAAATGTGAGGAGTAAAAGTTGACAAGTTTGTGCAATTAATGCAAAGCATTCACAAACCACTTTACTCCTCCAAAGAACAACACAAGCCCCTGAGATAGCTCAGTGGGTAATTTAAGTTGTCACTCAACTTAGTTGAGTTTAGTGAGGAGTCCATACAATACTTGTCAATTCAACCCCAAGTGTTATTCCGCAAACACTTGGGTACGATTCTTTGTGATTAACTTCTAATAAAGAATTAAACGTTGGAAAATATTGTCTCTTATCTTTACGTTACTTTATTGTTAATCATCTTCATACATTTGTGTTCAAGTCATATAACTTGGTTACTTTAGCTTTCTAGTTACTGTTAACCAAGTAAAAGGGACCAACAGATGGACTTGGTGAAAGATCCATTCTTAGTTGCCAAAGTAGTGCGTCATGAAACAATAGGCTTGTTGATTGCCAATGAACACCCAAAGTTGACCAAAGTCAGGGCTCGAAGGTGGTACTTGCTTACTAGTTCCACAATTCATGTTTGTAACTCGAGGGACATGTTTGTTGACTACCAGCCCGTGACTGGTCATGAGGTGGTTCTGGAAAACAATAGTCATGTTGATGTGGTCGGTTATGGAACAGTGAAACTTCAGTTTACTACTGGGAATGTTTTTACTCTTAACAATGTTTTTCATATGCCTGCAATTGTCAAGTGTTGCATATCCATGAACAAGCTTATGGAGATGGGATTAGGCGTGGCCTTTGGTGGTGATGGATGCTATGTTAAGAAGGGTCAGCAGATCGTGGGAAATGGGGTCGTTGAGGCTGGAATGTTTCGGTTGGGTGTCATTGATGAACGTTCAGGTGGAAATCAGGCGTGAGCGTGGTTGTTTAGATGGTCACTTTGGCTAATGGTAATTTAGTTTTTGTCCACAAACTTTCTTAAGCGTGGTTATGTCTTACTGAATCTTAAGTTGTGGTTATGTCTTACTGAAGTTGATACTTTTGCTCAAGAATTATGTTCTGAATGCTTTTGTGCTTGATAATCGATTAGCTTTTTCTCTTGCCATTATATATATATATATGCCACAATGCTGTTGCTTTTATGTTATCTATATTAGGATGCATATTCAGGTTTTGGGACAAACAGCCTATAAAAATATATTGCATTGCTGCATTGGAAGCTGAGGTGTATTTCAGAATATGCATCTGCTCCCAAGGTTGACACGAGTCTTCAAATACGTACGCTTATAGATATGTAGTGTTATGAGCGATGAGCCCATCTTGTTCGTCACCAAATTGACATGACCACATCTAATTTGTATGTAAAAAACTTTTGTTTCACTTAGATAATCAACAAGTTTCCAAACCTTATGTACTTGTTGAATAATAATAATAATAATAATAATAATAATAATAGTAATAAATAATTGTTACATTCCTCCTTCAAAAACTTTTTTTTTCCTAGTTTCCAAACCTTATGTACTTGTTGAATATTTTTTTAACCAGGGAATAACATCCCTAACGTTTACAGCAGACAATTTACCTTATGTTGTTTGGAAATGAATTTTGACAATTTTCATTTTGCACCCTTTAACTTTTATGATTTTACATAAACAGCCTCTCATTTTAAACGTGACACAGGTAACTTACCTGCACGGGCTGCATCCCACACTTAATTATGTGTACTTTACTTTATGTTAATAGATATATTATTATTTGTTTGGAGAGCGGATATTATATACATATAACAATAGGCGGGCTTAAAAGCCCCTTTGCTTTTACCCATTGTTTTTTCACTTTTCTTGGGTCGGTTTTACTTGAGTCCAAATATGTAAAATAAAACTTTGGTACCCGACCCTGCTGTTCATCAAAACTCACAACTTCCTCTTTCTAAAAAGATCCGACCGGACCTTACATCCGCCGGCGTTTTACCGGAATCTGACCCAAAAAAAATACGCTACTGTAGTGCTCCAGTTGTCTGTGAGGGGGTGTACAGTAACGCTAATATTTTAATCAGTTTGTGATTATTTGGCTGCCAAATGTTGCTACGTACAGTGCCACCCTTTCTTCTAGCCACATATTAGTTTTGGTTGGTTTATTTTGGTCTGATTGTGGTTCTGGATTCTTCATAACCACACACACAATTTTTTTGGGGTGAGCCAAATTTAGGGTTCTTATTCTTTTTTAATTCCGGTTATTTTTTAAAAAAAATTGTATTGTTATTCATAATTTTATGTTTAATTGCAGCCGTAAATGTGTGATTACGAATGTTTATCTGTTTGTTTTGGGAGAATAGGTTTCAGCAACCTTTGGCTTTCAACAGGTAATATATTTTTTTTAAGATATTGTTATGATCTTTTTTGATCTTTCATAATGGGGTTTGTTATTTAGTTAATTTAGATTAGATGGTTAAACTTCCAATTTATTTGTAAATTGAAATTAGGTTATATAATTGTGTTTGTATTTTAATGAATTGGGTATTATCATGTTTTTCATTTCGGTAAATATTGTTTATATTCATTTGGTTTTAAAAGGTTTTAAGTGCAGAAATGCTGTTCCAAGGGTATATCTTTCAAATGATTGGTGTGAATTTCTTAATGTCGTTTGTCATGAGTTTCGATAAAGAAATTATTTGCTTCAGTTGATCATTCTTAGAGTTAAGTTGTTATTGGTTTTTAAAGATTAGTTTTTATGTTGGTCTTAATATGACGTAGTCTATTTTGGTTGGTGTTATTGTTGTTTTCGTGTTATAACTTCAAGAGCTGAAAAATATATTGACACAAAAATGACTTGACCTGTCGTTTAAGGGACTGAAATTCAATTATGTAGTGAAGTTAATCTAAAACGAAAGATAAACTTAAAATTGGTTGTGTAAGAGGTGTTCATTGTATGTGGTTTGTAAAAGTTTGTAACTTTTTGGTTTGTAGGTTGATGTTATGTCACTGGAACACAAGTTTTTTACAACCAAGTGGATGACTGTAGAAAATCATGGTTTGCGCAGGGTTTGCTGCCAATGTAGTTTTGGTTTCTGGTGTTTGTCTGCTAGATATGAGTGAAGCTAATGCTGCTTTAGCCTTATCCGCCGCTATCTTGGCAGGGCATCATGGTAATGTGTTTGTAGCCATGGGGGTGGACTCATAGCTTGGCATGGCAACTCACTTGGTTTGCAGCCATGTCGTACGTCATGTGGGTGGCGCTGCAAACAGCTATGTTTGCAGCCATGGGCAACAATTCTGCTTATTGTTTTTATCGATTTGTTGGTTACGCTGGCCTGCATTAAGCTTGCAGATGTGACCACCTTGCATGGAATGCAATGTATACTTTTTTGCAATTTAATTTAGATTGCTATATCAAGGCTATGATGAGTTTTAACGGGTCATGTTAAAAATGAGATTCCCCGTATCTTGGCATGGCAGCCTGTTAGAGTTGCAGCCATGACGTGTGCGTTCATTTTTTCCTAATTGCTGCCCTATCTGAGCCTATATTTGAAAGCTTGATATCTTGAACGTGTGGGCGATGATGAACTTTCTGCATATTAACTATTTCATGAATGTGGCTAGCGCATTCCCGCAACTTGGCTTGGTAACCTTTTAAAACCACTTTGCTTTTGCCTTTTGTTTTTGCACTTTTCTTGGGTCAGTTTTACTTGAGCCCAAATATGTAAAATAAAACTTTCGTACCCGACCCTGCTGTTTTGTGGTTGCAGCCATAGTGGGTGCACCATGTTGCCCAAAGAAAATGCAGATCTGAGCCCCATCTTAGTGTGCATTAAACATTCTTTATTAGCTTGGAAAAAAAAAACTACAAAAGGTATATTTCTTTTCTAATTTATCATTTTAAATATCCACATTTTGTGCTTATGGATTTACATTTTTTTTTTTTTTTTTTTTTACTGAATGCAGGTAATAGCCAAGTCAAAACCCGTGTTGTCAATAATAAGGAACCGGTTCACAGCCCTGATTCCGAAGTTGAGTAAAATACCTTTTATCGCTTTTTGACTAATGTCTATTCTTTGTATAAAATTGTTTTAATTATTTTCTTTTTCTTTTTCAATCTGGTTTTTGAGTAAATTACCTTCCCAATGAAGTCATTTCTGAAATAGAGAATGCTGCGGCTGATTTGAGGAAAGCTTCTGGTAGTGAGGATGTTGCCGAGATTCAGACTTGGATCGATGCTGCAAACAAGGCATAATCTAAGATTGGAGAACACATGCAAAAGGGGGTGAACAAGCTCCCGAGGTAGAATATGAGGAGGTAAAGTAGTAGAATATCAGTAACATCTTTTTCTTCCCTTTCATTTGATGTTCTTCTATAACTACAACATTATCCACAGTTTTGGTATCTAAGAAACTATGATGAAGAGATGCGGTTTGTAGTAGGAATAATTACCATTTTGTTACATTATATGGCTGCTATCACCCAATGGAATTTGGGAACCAAATACATTTTTTAACGAAATTCTTTAATGAGATTTTGGGATTGAACTGGTCCATCATATGTTTGTAACTTAACCTTCGTATCGTATATGATGATGCCAGTTATGTTATTCCTTCTGTTGTATTGATTCAAGTAGGCAGTTTGTTTCAGCCTCCCTTACTCATAGGGTAACAAGCAATCAAGTAGTAGTCATTGGCACCAACTCAAAAAAGGTAGGTAATGGGTCAACATGGGCACTTAATTCATTCAGCCGGCATTGAGCCAAAACACTTTTTGTCTAACTTCAAAATAACAATATTAAGTGTCAAATATGATGATGCCAGTTATGTTATTTCTTATGCAGGGCTTATGAAATTTTGTTGCGATGGTCCGTTACATCTAAGTAACATCTCAGCGGTCGAGGTAATTTCATACTTACTTGTTTCGCTCGCGCTTATAAATGGTTCACACCGTTGGGATTGAAAAAGTGGTGTTTGGGACAGCTTATTAGAAGTGGTCGGTGTTTTTAAAGTTAGTTGTTTGGAGCTGCGGATTTCAAACTGCTTATTTAACTCACATATCATCACGCAACCAATTTGGATGCCCAATCGCAAACACCCTCAAAACAACATATCTTTTATATTGAAACGTAATAATCAACTTTTATAATTGATCCCATCAATGTGTGAATAGGTCAATCTTTCTTTTTTTGTTATTTGGAACAGCCTAACCGCGCGTCTAAAGTTACCTACAATAGATTAAAATGCAGAAAGAAAATTTTGCAATTATCATTGGACAAGAGGGAATTTTGTTGCTCTAATTGGTAGTTTATGGATTTCTTGCAGGTCAGTACGATGGGAGGCAGAACTAAACTGGCATCGCAGTCGGCTTGCTTGAACTTACTTTGAATGAAAGGTGCAAGCAAAGAGTCGCCGGGGTCCAATGCAAAGGCTCTTGGCAACGATAGTAGCAGGTTCAGTTTTGGCTGTTTAACTGTCTTTGATGTCGGCTATTTAAGTTATATGATCAGGTTACACGTTTTTCTTTAGAGTAATTTTGGCCAAAATACATTTTAGTCACAAGCCTTTTACATTTTTGGGTCATTTACAGATTATAGAAACCCAAATTTTTTAACAATTCTAGATATGAAAAGAATGTTTCTTTATAAAACTTAAAGCTTCAGTTTTTATGTTAAGATTATATTTAAATTACTATTTTGATTGAATATCGAAATGATAGATGAGGTACATGAAGCCACTGAAGTTATTTCAAGACTTGCTCAGGAAATCTGTTGTCAAACGAGGCTGTTTACTTACAGAGTGTTTTAACTGGACACGCATTTCCAAATCTGAGCAAGACATTTGCACATTGTGACAAAGGCTTCAATGTTGAGATAATGTAAGCAATGAAAGGTTGTTTTGACGACAAAATGCAGAATCGACATTGACAGCCTTTTAGAATCTGACTTCAATGGACACGAGAATGTTAGAAGATAAGTTTCTAATGAAGTTTTAAAAGTTAGGAGACAACACTTCTTAAAGTTTCAGTCATCCAGTTATGTGATATTCAAAAAAGTTTAATAGTAAGTTGTTTCTGAACGGGTTGCGAAAGAAAATGTTTCAATGTGTTTATGTTGTGTGTAGTTGTAATGATTAAATGAAGAAAAGGTTTAAGGAAGTGATATATGCTCATTAGTTCTATTTGTTGCTGGTGATGTGAAAAAGATTATACAAACAATGGTGTTGCAGATGAAACTGCTGCTATTATTATGGGTATGTTTATGGCTTCGAATCTGGTCATAAGGCAACAAAGATGTGACTGTATGCTCACGGGACATAACATGGAAAGATCATAAGGTGAGACTCGATTTTTTTTCCTATAGCAACTAGAGTTCCTAAGGCGTGAAGACCTCCAATTGGAATGAATTGATTAGTTACCTGATTAATATTTACCATTCTAATTAGCGTAACTCAATTTTGTAGGTTTATTAACACCACTGGATGAACAAAATAAATAAAAGTTCTTAAGATAACCACATGAACCAGAATTCTGCTACTCACAAAAGTTGGGGGCTGACATTGGTGGCTTTGCGGGTTGAAGTGAGAGTTTTTTAGCTGAAATGAGTGTCGGATTGCGGGACTGAAGAGCTGAAATGGGTGTATCATTGGGGGCTGAAGTGGGGAATAAAATCGGTGCATTTGGAGGCCTGACATGAGTACGTTTGGTTGTTTCAAGCCTGGAACTACATCAAAAATGGGTCAGTTATGGGGCTGTAATGGATGCGGGATGTCAGATTGGTGGCTCAAATGGAGGTCGCAATGGGTGTGTTTGGTGGCTCAAACGTAAAGTAAAATACTTCTTTAGGAAAATACCCCGCGGCAACGCGCGGGTTTACCACCTAGTTTATCCTCCAAATATGGATGATCTTGACAAATGTTTTATTTTTTTAAGGGTTTTTCTAACTTGTACCTCATACTTTTTGCAGGTTTCTGTGTTCTTTTTTGTAGGTACCTGTCATTTTTTAAATAAAAAACTGTTTTTTCTCTGTACTTTTTGTGGGACCCTTAGTACTTTTTGTTTGTTTAACTTGTGCCAGAAAAACCCTTTTCTCAACTATAAAGCATGGTTGGAGATAATTTTTGCGTGATCCATTTCTGAAATAAATGTCAGAAAATACAATGAGAGTGTTTTGAGAATGATTGCTTGATTCTTCCATTACAAAGTGATGTGATACATATAGCGATAAGCCAAGAGCTATTTTGGGTAAATTTGTAATTACCCCTAATTGAGCTAATTACAATGAGGATACAACTAATTGATTTGCACTTATCTACAAATGTACACAAATGGCACTTATCCAAAATATACGACTAACACTCCTTCGCAGTCCGAGCAGTGAAATCGCAAGAATTTGGACTGTAGATTAAAAGCTAATAAACAATAAAGTAAAAATAATAAATAATTGATGAAGAAGACATTCGACAGCAAGCAGAAGCACATCTTCAAGCAGCAATAGACATAAACACGCAACAAATAGGATAAACCAAAATATCCGTACCAAATAGGATAAACCAATGTATCCTGACCAAATGGGATAAACCAAAATATCTCTCACCAAACAGGATAAACCAAAGTATCCGGACCAAATGAGATAACCCAAAGTATCCCCTACAACTAAAACAAATGAGATAACCCAAATTATCCCCTGCACTAAAACAAAGGAAATTAAAACTAAAATTCATGCACTATCATCAAAAGAAAAGATGAGAAAACGAAAGTTGGTTCTAAAACTTCAACCCTCAAAAAACCTTCCAAACAAACGAGGCATGTTTTTACCTAGAAAAACATAAAGATCCACCTCACAAATAAACATCAAAACATGGGTGGGGTTTATTATAGCACTTACAGAGGTTAATGTTTAAATGTGACTAAAAGATGCATATAGTTACACTTATTAACAATTTTGGTCACTGTTTGTTTAATTCGTTGTGTGACTAAATATTACAAAAGGCCACACAAACATAAAATTCATGTGGCCATTGGATGATCAATAGTCACACAAAATACACATTTTTTCATTTTAAACAGCATATGATCACACTTATTAACACTTTTGGCCACTTGATGCTTAATTGTATGTGACTAAATACCCAAAACAAATATGTTTTGTATGACTAAATATTACAAAAGGCCAAACAAACATAAAATGTGGTCATTGGATGATCAATAGTCACACAAAATATAAATTTCTTCACTTAAACAACATATGGTCACACTTATTAACATTTTTTGCCACTTGATGCTTATTTGTATGTGACTAAATACCAAAAACAAATATGCTTTGTGTGACTAAATATTACAAAATGCCACACTAACATAAAATTCAAGTGGTCATTGGATGAACAATAGTCACACAAAATACATATTTCTTCACTTTAAACAGCATATGGTCACAATTATTCACACTTTTGGCCATTTTTTTTAATTGTATGTGACTAACCTAAAAAAAACAATACCTGTTGTGTGACTAAGTCATCACAAACGTCACATTTATTATATATTTATGTGGCCACAGGACGGGAAATAGTTACACATAATATACATTTACTTGAATAAATCATCTCAAATGTCACATATATTATATATTTATGTGGCCAAAGGACGAACAATAGCTATTCTCAAAAAACATTCGTGTGACTATAAAGTGTTTACGGTCACTCATATTGACTAATCCAACAAAACTTGTGCCTAATTTGTCACACATATTCGGGGTTTTGGTCACTCTTTTTCGATGAAAAAGGCTACGCACTCAACAATGTGACCATATGCTACCTACGGTGGCGGGACTTTTGGTGACACACAACGAAAAAAAACGTGTGTGACTATATGCATATCGTCACACATTTCTGGCGTGACAAATACAACTTTTTGTACCAGTGTAGAAACAAAAACCATAAATTTTAGTTTCATGGTCTCGACGACAAAAGCACCTCCACTTTCTGGCCTTCACGCGTGCAAAACAGGGAGCCGGGTGATGGAGGGGGATTGACAGAAAGTCCATCTCAAGTTCTTACCCTTGTCACCACATATTCATTTGGCATGCCTAATTCATATGTTTAATTTTATGCTTAACAATGATCTTAAAACACATTGTAAATCAATGGTAAATAAGAGAAGTGAGAATAAGTGGAATATATGTGTCACAAAATAAATAGAATAAGCATAAAATTAGTCATCTTAATCATTTTCCATTCTAAAAAAAAAAAAAAAAAAAAGTGCGGTAATAAAACACCCGCACTATAAAACCATAGCCCCAAAAGCTTCTACACATTTCCAAACAAGCTACTCCTTAGGGTTTATATCTGCTGCTGCTGCTGCATTCACACAACACAGGCAGGTACAATTCTTAACTTCATTTCTTCCTATATAATATGCATCTTTCTGTTTAAAGTTAATAAAATCAGTTACAGTTGTTTGTTCGATGTTTAACCAACGTGTCACGGTGACGTCATCATCATCGCCATCTGTTTTAAAACAATTTTATGACTACTTATTACTGTACATGATGATGATCCTCATTTTTTAAGAAAGGTTGACAGTTATAGGCCTGAAACATTTTTTTTTTAAAAATAATTGTCATTTTATTTATTTAGCCCCTTGTAGATTTAATATTTTTCATTTAAGTCACTAGATCTGAAACTTTATAAATTTCTCACCTAACTTTATAATATTTGTTTGGCGACAAGCTTTTTGGAGCATTTAGGATTTTGTTTAAATGCTCTTTTTTTGAATGCAAATATAAGGGGGGTGTCTGTTTAAGCTTATATGTTGCTTATGACCTTATTTGTTTTTCTTCTTATATTTCATAAGCCCCATTTTTTGGGCTTATGTTGAGTCATGTGGGCTTATATAAGTTTATCATATCATAATAAACTTATATAAGCCCATGAGTCTCAAAATAAGTCATAAAATTATGGCTTATGAAATATAAGCCGAACGACATATAAGCTTAAACAAACACCCACTAAGAAGATTTTGGCGTTAGCGATTAGTTTATTTTACACGTTATACTCAACTAGGTAACTAGGTAAGGTAACAATTGTTAACGGGGCTTATGTTTATGTTTACCCCACTTATGTTTTATCAAGCGCTTAAGCCCACTTTGAGCTATATTTACATTTATGTTTATTATTTCATATAGCTCAAAGTGGCTAATAAAACTTAAGTGGGCCTAAGCATTAACTTAAGTTTGATAATTTAATGTAATGTGGTGAGATTAAATATATTGGTATGGTAGGTCTCTTTTTAAGCGATATAAGAAGGCTCTTAGGGCTAAGATTAAAACATGAGCTACATGTGTGTGTGTGTGTTTTTGAGGGGGTGCGTGTATTATTATTGCACGCGTCCTTGACGATTCATGTTTATGCTCTGATAAATAGTCATTTGAAGGGTTTGATATGAAAATTCAGGTGTGTCCGATTATTTGGTTAATTTGGAATTATACTATAAGTAGAGTTGTACAGTAGGATTAGGTCCATTTGGATCATGGGAATTGGATGATAGTTGCATGTTTTACAAGAGGTCCCGTAAGAGCATTGATTAAATAACACTCACTATTTATATTATCTTGCATATTTTTGTAAAGGATCTTAGCATCTCCAGATGTGATAATGGCTGTCATTTATAGAGGAACAATTGAACAACCAAAATATTTTTCAAACTATATTAATTTCCGTTCAAGGTGTGCTGTCTGTTTGTCGTTCACTAGGACCAAGCTACTAATTGCTTTCTGACTTAAATGAAAAACGATAATTGTGAAAATTTGTCGATCAACAAGGCAAAGTGTAAAAAGGAATGAAAAACCTTTCTGAAAATGAAAACGTCATAAGAGGCAAAAATCGCTTGTAGTCTTGTGTTGTATGATGCTTATAAGTTAGCCTTGTATGCAATGACATGAAAAATGTCATAATGTTTCCATGTTTGCAAGCATTTTATTCTATTTCTGTTATCTTGTTTACTTTCATCTAGCATGATTGATTCAATGTTTATGTAAAAGTTTCTATTTTATGTTTCATAAGTTCTAATATAAATATTAACAATCAGGTAGAATGGACATTCCACATTCCAAAGCCACGAGGACTGAGAAAGTGGTGCTTAAGGCAATAATAGGCTGCGGGACTCAATCCGACAACAAGGCCCAAGGCTGGTACTTGAATTGTGGTTCTTCAGAGCATGTTTGCTACTCTAGGCACATGTTTGTGGACTACAACCCAATGAGTGATCACGAGGTGATTTTGGACAATGATGATCATCTTGATGTAGCTGGAATTGGTACAGTGGTGATTCGATTCGACACACACAAGGTTTTGACTCTTTCAAATGTTCTTCATATACCCAAAATCAGTAAATGCTATGTATCTGTCGCCAAACTCGATGATCTTGGATACATCATGTCTTTTGTGGATGGGATAGGTGTCATTACTAAGAGCCACGAGGTCATAGGTAAAGGGTATAATTTAGGGAATACCGTGTATCGATTGAGCTTAAGGGGAGATCCCCCTTTTAGGAGAGTGATTGCCAATAAACATCCATGTGCAATGCGTGGTCACGAGGTTACTTTGGACAACGATGATCATGCTGAAGTGGCCAGGATTGGTATTTCGGCCCTTAAATTCAGCCCGGACAAAGCTAATGATTCGGGACTCAGCGTTACTTTTGGGGGTGGGCAATGTGTCATTAAGCAGGGTGATGTGGTCATTCAAAAAGGGTACAAGGATAACGTTTTATATAAGATGGACTTTATGAAAGAACCACCCACACATGCCAAGGTAGTGCATCATGAAAAGATAGGCTTGTTGATGGGCAATGAACACCCAGAGTTGACCAAAGCTAGGGTTCGAGGGTGGTACTTGCTTGCTAGTTGCACAATGCATGTTTGTAACTCGAGGGACATGTTTGTTGACTACCAATCGGCGACTGGTCATGAGGTGGTTCTGGAGGACAAAAGTCGTGTTGACGTGCTCGGGTATGGAACGGTGAAACTTCAGTTGACTACTGGTAAGGTTTTGACTCTTGAAAGAGTTTTTCATATGCCTGCAATCATGAAGTGTTGCATATCCGTTAAAATGCTTAAGGAGATGGGATTTAGCGTGGGCTTTGATGATGGGGGATGCTATGTGAAGAAGGGTCAGGAGATCGTGGGAACTGGGTTTGCTGAGGATGGATTGTTTCGGATGGGTCTCGTTGATGAACTTTTGGTAGTTTAGTTTTGGTCCACAAACTTTCTTAAGTGCATACTTTTGACTTCATGTATGCCTATTGGATCTTAAGTTGTGGTTATGTCGTAATGTCTTACTGAATTTAATAGTTGTGCTGAAGAATTATGTTATGTATCCTTTTGTGCTTGTTAATCCTTTAGCTTCTTTTCTTGCCATTATATATAACCACAATGCATCGCTTATGTTATGCATATGGTGGAAACAGGCTATAGAGATGTAGTGCCTTTGCAAACTGGGTGCAATTCAGAATATGGATCTGCAATAGTTAAGTGTTAAAAAGTTTAGTTTACCTGGATAATCAATCACCAATTTACATGTGAATATAGTAATGTTCAATATATGGTTAATGAATCAATCACTATGGCTTTGCTAAAGACTAATAATTCCAAGAAAATAAGGTCTAAGAGGAATGATGTTTCCAACAATGCTATTAGTTGTGTATACTTTGTTTGTTGGTAGGGAGTTTATCCCAGTTTATTCAAGACTTATAAATTGAGCAGTTATAAAGCAATCGCATTTCTCGTCTCTCACTTAGCTCTGATCTGGTGTCGTCGCTCACAGTCCAAGAAGAGTAGTCCTTTCATTGGCTAGCGGGATGGTTCAACTAATCTGGAAATGAAAGTTTTGATAGTTTCGAGTGGAAATGGATATTTATTCTCCATTTGAAATGTAAATGTTACATTCTTAACTTCTGATAGTAGATTACTAGACATTGGCTCAAGGAGTAAATTGTTAATGATTGTATTTTTCACTCATCTATGCAAGCAAGCCTTATTTGTGATTTCCAATGTTTGTTCTTTAAATGACATAGCGTGTGATGATGGTATTGGTGGCTATTCTACATTGGGTAAATGAAGGAACCTTTGGAAATAACATCTTCCAAGTTTATCAAACTTTTGGCTACTTTTCCCTTTTGCTAGCTTCTGTGTGCCTATTGGCGATGAGACTTGGATTTGACCAATTTCAAGAGTAATTAGCAGTACTACATATCTATTATGGTTGTTAAAGTATTTTTCTATCTTGTTGCATAATAACACTAGCAACATTTTCATTTTTTATTTTTGAATAAGAATACTAGTAACAATTTCGTCCCATATTTTATGCTCTCATTTCAAAATTATGAACCCATTCGGTACACGTTACACATATTTGTTCACACTATACTTGTATGTAAGTATGTAACTGGATGCTTTCATAGATCGAACAAATGATATTTGAAACAGAGAAGATGGAAAGGGAATGGCAATGGATGTTATGCTTTGTCACTCGTTCATAAATGACAAGTTAGCAACAAATTCATATATATAATTTTAAATGATTTGCACACTTAACTTTTTAATTGAGACTCCAACCTATGCAATAAACAATTATACTATGTATATATACAGTGTGCAAATCAAAAGCTCATATATAAAAATCATCTCCTTATTTATGGGACCGACCATCATATTTTTCATTATGCGTTTATACCATGTACAAGTTTGTTTAAATAAAAAAAATAAAAAAATAAAATAAAAAATAAAAAAATGTATCACCTACTCATGGTGATCGACATCTATATACGTACTCAACGTTTACCGCCAAACAAACGGTAATGTCAGACACCGAGTACCATTACATGCCACCTCAATCGAGGTTGATCCCACCTTTTGTGCATTAGGCTCGTTCTCCAAACCTACCTCATCTTAAAAAAAAAAAAAAAAAAAAAAAAAAAAAAAGAATAAAAAAATCCCAACATAATAAATCAAAGTAATTACACTAGAAGCTCAATACCCAAGGTATTACGAGAATGGACCAAAAAAAATACCCATTACAAAATGAGTCCATTAGCGCACTAAAGAAGAATGTGTCGTGCGCATGTGATGGTTGTTAGTGAAAAAAGAAGCAGTTATAAGTGTATAACTATCTTCATCTTCCGAATAACACTACAGTAGAAACTCGATAAATTAATACTCGATTATTTAATAAACTCTCTAAGATAATTTTTTTGCCGGTCCCGACTCGGGGATAGGGTGCTAAATTCGCCGGTTGGTCCAACCAAGAAAGACATGGGAATTAAAAATTATAAGATAATACATTTTTGATAATTTCTTTAGACCCCATATAAAATATAAATTAATAATTCCTTATATATAGCATATTACATGAATAATTTATGAAGGTTTCTTGAAAAATGACTCAATTGTCTTTTGTTTTTTGTTGAAATCAATTTCCCCTTGAATCTCGTCTCTAATTTTCCTTAGCATGGTAAGAACTTCTGGTGTTGTTTTCTCATAGCTCAACAAGAAATTGTTCAATGTGATTGCCGCTTTAATAGCTTCGTTTCGCGAAGGGGGCTCCATTGTAGAACTTTCATCATCTTCTTCATCGATATCATCTTTATTTATATAGAAAATATTTTTAATGTCCATAAAGTGATACATTGAACACAAGAAGCATAATAAGGTGGGAGATTGAAGGTTTCTTTCAAATTGGGCCGTTCATTTGATATACATGCATTGTATACAATAATTAAGTGGAAGCTTGAAAGGTGTTTGTAAACTAAGTATTCTATTATAAATTAATAAAATATTAATTAATATATAAATTAATAATTATTAATTTATCGATTAATTAATAACTCTTTTAATTAATAAATTTTGGTGGTCCCAAGTGTATTATATTATAGAGTTTCTACTGTATATTATTTTCAAGATTCTTATAACATCAAACACAAACACTATCAAAATACTCTTAAGATCTAGAATAATACACACCAAAAACACACACCAAACCTATGCAAAACACATAAAACTGTATATGGGTGAGAGTTTTGTGATCGTTTTGAGAGAGGAGAATAAGGAGTGCACACACAAAACTTGACATTAAGCGCGTATGGTATTGGAGCATGCCTAGAGGGATGCGCACTTGGTTTGTTTGCTCGACACGTGGAAGCATGGCACACGCAAGCGTTTGATGCGCCCAAGCATTGGTGCGTGGTTGTTTGTGTGGCAATTTCTTATTTGATTAACTTAAGTGCGAATGTGAAAATATAGTGTGCGCTGCGGACGTGGAAAGTGCCTACAAAATCGTATACATACATGAAGCACGCTAAGGCCATGCTCGCAGGTTGTATGCGTGAGTTGGACACGGGGGCCTTCAAAGTTGCTAAATGTAAAAGATGAGCCACATGTCGGAAATCAAACGGAAGCACGCTTGTTTGAGCGCTGAAAGGCCATTTTGGTAATATAAAAATTAGATTATCGTTTCGTAATATATGGTTACAAAGGGTTCAAATCGGTAATTTTCTCTAACAAAATTATAACACATCAACCACTTCTTTTTAAACCGTCATCGCGACATTTTATTTCATCCCATCAGGGTTACATATTACATGAATTACAAGATATAACCATTGCCCATAACCAACAAACTGTAAAGCATTTGATATGTCGTGAGAGACCAATCGTTGTTTTAACTCTACAAAAGTACTAGTTTTTTTTAATATATTAACTTTGAGTCTTTGACAAAAAAAAATATATTAAACCCGATCATTGTATAATGGGAATCGTTTAACGTGTGTGTGAAATTGAGAATTATGTCTGGCTTATAATTATGCTTTTGCTTAAAGTTAAGTATTTATAAGCTCCTTAAAATTTCAAACTTCGAATGGTGTTTAAGGGTACTGGCAATGGAAACGGGATGCAAGCGGTTTGGGAGCAAACCGCCGGTGAACACCGCCGCCACATGGGCGGTATGGTGAGGCGGCAAGGGTGGGCGGCAATACATGATTCAACGGTTTGTAAACTTTTGGAACGTTGGAGCATTTAATGAGTGGAACGTGGGGCAATTTTTAACCGTTGGAAGTGAAACAAAAAAAAAATAAAAAAATAATAAATAATAAAAAATAAAAATTCCTTTATAAATACTTTCATATTTTCAAAAATACTTCCATTTCAAAACAAAAAAACACACTATATCTCATACAAGAAAGCAAAAAAGTTGTAGCATGGATCAAAGAAAATCAAGAGGTGTTTCATCGTCAACAAGAGGTCGTGGTTGGGGCTTTCGTCCACAAGTTTCATCGATGAATCAACAATACCCTCAATCGGCCTACTATCCCCAACCACCACCACCGATGAATCAATACCTTCAACAACAATATTATAGCCAACCTTCACCACCGATGAATACAAGCCAATATAATATAATTATGACAAGTGAGTTCGACCCGTTTATTGACTACCGTGAAGGTCCTTTGCGTTGTGAACCAAGTGTTGAACGCGAACTACCTATATATGGTGACGATGATGATGATGTTGAGTATGTTCCCGAAACGCAACAACAAACGCAAATCGGTATTAATTTTTAATTTTGGAGGAGGCGATGGAAAAAAAACATGCAAAGGATGAATTGGCCAAAAAGTTGATGGCGGCACAACTCGCTAATGCTGAAGAAAAGGCTTAAATATGGGTGAGAAGTTTGTTGAATTGTGAAAGAAATTGTGTGTTTAATGAGTATGTTTGATGTTAGTATTTATAGTATGAAAAGTGGTAAGGTTTAAAAAAAGTTTTTCTTTTTTTTTTTTTTTTTTTTTTTTTTTTTTTTTTTTTTTTTAAACCAACGGATACATTTTGAAAAGTGGAAGAATATGTCTCATTTCTGTCGGTCGCCAAATCAACCGATAGCCTTTTTATTCGTCCCTCGACCGATATTGAAACTAGACTCCACATTGGAGTCGACCGATCTCCAAATCGGTCACAAGTGTCCTCAACCGATTTTTTTTCGGCCCTCTGTGGGTAGCTTTAGGCATTCCCTCAGTTCGTTTAATGATGAAACTTGAAAATAGGAAGGTACCAACACATTCCACCACTGAAACATTCATTTTTCTACGCCCATGTGAGATTAAGGTTGTGTTTGTTTTTTAAGAGGTTTAGGGTCTGAATCTGAATACCACTTCTGAATCTGAATGAGTGGTCCAAAAGTCTGAATCTGAATTATTTTAGACTGTCTGTTTTTATGTCTGAATCTGAATAAACAAAAAAACAATCGTTTCGCTATAAAACAAACCAAACGACCCTCCATTCGTGATTATTAATAAAAAATCAAGACCAAGATGAGGAGATAAGGATTGAAAAGAAGTATCACTGAAGTTTAGGCTTTTCAGATGTAGACGTTATTCAATGTCTGAACGAATCAGACCCTATTTAGATGTATTCAGACTTCAGATCTGAAAAAAAACAAACAGTCTGAATCTGATTATGTCTGACCGAATCAGACTTCAAACGCCATTCAGATCTGAAAGAAAAAAACAAACACTGCCTAAGAACATGTTGCTGAAACTATCTCACTTGAGTTTCTTAGACTAGAATAATGTCTAAATCGTATTTTCTCAGTCACAAACTAAACGTCCACATTTTTATTTTGATTTGTCCCAGGATAATCTTTTTGCAATACAATGACTGTACATTTTTTAAATTATATGTATTTCTAAAGTAAAATTTTGATTTGGAACATATGTCCAAAACCTCATGAATTTCATGCTAGGATCCTCATTCTTATAATTGTTTGGGACTAGTCATAACTTTAATATATTCTTACGGCTATATCTTTATAGAAGATTTATTTAATATTTCAAATATTTGTTATTTACTTGAGAAAGCTTGTCAAAGAATTTTAAAAATGAGTAGTTGATGAGGCTTGGTGTTGTACATTGGGTAAAAAGATTCTTTGATCCACCTTTGGAAACAAGTTAAACAATATCTTTAAAGTTTATCAAATTTTCGGCAAGTTGTCTCCCTCTCCCTTTTACTAGCTTCTGTTGGCCTATGTGCTGATGACGCGATGATTTTGACTCTTCCTATAAACACCTAGGTAATCATGTATGTTGTAAAAATATAATTAATAAGTAAATGTTAAAAAAAAAAAAAAAAAAAAAAAAAAAAAAAAAAAAAAAAAAAAAAACACTTTTAGTTTAGCAAAACTTATAATTACAAGGTTAATGGCCCCTAAATGTATTATAATTGTCATGATTTCCTTCTATATGTATTGAACAATTTTTTTTTTTTTTTTTTTTCCTATTGTATGTACTAAACTTGCTTTTTTTAGTATATTTTGTGTATTTTATGACTATTTTGCCTCTCTTGGGTTAATAAAATGAAGTGCAAAATGTTCATAAAATACACGAAAATATCAAAAAAGCAAGTTTAGTACATAGAATATAAAAAAAATAAAAATAATAAAAAAAATAAAAATAAAAATAAAAATTGTTCAATACATATAAAAGAAAATAACAACTATGATACATTATCAAGCCATTAGCCATAATTACAAATAGAGTAAAATACATCGTTTGTTTCACAACTTCTATGATGTATACTAGTTAAGTTTTAAATTGAAAATAAATACGTTCAATGTCTGAACTGTTCATTTTTTGCATCTTTCATTGTTTCTTTAATTACCGTCCATCAATCAACGGCTGTTAAGTACTCCATGTGCTTTGCATGTAAGGGCATTTTGGTTATTTCACCACGTTATGTTAATTATTTTGGTACAAAATTAGGGACGAACGGAATAATTTACTCCTAAAATTAACACCATCACCTCATCAACCATCCTCTTCTTCATCTCTACTCACCAACACCAATCATTACAACCATCCACCACCACCCACCACTATTACAACCATCCACCACCCTCCCACACCAACACCTCCGGCCAACTTTGACTATTACGACCAAAGTTGTTCATCGTTTGAGTGGATTCATGTAGTAAAAAATAGTAGTTATGTTCACGGGTAGGGGTGTAAACGAGTCGGTCGAGCTTTAAATTTCGAGCTCGAGCTCGACTCGTCATATAAAACTTGAGGTCAATTATTTTTACATTTAAGGCTCGAACTCGATGAATACTCGACATACTAAGCTCAACTCGACTCGATTTATTTGAACAATAAGTAAATATATGTATAGAGTAAATTACATGGTTGGTCCCTGTGGTTTGTCAAAATAACAACTTTCGTCCCTATCTTTTAAAAGTTGCATGGTTAGTCCCTAAGTACGTAAACAAATAACACCACGGGTCCCTTGGTTTAACAGGTGTTAACTAGGTTAGTTAAAATTTACAAGTTAGCCCCCTGTGGTTAAATAGCGCTGCATAGTTAATCCTTTAGCGCTGCATCGTTAATCCTTTTACTTAATGGCTGTTATAATTTACTTAACAGCTTTTATAATTTACGTTTTCGCCCATTTTCTTTCATTTCCAAACGTTTTTGTACGTTATTTTTACGTTTTCGACAGTTTTTGTCCGTTTTTTTTTACGTTTTCGCCCGTTTTTGTCCGTTTTTTGTACGTTTTCGCCCGTTTTTGTCCGTTTTTTTTACGTTTTCGCCCGTTTTTTTTTCCCTTTTTTTACATTTTTGCTCGTTTTTGTCCCTTTTTTTTATGTTTTCGCCCGTTTTTTTACGTTTTCGCCCGTTTTTGTCCGTTTTTTTTATGTTTTTGTCCGTTTTTTTACGTTTTCGTCCGTTTTTGTCCATTTTTTTACGTTTTCGCCCGTTTTTGTCTATTTTTTTTACGTTTTCGCCTATTTTCTTTCATTTTCATACGTTTTTGTCCCTTTTTTTACGTTTTCGCCCGTTTTTGTCCCTTTTTTTACTTTTTCGCCCGTTTTTGTCATTTTTTTTACGTTTTCGCCCGTTTTTGTCCCTTTTTTTATATTTTCGCCGGTTTTTGTCCATTTTTTTACGTTTTCGCCCGTTTGTGTCCATTTTTTTTATGTTTTCTCCCGTTTTTGTCCATTTTTTTTTACGTTTTCGCCATTTTTTACGTTTTTTTTCCCTTTTTTTAGAAACTTTTTTTTACCCAAATTTTTTTTTCGAAATATATATTTTAGAAACATTATTTACCCAATTTTTTTTTTCTAAAAATATATTTTAGAAACTTTTTTTTACCCAAATTTTTTTTTCGAAAAAATATATTTTAGAAACATTTTTTTCCCCAAATTTTTTTTTCGAAAAATATATTTTAGAAACTTTTTTTTACCCAAATTTTTTTTTCGAAAAATATATTTTAGAAACTTTTTTTTACCCCAATTTTTTTTCGAAAATATTTTTTTCGATGATTATTTATAAAAAAAATCAAAGTTATATTTTATTGAATTTTTTGTTCGTAAAATAATGGACAAAAATGGTCGAAAATGTAAAAAAAAATGACAAAAACAGGCGAAAATGTAAAAAACGGACAAAAACGGGCGAAAACATAAAAAAAAAACGGACAAAAACAGGCGAAAACGTAAACAAATGGACATAAACGGACGAAAACGAAAAAAACAGAAAAAAACGGGCGAAAACGTAAAAAAAAACGGACAAAAAACGTATGAAAATGAAAGAAAATAGGTGAAAACGTAAAAAAAGGGACAAAAACGGGCGAAAACGTAAAAAAAATGGACAAAAACGGACGAAAACGTAAAAAAAGGGACAAAAACGGGCGGAAACATAAAAAAAAAGGTACAAAAACGGGCGAAAACGTAAAAAAAAGGACAAAAACGGGCGAAAACGTAAAAAACGGACAAAAACGGGCGAAAACGTAAAAAAACGGACAAAAACGTATGAAAATGAAAGAAAATATGCGAAAACGTAAAAAAAAATGGACAAAAACGGGCGAAAACGTAAAAAAAACGGACAAAAACGTATGAAAATGAAAGAAAATAGGCGAAAACGTAAAGAAAATGGACGAAAACGGGCGAAAACGTAAAAAATGGACTAAAACGGACAAAAACGTAAAAAAACTGACAAAAACGCGCGAAAACATAAAAAAAGGGACAAAAACATTAAAAAAAACGGACAAAAACGGAAGAAAACATAAAAAAAAACGGACAAAAAAGGTCGAAAACGTAAAAAAAAAGGGACAAAAACGTATGAAAATGAAAGAAAATGAGCGAAAACGTAAATTATAAAAGATGTTAAGTAAATTATAACAGCCATTAAGTAAAAGGATTAACGATGCAGCGCTAAAGGATTAACTATGCAGCGCTATTTAACCAAAGGGGGCTAACTTGTAAATTTTAACTAACCAAGTTAACACCAGTTAAACCAAGGGACCCGTGGTGTTATTTGTTTACGTACTTAGGGACTAACCATGCAACTTTTAAAAGATAGGGACGTAAGTTGTTATTTTGGACAAACCACAGGGACCAACCATGTAATTTACTCATATGTATATATAAAAGAATAAAAGTGTAATTTAATCGAAGCTCGATAAGGATCGCGAGCTTCACGAGCCGAGTATTTTGGAGCTCGAACTTGAGCTCGACTCGTTTAAATCGAGTCGATTTCGAGTAGTTTACGAGTCAATCTCAAATAACTTGTGAGTTGTCTTATCATGTTTACAACCATATTCAAGGGGCATGTACTACATTTAAAAACCCGAATCCAACCTTGAGGCGACATGCACATGGGCCAGAATTAAAGGATGTAGCATATAGGGTCGGTAAAAAATATGGTACGCGCTCCGTGAGGACGATTATCTAAGGGGTTTTTTTTTTTTTTTTTTTTTGGTAAAGGGCCTTCTACCCAATAATATATATTACTAAATAAAAATAGACAAGTACAATAGAATGTTGCTGAAGTACCACACTAACTTCAAGCAACCGCTTAAACAACCATTAGATCATTCATGACAAGCTAAAAAGGATCAAGTAGCTACAAACAACTAGAAAACAATTCAAAAACTAGCATAAACTAAGACACATCAAACTTTATGCAAAAACAAAAGAAAAACAACCTATCAAAGTCTAATGTCATGGATGCTAACAACCTTTAATTGGGCCGTAGAGAGACCACAATCGTCAAAGTAATCATCTTCATAAGTATTGTAGTCATATGTACCCTCTTCCCATTGCTCCAAAAGACTCTTTGTGTTCCCTCCACTACTAAAATAATTAGTCTCGTTGCGGTCATCAAGAATTTCATCATCGTCACTATCAGAAACAACCACATTAGTTATAGAGAATGGGTTACCCACCTTAGTTGAAGAAGTACAAGGAGATGAAGAAGTACAAGGCTTAGTGGCCTCAACCTACACCTTCTCTTTCAAACAAACACGACTTTTGATATATCAACTTTTTAGTTTTTCCAGTTACTATTATTTTTCTCGTTGAGACAAAATGAATGAGCGAATCAATTCTCTGATTTTTTTTTAACACTCGAGTTACAACCTATTATTCCTTATTAGAGCCGGTAACATGCGGAGTTAATATCCGACCCTTTAACCATGTTTTTTTGGATAGTAATAAAATATTGGTAAAAGTAGTCAAAAGTTTTTATCAGAAGTTTTAATCAAAACGGTCATTTAAAATTAAATGTTTTAATAGTATGGATATTTAAATTTAAAGGGTTTATCCAAACAACTTTTTCAAAGTTGGGGAGAAAAACATTGCAAAAAAAAAATAAAAATAAATAAATAAATAAATGAAGGTTAAGATATTAAAATTAAGTAATCAAACCAAGTTACGGATAAAAATAATGCTAAAAAAGTTCAAGTGTTTAACCATAAATTGAGTCGAATTAAAGAATTAGGCTGATAGTGGTAAGACCACCCCAAGATTACAAACAACCTAGCCACATCAACGGCAACTGAACTTTTTTCTCTCCCAGACCAAACATATACCAAAATGCTCTTAGTAAGAGGACCACACTCACAACAAAAAACATACCCTGCAAAATAAATAAATAAATAAATAAGGTAAAAACTCTCACACACAAACCTCTTCAATTCATTCGGTCCATAGAGGGGGACACGTCTGGTTCAGGTAGACCCACCAAACCTCGGTCTAGTTCAGGTTGAGTTGGACGCGTCTGGTTCGGGTAGATTCACTGAACCTCGGTCTGGTTCAGGTAGACGGGAGGTAGACGGGGACGTGTCTAGTTTAGATAGACCCACCGAACCAGTCCTATGATGTTTAGGATATGTTTGGCAAAAGGGGCTGGGGCTAGGGCTAGGACTTATAGTATAAGCCGAAATTGAAATTAGTATTTTTGTAAACTTGTTTGGCAAATTAGCTTAAGCTTAGACTTATTATTGCAAAATTACTAAAAAGACATAATTAAATAAGTTTATGTATATGTCAGATATTTTTGTATACAAATAAGCAATTTACTATTCAAAAGCCTTGATCTAAAATTTGTAGCTCCTTTTATGAGGCCGAGGCTTATAAAACTTATGACTTATAAGCTCTTTCATAAGCCCGGTATGACAAATAATATTTATTTTATAAACCAACTTATTTTAAAAGCCTAAGCCCCATAAGCCCACCAAACATAACCCATGTATTTTTATTTCAAAGTCACAACAATTTCCAAAAAAGTAAAAGGGTAGTGTACAGTAATAAAACCATCACATACCTCTCCACCATAACCCCAAAACCTTCTACACATTTCCAAACAAATTAAGCTAGGGTTTCTAATATCTTCTGCTGCTGCTGCATTATTCACACAACACAGGTACAATTCTTTACTTCCATTTCTTCCTGTATAATATGCATCTTTCATTTCAATTCAAGTTAATATAGGCACAAGTAGTTACACATGTTTGTTCCATAAACTTTTTTAAAAACAAAATCTTTTTGTAGCAACTCTTGTGTTTGTATGTTTGTTATTTTGTTATCTAGCCCTTGTAGATTTTTATTTTTTCATTTTAGTCACCAGATCTCAAATTTTACATATTAGCCTCCCAAGTTTATAATATATCAATTTCTTCATAAACTTGTTGGTTGGTTATGTTTGGCGAAAAGCTTCTTGGAGTACTTAGAAGCCTTTTAAATATAAGGGTTGCTTCACAATGAGTGTTTAGCGTCGTATTTTGAATGCTAATAAAATAAGCGGTTAGTGTTAGCGATAGGTTCTACGTCATTTTACTTATACTGTTATACATATTTGGTACCATACACTTATAAAACAAACAGCTAAAGTGTAATTATAAAGTGTACAATGTTGTAAAAGCTAAGCAAAACGCTAAAGGCTCCTTTTATTAGCGTTTAAATAGAAGCTTCTAAACAAAAACCAAAAGTTAAACGCTCGTTGCCAAACAAACACTATATTTCTAAACGCTCCAAAAAGCTCGTTGCCAAACAGAGCCATAACTAATAAAAACTTGTCTTCATATATTTTTGATATGCTATTTGTTAAAAGTTCCTGTAGTTTACGTTTTGAATTATTTTAGACTGTCTGTTTTTATGTCTGAATCTGAAAATCTGAATAAACAAAAAAACAATCGTTTCGCTATAAAACAAACCAAACGACCCTCCATTCGTGATTATTAATAAAAAATCAAGACCAAGATGAGGAGATAAGGATTGAAAAGAAGTATCACTGAAGTTTAGGCTTTTCAGATGTAGACGTTATTCAATGTCTGAACGAATCTGTCACACCCTCGCCGAAGGCGGAAACACGAGGTGTAACGAAATCGATATACATCACCAAAGAGAAATAAGACAATACCATAATTTACATTAAGGAAAAATATAACATTACAACGTTGTTATTGCCGACTTTGGCAAATAAAAGACATAAGTTTGATTCCCAAAAGATGGTATTTTAATACATAATGAAAAGAAGTGACATGTGAAAACTTCATTATGCAAGACCTTGATGACAAGCTTACTGACGATCACCTGAAATGCATGAGAGAAAACGGTCAACTATAAAAATAGTTGGTGAGTATAAACGTTTTATTTAATATGAGAAACCATTAGAGAAAGTTCACAAGCCAAAGGCGTTGTCAAGTATATGTCTTGTAGTCAAGTGTCCGCGGTCATAATAAGTCACAATATAAGCACCACCTATATAATAATGTATGCCATGCAAAGCCCCTAATTAAATAATATGCGTCCCGTAACATAGTGGACGAGAGGTTGGCCGACCTCTAATAGCGCTATCCATACTACTAATAGGCGTCGAACAATGCGAATGTACGAACAGTACATCATACAACTATTATATAAGATTAAGAACGCTCCGAACATGGGAGACTTAGCACGCTCCACCAATAAGGTGAGACTTTAGGGTTAAGAACGCTCCACCAATAAGGTGAGACTTTAGGTCATAGCACGTACAGTACATTAAGTTCAAAAGTTCAAGTTGAGTTCAAGAGTTCTAAACAAGTTATAAGGTCAAAACAAGTCAAAAGAGTTCATAATAATCAAAGGGTTCAAAACAATGTTCAAAGAGTTCAAGTAATAATTCATGCATCCACCCCAAAGCGATTAAAATAGTTAGAAAAAGGGGTTCGTGAATACTCACCTGATATAAGCGATATGATAACAAAAAGGTATGAACTAAAGTAAGGCGCGCACTCTATCCGCAACCTAAATGAATGATATGATCCACTTTAGATCATGAAATGAAGAAAGGAATGTACATGCACATGTTCCCTATACCACTCTACTCTTTGTAAAAACACTTGTGTTATCAAAATATATAATCCAAGAATTTGGAAAATATTGCTATTAGAAAATATAAATGGCTAGTTATAATATATATACTTATATATATATAACGTAAGTTTCCTTGTTAGCGTTGAAATACTCGGGTTGTAATCCTTGAAATGATGAAAACATACTCATAATAACTAATACTACGTTAGTTATAAAGCTCGGTACTTGACATTATGTTTAGCTTAAAAATGCACTTCGTAGTTTTTGCGCCAAATTATATTAAAAGCTGTCAATTATAAAAGGGTTTTAGCCGATATTCAAACGAGTATATCTTTGTCGTTACTTGTCCGTTTTACTTGTTCTTTATATCCACGGTTTCGTCTTAGTATGTAGTAATATATTTTGGAAAGCTCGGCTCCTCCGGGTTACGTCTAAAGTCTCTTTTTGTACCATGAAAAACGTCCAACAGCAAACAAATTTCCAGAAAATACTTTTCGTCAACAATCTTGCAAAAATCATAACTTCTTCGTTATAAGCTCTTTTTAATCCGTTCTTTCGCCTACGGATTCGTTTTTGAAAGTATTTTCTAAAAATTTTGCCAAAGTTTCCTTGGTGTTTACTGATTTTCCAGATTTTTACAAAACGGGACAGCATGTCTAAAATAGGTTCCAAATCAAGTTTTCAAGGTTAAAAACTAATTTCTACCATCACCAAACCTCTTGTAATCACCACATGACTAATCTAATCTTACCATACACCTTCTTAGGGTGCCATGGACTCCTAACCAAGTTATTAGAGCTAGGGGATGCATAACTAAAAAGTTAGGGTTTGTATGTTCCATTTTTGACAAAATAAATGGTGGTATAGCTAGTTGTACATGGTTTTTAGCATGGAAATCATGTAATACAAGTAAATATAAGATGTTTCATGTAAAAAATAATGTTGATAACTTACTTGAAAAATGAGATGATTAGATGATGATTATGCTTGTTGTTCTTGTGTTTTTCTTGATTGATTCTTGATTAGGCTAGTATAATGAACAAGTTTGATGTTATAACTTTTGAAAAACCTTCACTTGATCTAAGTATGGTGGTGAGGTCGTGGGTTTGCAAGGGAGGAAGGAGATGAGATGATTTTCTATCTTACTAAAAAGTGTAGTTTATGATTTTAGGTTTTTGGTTAAGTAATGTTTTAGAGGTTTATTAGTAATATAATAGAATTCAATGCACATGGTTAAAGGGGTGTTTCATGGCTGGTTTTGGGTGTGAAAGGAGTAGCCAAAACGGTTTTGATCACTTAGAAAATATAGTGTAGCGTTAAGTGTTATTACGCGTTATTCGTTAAAATCGGGTACCGGTTTTAATAGCAATAAACGTTCACGAAGTTAACCGGGATGAAATAAAAGTCATAATAATGTTAAAAACATAATAAAAATATGTTGGGTACATTTACTGAGTGATCGGGTGATTATTGTTTAGTTTTCACGAAAACCGTCGTTATATTCATACGCGTACGTTCTAAATAAAATAAATTTCCAAAATACTGGGTAACTGAATGTTATAACTTTTATGATGTTAAAATGGATATAAAAATATGTCGGGACCATTGTGGGAATATTTAGATATATTCGTCGTGTATAAACCGGGTGTTAACGTTTAATTTTAAATACTTACACGTAAAACGTTAAATATACTAAATATATTAATTTGAGAATCCTAAGAGTGGTATAGCATGTAAATGACATTATGATGATATGCAGACTATTCTAGTCCGTATGAGAGGTCCTTACTGATAATGCACGTGAATAGTGGAATTTCTTCCGGAATGAATAGTGTTCTGTGAATAGTAAAATTTTCAAATGTTTCTCAGAATATCAAACGGACATCAAAAACGATGAATAGTAAAATAATGAATAGTGTTTTGATGAATAGTAATCGATGAATAGTGAATTTCCAAAGTTGAAAAAAAATAAACGTAGACGTGGAAAATATCGGGTTGTTACAGAATCAGACCCTATTTAGATGTATTCAGACTTCAGATCTGAAAAAAAAAACAGTCTGAATCTGATTATGTCTGACCGAATCAGACTTCAGACGCCATTCAGATCTGAAAGAAAAAAACAAACACCGCCTAAGAACATGTTGCTGAAACAATCTCACTTGAGTTTCTTAGACTAGAATAATGTCTAAATCGTATTTTCTCAGTCACAAACTAAACGTCCACATTTTTATTTTGATTTGTCCCAGGATAATCTTTTTGCAATACAATGACTGTACATTTTTTAAATTATATGTATTTCTAAAGTAAAATTTTGATTTGGAACATATGTCCAAAACCTCATGAATTTCATGCTAGGATCCTCATTCTTATAATTGTTTGGGACTAGTCATAACTTTGATATATTCTTACGGCTATATCTTTATAGAAGATTTATATAATATTTCAAATATTTGTTATTTACTTGAAAAAGCTTGTCAAAGAATTTGAAAGATGAGTAGTTGATGAGGCTTGGTGTTGCACATTGGGTAAAAAGATTCTTTGATCCACCTTGGGAAACAAGTTAAACAATATCTTTAAAGTTTATCAAATTTTCGGAAGTTGTCTCCCTCTCCCTTTTACTAGCTTCTCTTGGCCTATGTGGTGATGACGCCATGATTTTGACTCTTCCTATAAACACCTAGGTAATCATGTATGTTGTAAAAAGATAATTAATAAGTATATGTTAAAAAAAAAAATAAAAAAAAAATAATAAAAAAAAAAACTTTTAGTTTAGCAAAACTTATAATTACAAAGGTTAATGGCCCCTAAATGTATTATAATTGTCATGATTTCCTTCTATATGTATTGAACAATTTTTTTTTTTTTTTTTTTTTTTTTTTTTTTTTTTTTTCCTATTGTATGTACTAAACTTGCTTTTTTTAGTATATTTTGTGTATTTTATGACTATTTTGCCTCTCTTGGGTTAATAAAATGAAGTGCAAAATGTTCATAAAATACACAAAAATATCAAAAAAGCAAGTTTAGTACATAGAATATATAAAAAAAAAAATAAAAATAAAAAATAAAAAATAAAAATTGTTCAATACATATTAAAGAAAATAACAACTATGATACATTATCAAGCCATTAGCCATAATTACAAATAGAGTAAAATACATCGTTTGTTTCACAACTTCTATGATGTATACTAGTTAAGTTTTAAATTGAAAATAAATACGTTCAATGTCTGAACTGTTCATTTTTTGCATCTTTCATTGTTTCTTTAATTACCGTCCATCAATCAACGGCTGTTAAGTACTCCATGCGCTTTGCATGTAAGGGCATTTTGGTTATTTCACCACGTTATGTTAATTATTTGGGTACAAACTTAGAGACGAACGGAATAATTTACTCCTAAAATTAACACCATCACCTCATCAACCAACCTCTTTTTCATCTCTACTCACCAACCCCAATCATTACAACCATCCACCACCACCCACCACTATTACAACCATCCACCACCCTCCCACACCAACACCTCCGGCCAACTTTGACTATTACGACCAAAGTTGTTCATGGTTTGAGTGGATTCATGTAGTAAAAAATAGTAGTTATGTTCACGGGTAGGGGTGTAAACGAGTCGAGCCGAGTACTGCCAAGCTCGAGCTCGACTTGAATACTAAAACTCGAGCTTTAAATTTCGAGCTCGAGCTCGACTTGTCATATAAAACTTGAGGTCAATTATTTTTACATTTAAGGCTCGAACTCGATGAATACTCGACATACTAAGCTCAGCTCGACTCGATTTATATGAACAATAAGTAAATATATGTATATATAAAAGAATAAAAGTGTAATTTAATCGAAGCTCGATAAGGATCGCGAGCTTCACGAGCCGAGTATTTTGGAGCTCGAACTTGAGCTCGACTCGTTTAAATCGAGTCGATTTCGAGTAGTTTACGAGTCAATCTCAAATAACTTGTGAGTTGTCTTATCACGTTTACAACCATATTCAAGGGGCATGTACCACATTTAAAAACCCGAATCCAACCTTGAGGCGACATGCACACGGACCAGAATTAAAGGATGTAGCATATAGGGTCGGTAACCGTGAGGACGATTTTTTTTTTGGTGAAGGGCCTTCTACCCAATAATATATATTACTAAATAAAAATAGATAAGTACAATGGAATGTTGTTGAAGTACCACATTAACTTCAAGCAACCGCTTAAACAACCATTAGATCATTCATGACGAGCTAAAAAGGATCAACTAGCTACAAACAACTAGAAAACAATTCAAAAACTAGCATAAACTAAGACACATCAAACTTTATGCAAAAACAAAAGAAAAACAACCTATCAAAGTCTAATGTCATGGATGCTAACAACCTTTAATTGGGCCGCAGAGATACCACAATCGTCAAAATAATCATCTTCATAAGTATTGTAGTCACATGTACCCTCTTCCCATTGCTCCAAAAGACTCTTTGTGTTCCCTCCACTACCAAAATAATTAGTCTCGTTGCGGTCATCAAGAACTTCATCATCGTCACTATCAGAAACAACCACATTACCTATAGAGAATGGGTTACCCACCTTAGTTAAAGAAGTACAAGGAGATGAAGAAGTACAAGGCTTAGTGGCCTCAACCTGCACTTTCTCTTTCAAACAAACACGACTTTTGATATATCAACTTTTTAGTTTTTCCAGTTACTATTATTTTTCTCGTTGAGACAAAATGAATGAGCTAATCAATTCTCTGATTTTTTTTAACACTCGAGTTACAGCCAATTATTCCTTATTAGAGCCGGTAACATGCGGAGTTAATATCCGACCCTTTAACCATGTTTTTTTGGATAGTAATAAAATATTGGTAAAAGTAGTCAAAAGTTTTTATCAGAAGTTTTAATCAAAACGGTCATTTAAAATTAAATGTTTTAATAGTACGGATATTTAAAGTTGGGGAGAAAAACATTGCAAAAAAAATAAAAATAAATAAATAAATAAATAAATAAAGGTTAAGATATTAAAATTAAGTAATCAAACCAAGTTACGGATAAAAATAATGCTAAAAAAGTTCAAGTGTTTAACCATAAATTGACTCGAATTAAAGAATTAGGCTGATAGTGGTAAGACCACCCCAAGATTACAAACAACCCAGCCACATCAACGCCAACTCAACTTTTTTCTCTCCCAGACCAAACATATACCAAAATGCTCTTAGTAAGAGGACCACACTCACAACAAAAAACTTACCCTGCAAAATATATATATAAAAAAAAAAAAAAAAAAAAAAAAAAAAAAAAAAAAAAAGGTAGAAACTCTCACACACAAACCTCTTCAATTCATTCGGTCCATAGAGGGGGACACGTCTGGTTCAGGTAGACCCACCAAACCTCGGTCTAGTTCAGGTTGAGTGGGACACGTCTGGTTCGGGTAGATTCACTGAACCTCGGTCTTGTTCAGGTAGAGGGGGATGCGTCTGGTTCAGGTAGACCCACTGAACCTCGGTCTGGTTCAGGTAGACGGGACGTGTCTGGTTTAGATAGACCCACCGAACCAGTCCTATGATGTTTAGGGTATGTTTGGCAAAAAGGGCTGGGGCTGGGGCTAGGACTTATAGTATAAGCCGAAATTGAAATTTGTATTTTTGTAAACTTGTTTGGCAAATTAGCTTAAGCTTAGACTTATTATTGCAAAATTACTAAAAAGACATAATTAAATAAGTTTATGTATATGTTAGATATTTTTGTAGATAAATAAGCAATTTACTATTCAAAAGCCTTGATCTAAAGTTTTTAGCTCCTTTTATGAGGCCGAGGCTTATAAAACTTATGACTTATAAGCTCTTTCATAAGCCCGGTATGACAAATAATATTAATTTTATAAACCAACTTATTTTAAAAGCCTAAGCCCCATAAGCCCGCCAAACATAACCCATGTATTTTTATTTCAAAGTCACAACAATTTCCAAAAAAGTAAAAGGGTAGTAGTGTACGGTAATAAAACCATCACATACCTCTCCACCATAACCCCAAAACCTTCTACACATTTCCAAACAAATTAAGCTAGGGTTTATAATATCTTCTGCTGCTGCTGCATTATTCACACAACACAGGTACAATTCTTTACTTCATTTCTTCCTGTATAATATGCATCTTTCATTTTCAAGTTAATTTAGGCACAAGTAGTTACACAAGTAGTTACACAAGTTAATTTAGCAACTTGTGTTTGTATGTTTGTTATTTTGTTATCTAGCCCTTGTAGATTTTTATTTTTTCATTTTAGTCACCAGATCTCAAATTTTACATATTAGCCTCCCAAGTTTATTATATGTCAATTTCTTCATAAACTTGTTGGTTGGTTATGTTTGGCGAAAAGCTTCTTGGAGTACTTAGAAGCCTTTTAAATATAAGGTTTGCTTCACAATGAGTGTTTAGCGTTGTATTTTGAATGCTAATAAAATAAGCGGTTAGTATTAGCGATAGGTTCTACGTCATTTTACTTATACAGTTATACATATTTGGTACCATACACTTATAAAACAAACAGCTAAAGTGTAATTATAAAGTGTACAATGTTGTAAAATCTAAGCAAAACGCTAAAGGCTCCTTTTATTAGCGTTTAAATAGAAGCTTCTAAACAAAAACCAAAAGTTAAACGCTTGTTGCCAAACAAACACTATATTTCTAAACGCTCCAAAAAGCTCGTTGCCAAACAGAGCCATAACTAATAAAAACTTGTCTTCATATATTTTTGATATGCTATTTGTTAAAAGTTCCTGTAGTTTACGTTTTGATCTCCTTTTGTGAACTAGCTGTTAGATGAATGTATTTTAAGTATAT
The DNA here is from genome assembly GCA_030686995.1 of Artemisia argyi. Taxonomy (NCBI): domain Eukaryota; kingdom Viridiplantae; phylum Streptophyta; class Magnoliopsida; order Asterales; family Asteraceae; genus Artemisia; species Artemisia argyi. The sequence continues at coordinate 295,158,211 of CM060708.1, forward strand.
TGGTAAGTCTCTTGTTTAGTGACATAAGAAGGTTCGTAGAGCTAACATCATGTGCTTTCAAATGGTTCTGCTTCCGTGAGATGTTGAAATTGTTGGTATACATGCTTGCCAACTGATGATTATACTATTTGTTCAAAGAAGTTGATGTTTGTACTATGATAAATAGTTAGTTTATGAAACTGAATATGAATTCATACTTGTTTGATATTCTATTTGTTAAAGGTTCCTGTAAATTACATTTTGATGGTACCAAAAATTTTTAAGCAATATTGCTTGGAGGGTGTGCATTTAGTAGTTGTTTGATGAATATAGTAGTTTGATGTTTAGGCTAAGATTACTACACGAGCTTCATGTGTTTTTCTATTGAAGGGTGCTTATGTTATTTGAATGGTTTGATATGAAAATTCGTATGTGTAGAATTATTTAGTTAATTTGGAACCACAGTATAAGCAGAGTCCTACAGTAGTTGGTTTTAACAGCTTGGAAAAGGGCTGTTTGGACGAGGTAATTTACACAACCACTTGGATCACTGGGAGATACCGCAATAGAGTTTGTTTTGACCCGTAACAGTCTCGTATAGACACTCTTGTTAACGAGATCAGAGTTTTATCCCACCATGGATTGATTGGATCAATGATCCCCTGTCGGCTTGTAATACTTTTTAATTCCTTTTATCTAGCTTCTTGGTAGCTTAATGATAATGCCATCAAAAAACAGAGTTGTGCAGTAAGGGTAGGTCTAGTAGGATCATGGGAATTGGACGATAGTTGCATCTTTTGTAGGACTAGTGGGTATGAGACGATCAGAGGTAGAAGTGTTGGCTCAAGCACTAGACATGATTTTTAAGAAATTCATTTTGCAAGTGCTTTAACGATTGAGGTATGTGCAATCTGAAATTTAATACACATCGCGTGAAATCTGAAATTTTTGTTGTCCATGAGGATTTTAGCATTTCCGGATGTGATCATGGCTGTCATTTAACAACCAAAATACTTTTCTATCTATATTAATTTCCATTCAAGGTGCGTTGTCTTTGTCGTTCACTTGGACCAATCAACTTGCTTTCCTACTTAAGTGATATGGATATTTTTTTTATAACTAACGGAATTAAAAATTTATGTGATAAGTATGTCAATCAAAAGAGCAGAGGTTAAAAAGGAATGTAAAACCTTTCTGAAAATGAAACGCCATATGAGGCAAAAATCGCTTGTGGTCTTGTGTTGTATTGTGTTTATAAGTTACCCTTTGTATGCAATGACATGTAAATTGTCATAAGGTTTCCATGTTTGCAAGCATTTTATTATGTGAATATTATATTTCTGTTTTCGTGTTTACTTTCATTGATCATGATTGATTCAATGTTGCATGTAAAACTTTCTATCTTATAAGTTTTCATATTTTTCTTGTAATAAGCAGGTAGAACGAACATGCCACAGAAAAAAAATTCCAAGGCCAAGAAGACTGGGAAGTGTCATGTGTGTGGGGACACAGGACACTATGCTCGTGACTGCGAAGAAAGAAAGTCAGGTTCTGAAGAAGTGCTGCTTCAGGACACAACCGGGAAGTGTCACGTGTGTGGGGAGACAGGACATTATGCGCGGGAATGCAAAGACAAAAAATCAGATACTGTGAAAGTGGTGCTTCAGGACACAACCAGGAAGTGTCACCTGTGTGGGTACACAGGACACTATGCTCGCGACTGCAAAGAAAGAAAGTTAGATTCCAAGAAAGTAGGGCTTCAGGACACAACCAGGAAGTGTAACGTGTATGGGGAGACAGGACATTATGCTCGGGAATCCAAAGGCAAAACATCTGATACTGTGAAAGTGGTGCTTAAGGAAATATTAGGCTTTGAGATTAAATCCAACAGGAAGGCTCAAGGCTGGTACTTGGCTATTGGTTCTTCAGCGCATGTTTGCTACTCTAGGGACATGTTTATTGACTACAAACCAATGGGAAATCACGAGTTGATTTTGGAAAACAAAGATCATGTTGATGTAGCTGGAATTGGTACAGTGGTGCTTCGCTTCACCACAGGCAAGGTATTGACTCTTTCAAATGTTCTTCATATACCCCAAATCAGTAGATGCCTTCTATCTGTCTCCAAACTCGATGTTCTTGGATACGTCATGTCTCTTGGGGGTGGGAGATGTGTCATTAAGAATACCCATGAGGTCATAGGTAATGGGATAGCAGATGGAGCCTCTCATCACGGTGGTGATATTTTTTCAACCGTGTACCGTTTGAGCTTAATGGAAGAGTGTCCTGTTAAGAAAGTGATGCTCGATGAAACAATAGGCTTGTTGGTATCCGATGAACACCCAGAGTTGACCAAAGTCAGAGCTCGAGGGTGGTACTTGCTTACTAGGTGCACAGTTCATGTTTGTAACTCGAGGGACATGTTTGTTGACTACGAGCCGGTGACTAGTTATGAGGTGGTTCTTGAAAACAATACTCCTGTTGATGTGGCTGGGTTTGGGACAGTGAAACTTCAGTTGACTAGTGGGAAGGTATTGACTCTTGAAAATGTTTTTTATATGCCTAAAATTACCAAGTGTTGTATTTCCGTTAGCAAACTTACTAAGATGGGATTTACTGTGGGATTTTGGAGTGAGGGTTGTGACATTAAGAAGGGTCATGAGACCGTGGGAAATGGATATGTCGAGGACAAATTGTATCGGTTGAGTGTTGTGGATGAACATCCAAGTGCTGACTTCGACCCAATGATTGATCACGAGGTTAATTTGAACAATGATGATCATGCTGATGATCAAGCTAATGATTCGGGATTCAGCCTTACTTGTGGGGGTAGGGAATGCGTCATTAAGGCGGGTGATAAGGTCGCTTTTAAAACATACAACGATGGCGTACTATATAAGATGGACTTAGTGAAAGATCCATTCTCAGTTGCCAAAGTAGTGCGTCATGAAACAATAGGCTTGTTGATTGCCAATGAACACCCAAAGTTGACCAAAGTCAGGGCTCTAAGGTGGTACTTGCTTACTAGTTCCACAATTCATGTTTGTAACTCGAGGGACATGTTTGTTGACTACCAGCCCGTGACTGGTCATGAGGTGGTTCTGGAAAACAATAGTCATGTTGATGTGGTTGGCTATGGAACAGTGAAACTTCAGTTTACTACTGGGAATGTTTTTACTCTTAACAATGTTTTTCATATGCCTGCAATTGTCAAATGTTGCATATCCATGAACAAGCTTATGGAGATGGGATTAGGCGTGGCCTTTGGTGGTGATGGATGCTATGTTAAGAAGGGTCAGCAGATCGTGGGAAATGGGGTCGTTGAGGCTGGAATGTTTCGGTTGGGTGTCATTGATGAACGTTCAGGTGGAAATCAGGCGTGAGCGTGGTTGTTTAGATGGTCACTTTGGCTAATGGTAATTTAGTTTTTGTCCACAAACTTTCTTAAGCGTGGTTATGTCTTACTGAATCTTAAGTTGTGGTTATGTCTTACTGAAGTTGATACTTTTGCTGAAGAATTATGTTCTGAATGCTTTTTTGTTTGATAATCGATTAGCTTTTTCTCTTGCCATTATGTATATGCCACAATGCTGTAGCTTTTATGTTATCTACATTAGGATACATATTCAGGTTTTGGGACAAACAGCCTATAGAAATAAGATACTTAAAACATACATTGACGTTTCCAACAATGCTGTTAGTTCAATGGTACAAGGTGGAGGCTGCTGACAAGCCTCAACTGAAATATTTACTTTGTATAACGATTTATTCCAGTTTATTTATAATGTCTCAACAGGCTTAATTAAGAGACTAACATAACTACCATATGACAGGCTTAATTAAGAGCGTCCTTACATGTATTGTAGACGTTAACTTCTTTTTCACAGGCCTCAACTGGAAATGAATATTTATTCTGCATTTGAAATGTAACCGTTAAATTCTTTTTCATAGGTTTAAGTAAGAGCGTCTAACTTAACTACCTTGAAACAGACACTCGTAATTAGTATTCAGAAAAGACTTCGTTCCTTGCTTTCTATTCTACATATGTCAAGCGGCACATGGACTAGAAACCTGCGACTCATGCACAAATACATATACTCCTAGGCATTATTATTCCCTCCAGCCCGTGTACAATCTTTTATATAATAAAACAAAACCTTAAGTGGAGACTTTTCCATTTCAAAAAAATCAAATCATACCTTATTTAGTAATAATTTTATTTAAAAAAAAAAGATTATAAAAAAATAGATAAGATGTAATTAACAATATGATTAAAATTTTTGAATAATTAGCTTTAATAATAAAAAACTATAATTAAACATCATAAATCAAACAAAACAAAAATTAAATTATTTGTTTTTAATAAATAAAAATATATGATTAAAAAAAAAAAAAACTCGCGCGTACGTAGGTATTATAACTAGTTAAAAATAACAATTTTTTTATTACAATTACCTTAGAAGTGTTAAGAATCTGGTTGATTTATGATAGAGGGGAGAGACGTAATTTTGAATTATGTTTTTGAATTGAGGCTCAAAACAAAGAAGAAATCCGAAATTTCTGAATCAATAATATGAATTATGATATGTTCCCGTTTTAAAGGATTTTTCCCTAAATAAATGAACCGAAGTTGATTTAAATTTTTTTCAAAAACTTGCTATTTTAGAGGTTAATGCCACGTGTAGTTTTAATAGAGTTTTGAGGGATTTTTCTTGATTTTTGCCTTCTAAATTTAGAAATCAAACGTGTGCTTTATATAGGTTGTGATGATTAATTTTACTTAGAGTATCGGGTATACCAACGCACACCGTCGCCACTTCCGACGTGGCACACCAAGTAACGCCGCCACCCCTCCGCGGCTTTGCTACCGCACCGCATTTTGCCACTTAAGTGCGGTGGAAAATGAAAGAAAAAAACTATCATTTTTTTATTATTAGTATTATTTTTTTTTTCTTTAAAAAAAAGTTATAATGGGCTTTTTTGGTTTTAAAGACTAAAGAGTGTGTGTGGGAGTTTGAGAAGGAAGAAGATGTACCAGGTAAAAGGAAAAAGATGACCACTATTATTTATTTATTTTTTTAAAATATAATTTTTGTATTAGGGCGGAGGATGGACGACCCAAAATTGAATCGGACCGAAAAAATCGACCGAACTGACAAAAACCGAGCCGACCCGATAGTCCTTCGATTCGGTCTTGATTTCATGTTTTTTCTATTTTCGGTTTTGGGTCGGTTTGACCCAAAACCGACAAAAACACACCTAAACAAATACACTAAACCGAACCAAACCGACTATATTTGGTTCGGTTTCGGTTCATGTTTTTCACGAAATCGGTTCTCGGGTCGGTTCAATTTTTATCGGGTCAGTTCGGTTTTTGACCTTTGCTCAGCCCTACTTTGTATTAATACCTTGAAATTCTCAGTGTAGTAATTTAAGTCCCTCGTTTAAATTTATTTACATTTTTAGTTCTTATTTTGGTTTTATAGAATGTAATATAAAATGCAAGGTTGCAAAAATCGCGAATCGGTAGTTGGGCGGTCGACCACCTTATAGCTTGTAATCGGTCTAGGCGGGATTAATCGATGATTAATCGGATTGGCATTACAAACAAATTTTAGTTATTTTCCGGCAAATTTTGTGTATTTTCGGTGAGTTTTAGGTATTTCCGGCAAGGTATTTTCTAAAAAACAACTTGTAATAGACTTAGATAGTTACTACAAGTAATCTAAATAAGTTTACAGTGAGTTTTGGGTACTTCCGACAAGATTTATAGGTTTCCGGAAAGTTTGACATATTCGTTTGACCCAGTTACATAAATCGGCAAGGTCGGTGACCTTGTAGCACCTAATCGATGATTAATCGGCCTTGTAAACATTTTTTTGCAACAATGATAAAAAGTAAAGTAAAGTAAAGTAAATCTCAATATCGTCTTCCACGGGTTATAGGTCCAAATGCCGTCTTTCATGGTGTATGGGGAGGTTGAGACGTCGACAACCTTACTCCTACCTAAAGTAGAGATGATGCTTCTGGTTCTACCAAAGGTAGAAAATGATCTCCGGCGTAGTAATGTAATATATGATCATATATAATATGCAATATTTTTATCTTAATTATATTTTGAATAAATGATATTTAGATTGTTTGAAAAATTAGTAATGAAAATAAAATTGTGGATGGATGAGGCCCAAATAAGAAAAGTGGCATAACACTAGTGAATGGGTGTTGTAGAGTGTTAGTGTTGAAAGTAAAAATGTTGAAATTACACTAAAAAGTGAAAGTGGCATGTCACACTACACCCGATGCTTTCGTAGTTGTGTTAGGAATACAAATATTCCTGTAAAAGTCTCGGTCACCTAATGATTGTAATAGCATTAAGATAGCTCGTAGTTACTTTGTTTATTAGTTAATTAGTATTAGTTTAAGTAACACCGTGGAAGAAGGAACGGACAGCCCGGGAGTGGGCGTAATATTGTAACTATAAATACCCCTCTCCACTTGTGGAGAGGGTTGGACCTTCATTCATTTTCAATCTAATATTTTCTCTTTTTCTTCCAAGGTTCCTCTCTTTCTATCTTTTCCTCCCTCCCCCTCATTTCTACGCCTCACAAATCACCATTTGATCATGTTTCCAACATAGTTAGTATTCTACAATTGGTATCAGAGCCAAGGTTTCATCTTAGGGCCTTGTAGAATCAAATTTGATGATGTTTTGAGTGGTTTTGTGAGTTTGGAGTCACTTTCTTGGAAAACATCTTGATTTTATCCTTCTAGTGTTGTTATACTTGTTTGTGATGTTCTTTTATGTTCATTAGTGGTTGTGTAACATTGTAGTGTAGAGTGTGTTACAATATCATCAAGCTATTTGAAGTTTGGAGTTGTTTATGGGCGGCTTTCTTGGTTGCGGTTAAGTCCACTGTTCCATTGCTTGGTTGCGGTTAAGTCCTGCTAGCTGCGATTAACTTTCTGCGTTTACTATTTCGGGAATACAAACAAAACGCAACGATAGTGACACTTTTGGACCATTATCACTGCGATTAGTTATCTGCCTGCGTTTAGTTTTCTGCGGTTAATCACTTGCGGTTAACTGTTCTGCGGTTGGTTATTTTATGCGGTTTGGTATTATCTGCGGTTAGTGTCCTGCGGTTAGTATCTTTGGCCTGCGGTTTGCTTAGGTTGCGGTTAGTTCATACTGCGACTGGATTTTGTTGCGGTTTGGTATTACTTGCGGTTAGTGTTCTGCGGTTAGTATCTTTGGCCTGCGGTCTGCTCAGGTTGCGGTTAGCTCATACTGCGGTTGGATTGTGTTGCGGTTTGGTATTGTTTGAGGTTAGTGTTCTGCGGTTAGGTCAAGTTGTGGTTAATTTATCCTGCGATTAGTACCTTACATTGCGAGTATCTCCCACTCTTGGGTTGGTAATCTCTTATTTGTGATGTCGACTTCTTCCGATGACATCCAAGCTGCGGGGTCTGACACCCGACCTCCGATGTTGGACAGAACTGACTATGAATCATGGGCTCAAAGGATACGGCTGTACTGTCTAGGAAAAGATAATGGGGTTAACATCTTGAAATCCATTGATGAGGGACCCTTTCAAGTGGGTACTACTAGAGACACGATTTCAGAAGCAACTGATCAACTACCGGCCGTGTTTGGTCCTGATAGACCTCACACTTACAATGAGTTGTCTGAAGAAGAAAAGAAACGCTATGATGCAGACATCAGAGCATCAAATATCATCATTCAAGGCCTTCCCAAAGATGTCTACAAACTGATCAACTTCAACACTGAGGCAAAGGCGGTCTGGGATAATGTCAAAATGCTTCTTGCAGGGTCTGAGTTAACTAAATAAGATCGTGAGTCACAGCTATACGATGAATTTGAGCATTTCAAAATGAATCCAGGTGAAAGCATCACTGACTATTACGTCAGATTTCACAAGCTGGTCAATGACATGAGAGCCATCAAGATGACAATGCCCAACATACAGCTCAATTCCAAATTCGTGAACAACATGGCACCGGAATGGGATAGGTTTGTCACGGCTGTTAAGCTCAACAAGGGTCTCAGGCATACCAATCATGAACAGCTGTATGCATATCTCCAGCAACATGAGAAACATGCAGCTTATGATCGGCTAATGCGAGAAAAGCTCAATCCGTCTGCAACAAATGAATCTCTTGCTTTTGTCTCCAATGTTCAACAACCTAATCAAACCTCTAAAGATCAAGTTCAACCATCACAATCATCCTCCAGGTCTACCCAACCATTAGTCAATCATCAACTCCCTTACCATCTGCGTTGAATACTCAACTTGATTCTGGGTGTTCTCACACTGACTTGATGATTGATAATCTCTCCAACCAAGTGTCTTTACTGGTCCAACAGTTCAGGGCTGCACTCCCATCTACTAACAACCAGCTCAGAATCTCATCTAATCCACGTAATCAGGCAGTCATTGAAGATGGTCGGGTAGTGGTGCAGAATGTGCAGGGAAGACAGAACTTCAACCAAAGAAATGCTGGTAGAGAGAATGGGCAGTACAGAGTTGGGAATGCTCTTCAAGCACAAGCTAAGCAGCCTAAATGCTACAACTGCGGAGGGTTGGGCCATATTGCTAGGAATTGCACTCTCCCAAAACGTCCCCAAAACTCTGAGTACTTCAAAGACAAGATGCTGCTGATGCAGGCACAAGAAAATGGGACTGTGTTAGATGAAGAAGCTTTGCTCTTTCTGGCTGGTAATGATGGGAACACCTTTGATGCTGATGTGGATGATCAACCTGTTCAGGACATGGCTCTTAATGAACCAAATATCTTTCAAGTTGAAGAGTGTGATGCATTTGACTCAGATGTGGATGATGAACCAACTGCTCAAACAATCTTCATGGCTAATCTGTCTGCAGCAGCATCCTCTTCACAGCATCCCGATTTATCCATCACGTCTGCTATCTCTGAGGTACCAACATCTCCTAAACATGATCTGTATAATTCTATACCTGTACAGGGGGCATGTGACTCTGTACAACTCAAGAATATTATCAACACAGACATCACTGATATGGGTAATACCAATAATATCCCATATGAAATGTATGTGAATGACAATGGAACCCCAGTTGTACTGAGTGACATGCCGTCTATTGATTCTAGTAAACATGAGATGTATGAGCACTCTATGTACAACCCTGATGATTCTCTGATCACTAGAATTAACACCCTTAAGGACCAAGTAAATATTTATGAGCAGCGTGCTAAGTTTGAGCTGAATGAACGTGAGCAGAAAATGGAATGGCAACTGCGTACTTACATATCTGAAAACAATTCCAAACAAGAATCATTAAAAAGGGAACTAGTTTCTTTAAAGAACCAATTGAATCAAACCGTCAAACAAAAACTTGAGGTTCAAAAAGGTTTGACTTCAATCAAACAAGAATTCAAAGATAAAGAAACTAAACTTCTAAATGACTTCTCAAAATTAAAAACGTTAAAAAATAAATTGGAAGATAAGTTGTACACACAGGGCCAAACCATTCAATCTGCTCAAATGATGGAATGCCACAGGAAGTTAAGTGATGAATATAGTGAACGTGATTCCTCCAAACCCAAAGCAAGATTCCTTAGAATAGGTCTAGGTGCTCAACCTGCATTATATGATGCAAAAACTATGCTTGAACCTAACCATGCCCCTCCTGATACTCGGTCCTATGATCACATCAATGAGGCAGAGGATAGAACTAGGGTAAAACTTGCTGAACGTTTAAAGGATCCTAAATGCATTGCTAAGAATCTCGTGTTTCACTATGATTATGCAAATGACAATCATACTGCAATTTTTGTTCCTCAAAAGAGAATTTTTCCTGAAAAAGTGTTTTGGAATATTGACATTGAGAAAATGCAAGCTGAAAGGGTTGTAGGAAACACACGCACTATGTTTAGAATTGCTCACCCAACTGCCTATCCCCTGAACACACCCAGGCACCTTGTACCTTTCACTCTTCCCACACAATGTAATACTCTAATTGGGCTGTATGTGCTAGGTCAACTGTTCAATGACTTTGAGAAAACCTGTAAAATAAGAATTACACCTACAGGGATTACAGAAGGGGAAAGGGGTTTTGAGCAAACAAAACAGTGTTACCTAACTGAAGTTATGCCATTTTTTAAACTTCTAAAAGAACATTTTGAGGGACTTAAAAACACCATTAATGATGATGTGACTCAAATGAAAAAGGTTTTTGATGAAGTGGAAAGTGAGGGTAACCAACTTGCTATTGATCTCAAACACAGTGAAATTGACAGGAAAAACATTCTCATAATGAATGAAACTTTGATTGCTAACTGCATTGCTAAAGATGTGTTTTATACTGTTACCGACTCTGCGCTATCAGCTCGACAATTTCATGAAATGTCGGTTACTTTGAATGTCTTCCAAAATCGTGTGATTGAGCTTGAGGGGGAGAATTACAAACTTACTGAAAAAATTCAAAACGATGATCATGATAACATGGTCAGGAATTTCTCAAAACTAGAAGTTGATAATTTGAACCTACAATTAAAATATCAACATCTAGAAGAAAGTATAAAAACATCAAATGCCAAGATATCTTCGGATGCTCCTGAATTTGATACATGTTTTGAATTAGCCAAAAAGGATGAAGTAATTCAAGCTCACTCAAACACGATTCGGAAGTTGAAGGTCCAAATTGCACAATTAAAATCGAACAGAAGCGATGTAATCAATACCAATTACCAGAAGTCTATGGATTCTCAAAATTTTCAAAAACAGGGCATTATCAATGAGTTACAACATGAAAATGAGTGGCTTCGTGCTGAAATGTCCAACGCTAAACAACGTTATAAAGAATTGTTTGAGTCTATCAAAACAACACGTGACCAAAACAATGAGAAAGTCACTTCTTTGTTAAATGAAATTGAGAATCTAAAGACCATGGTGAAGGGTAAAATGCCCGCTGTTTCATGTGATCAGGCAATTTCCAATGTACATGCTTGTAATAAATATGCGTGCGATGCTGTGAATGTTTCTCTTCCCCTTAGGAACAATAAGTTAGTTCATAACAACTATCTTAGAAATCTTAAGGATTGTCTGGCCATACTTAGAGAAACTGTTGAAGATGAGAGGATTTCTAAACCACTTGATGATTTTATTATTGGTGCGTGCTTCCTCACTAATAGGGCCCAGGAATTATTAGAATATGCCATAGGATCATGCCCCAAGAATGATACTAAGTCGGATAGGACAACTGCATTGCACCCTCTCAGTGGCAACAAGCATGTCACAATTGACTTTCCCCAAACCATGCCACAATCCTCCATCTTGATCACCAGTAAACAAGTAGCAACTTATCATACTAATGTTCCCATCATTGCTTCTACAGGAGTAAAAGGTGTATCTAATGCTAGCAAGTCACTGCCTAAGGGCAATACAAAGCATGATAGGACTTTGGCGGCTAAGAGCTCATTTATGAAGGAAGTAGAAGAATCATCTAGGAACAATAAAGTGTTGCTTAGTGAAAGGAATCGAGTTGTTTCAAACATTTGTGTGAACAATGATGTAATTAATTCGAATTCTGATGCTATTTGTAAGACGTGTAACAAATGCTTATTTTATGGTAATCATGATGCATGTGCTGTGCCTTTTCTTAAATCCACTATGCAATCACCAGATATGAATGTTTCTAGTGTTAAACGAGCAAAACAAGTATGGAATAAAACAGGAAAAGTGTTCATGAATGTTGGTTATCAATGGAGACCTACTGGAAGGAAATTCACTCTGAGGAAAAGGTGCCCAGTGACTAGGATTACTAATTCTAGAGATATGCCTATTAGGAAGTGGAGACCTACCGGTAGATTATTTCCTATGGAAGCAATAGATACCACTTCTAGTTCTAGTGCATCAAAATGTGAATACTCTAGTGAGATACCTGTTACTTATGATAATCCAATATTTGTGTGTTCTAACCAAACGGACCCCAATTGTGTGTGGGGCTCCAGCTTTTTCAGTTATCCACGATTGTCTGGTTTCAAATGCAGGTCGTACAAATCGTCCTTTGGTATTTGGACTCAGGCTGCTCAAAACATATGACTGGTGATCGCTCAAGGCTCAAGAATTTTGTGGAAAAGTTTATTGGTACGGTTAGGTTTGGGAATGACCATTTTGGTTCTATAATGGGTTATGGTGATTATGTCTTTGGAGACAGTGTTATATCCAGAGTCTACTACGTGGAAGGTCTTGGGCACAATCTATTTTCTGTTGGTCAATTCTGTGACTCAGATCTCGAAGTCGCCTTCAGAAAGCACACCTGTTTTGTTAGAGAATTAGATGGTGTTGATCTTCTCAAGGGGAGTCGGGGCACTAATCTTTACACCATCTCCATCGAAGATATGCTACGGTCCTCTCCAATTTGTCTACTCTCTAAAGCATCCAAGAACAAGTCATGGTTGTGGCATCGACGTTTAAACCATTTGAACTTCGGTACCATCAATGAACTTACACGTAAGGATCTTGTTCGAGGCTTGCCCAGACTTAAGTATGAAAAAGATCATCTGTGTTCCGCCTGTCAAATGGGCAAAAGCAAAAAGCATAACCATAAACCCAAAACTGTCAATTCAATCATGGAAGTTCTTCATACCCTTCATATGGATCTTTGTGGACCAATGAGGATTCAAAGTATCAATGGAAAGAAATATGTGCTGGTTATTGTTGATGATTACTCTCGATTCACATGGGTGAAATTTCTACGATCAAAAGATGAAACTCCTGAAACCATCATCAAACTCATCAAGATGTTGCAAGTCCGCCTCAACAAAACAGTTAGAGTCATTCGTACTGATAATGGAACAGAATTTGTGAACAGACAACTTACTCTATTTTATGAAGGTGTCGGGATTAGTCATCAAAAGAGCATTCCACGAACTCCTCAACAAAATGGAGTTGTAGAAAGACGCAATCGCACCTTAGTTGAAGCTGCAAGGACTATGCTCATCTTTTCCAAAGCTCCTCTATTTCTTTGGGCTGAGGCAATTGCCACCGCATGTTACACTCAGAACCGATCCTTGATACATCCTCTCCACTGCAAGACTCCCTATGAGCTGGTTCATGGCAGAAAACCCGATCTTTCATTTCTTCGAGTTTTTGGTGCACTTTGCTATCCAACTAATGACAGTGAAGACCTTGGGAAACTCAAGGCCAAGGCCGACATTGGTTTCTTCGTTGGCTATGCTCCAGAGCGAAAGGGGTACCGAATCTACAACAAACGTACCAGAGATATAATGGAAACAATCCACGTTACTTTCGATGAGCTGACTGAGCAACCGGTTCCTGGACAATCAAGTTCTGGACCCGTACCTAACCTTTTGTCCCCTGGACCAATTAGTTCCAGGCTTGTACTGAATCCCATCCCTGTTGCTCCTTTTGTACCTCCTACGAGTGAAGATTGGAAGAAACTGTTTGACCCAATGTTTGATGAATACTTTGAACCACAACAGATGAATGCTCCTGAAGCTACAATGGTTCAACCACCAGATGGGATGGTGAATGATCAAGATGACAATAACGGTCCATCCACTTCATTGTCATGGGATTCTGAAGCCCCCGCCATCAGTCAATCGGTTAGCACGTCTAATGTCCAACCTTCACTTGCACATCGAGCGGCAAATGTAGATAATTCATCTGAAGTTAATCCTTTTGCTCCACCTGATAATGAGCCATTTGTTAACATCTTTGCCCCTGAACTATCTAATGATGTTACATCCTCTGACGAATCTAACACGGCTACCTCAGTTCCACATTCTCAACCCCATGAATACCTTCGAAAATGGACCAATGATCATCCTATTGACAACATCATTGGGAACCCTTCACGTCCAGTATCAACCCGCAAGCAACTTGCAACCAACGCATTATGGTGCTTCTTCAATTCTATTCTCTCTAAAGCTGAACCAAAAAGCGTCAAGGATGCAATGTCTAAACACTCATGGTTCACTGCAATGGTGGACGAAATTCATGAATTTGACCGACTGAATGTCTGGGAACTAGTACCACCTCCCGAGTGTGCTATGATCATTGCTCTCAAATGGATATTCAAGGTTAAACTTGATGAGCATGGAGATGTTCTGAAAAACAAAGCTAGGCTTGTGGCAAAAGGATATCGACAAGAAGAAGGTATTGACTTTGAAGAATCCTTCGCCCCAGTTGCTAGAATAGAAGCCATAAGGATCTTTCTCGCTAATGCTGCAAGTCAAAACATGGTGGTTTATCAAATGGATGTCAAGACCGCATTCTTAAATGGGGATCTGAAAGAGGTGGTGTACGTATCTCAACCCGAAGGTTTTGTGGATCCAGAACGCCCTAATCACGTGTATCGATTAAAGAAGGCTCTATATGGGCTTAAACAAGCACCCAGGGCGTGGTACGACACCCTGTCTAAATTTCTTCTGGCCAACAAATTCTCCAAAGGCGTTGTTGATCCTACCCTCTTTACCAGAAAAACAGGCAAAAACCTCCTACATGTACAAATCTACGTCGATGACATCATCTTTGCCTCGTCTGATCCCTCAGAATGTGATCGTTTCTCTCAAGAGATGAGCTCCGAATTCCAAATGTCTATGATGGGTCAAATGTCATTCTTTCTAGGGCTGCAAATTTCTCAAAACCCCAATGGCATATTCATCAATCAATCCAAATACGCCAATGAAACTTTGAAGAAATTTGGTTTCGACTCCAGTGATTCAGTTGATACTCCTATGATTGAATGATCAAAGCTTGACGAAGATGATGTGGGAATTCCGGTCGATCAAACCATGTATCGAAGCATGATTGGCTCCTTAATGTACCTTACTGCAAGCAGACCCGACCTTCTGTTTGCAGTTTGCATTTGTGCCCGGTATCAATCCAAACCCACCAAGAAACATTTGGAAGCTGTCAAGAGAGTCTTTCGATACCTTAAAGGAACAATCCACTTGGGCCTTTGGTACCCTAAAGAAACTTCTATGGCTCTCACAGCATATTCGGATGCTGATCATGCTGGATGTCAAGACACTCGTCGCAGTACATCTGGGGGTGCACAGTTTTTAGGAAATAAGCTAGTCAGTTGGTCTTCAAAGAAACAAATGAGTACATCTATCTCCTCCACTGAAGCTGAATACATTGCTATGTCATCATGCTGTGCTCAGATCCTCTGGATGCGATCTCAACTTTCTGACTATGGCTTCATCTGCAATAAGATTCTTATGTACTGTGACAACAAAAGTGCAATTGCACTCTGCTGCAACAATGTCCAGCATTCAAGAACTAAACACATTGACATTCGACATCACTTCATCAGGGAACAAGTTGAGAAAGGAATTGTGGAACTTTACTTTGTGAGGACTGAGTTCCAACTAGCCGATATCTTCACCAAAGCACTTTCTAGGGAACGGTTTCACTTCATCCTCCCACGCCTTGGTATGAAGAGTCTCACACCTGAGGATCTCAGATGTCTTCAGGAAGATCAAGAGGAGTAAAGGGGTTGCTTCACATATCCTTGTATAGTATCAAACCAAAAAGAAAATAGAAAAATATAAAACCTATAAAAACCATAAAAATCTGAAAAATCACAAAAACTCAAAAATATTCTTCTCTCGACATGTCTCTTGTATAATCGATATTATGTATGTTTCTAGAAATGTCATTCAATAATGACACGGAATCATACATATGCTTGAGCAAGAGTTTTTCGGTTTCAAATAAAGTTTTTTTCAAAAACATGTCGTGTCTCAAAACGTTCTTAAAATATGGCTTGCTATTACTTCAGATAGCAACCCGTTTTTCAAAATAGGGAAAACACGTCGCCAAAAAGACGGTTGTTCCTTTTACCGGGTGAAGTTCACCTGGGCATGGATTACTTTATATCCATGTTTCCTCGATCTAATGTATGTTTCAGTGCATTATTTCTTGATAAAAAAGAGAAGTCTTCTTTTTATCGCCAAATACTTTCCCTTCTATGATTTTTCCGGGAAGTATTTGTGCAAAACTTGGTGGTACCATGAGATTTTGATTGTAAATCAAATTGAACTCAAAAGGTTGATAAAATTTTCACTCAATCAATGACGTTAATAGTTTATGAAAATATTTATGCTTTCACATCCGTCATTGATTGAGGGGGAGAGTGATTTCTCAAAATTTAATGTATCATCAAAACTCCCCACATTTCGTACATAAAACCTTGCAATAAAATGATTTGTGATGTGTTATGTGTCAGAATGAGTAAATTTTCAAAGAGTTTTCACTAAAACTTCGAATCTTTTACAAACTCTTCAAATCTGACACATAACAACCTCCCTTACAGTTTGAGGGGGAGAATGAAAAAGGTTCCTTTTATCAGACAATATTAAAAATTAACCGCATTTCTCTCCCAAAACACTTTCTAAATTATTTAAATCAATTGAGATCAAAAATCTCGAAAGATTTGAAATTTTTGATCGGGGGAGAGAATGTGATTTAAATATGCAATCTGATATCAAATGTGATCTTTTCGACTCAATAATAGGCTCCCACATATGTGCTAAAACACTTTTGAATATCGATGCACATATTGAGGGGGAGCAAAAGGCGTTTGTGGAAGTAATACCTAAGACCGACCATTTACTTTAATGCACGGAGTTATAAGGACGGTTAAGGTTAGGTATAAGTTCCCATGATCCACCAGAACCGGAAGGATCTTCCCAGGGACAATCCATAGATAGATTAGAAGTCCTTAGGAATGATTGAAAAAAGGAGAAAAGTGAGAAAGGGAAGAGTGCGGACTGAGATAGAGCTAGGACTGGAACAAACCCAACAAGGCTCTAGTGATGAAGTCTCGGTAAGCACTGAAGGGGTTGAAGAATGAAAAAGAAATGAAATGAGAAAGGGTGAAAAGAAATAGCCCTCCATATATTCAACCTTAGGGCAGAAACCGGGTTCAATTCATAATCTACTGGCGGTTACTTAGGTAACACCGGTATTGAAGACAAGACGTCATGGACCCAGTGACGCACTGCACTAAACTTCCCAACCACTCATGTTCTCTTAAAAGAGCTTGTTTCATTCTCACGGGGAACCCTGTGCAATGTATCGACCGCTCATTGCGAGCTATGTTGATACCTAAAACAGGAGACGCCTCCCCAGTCTCCAGGAGCGGATCAAAATGCACTATTGAGTCTAGAGCCATGAGATCATCCATAAATCTCGATAGGACACACTTCCAAATATGCTTATTGTTTCACACAATGTGGAAAATAAGATAAAATATTTAGAGTCCTACGCATTATCCTTGGGGTATTGCCAGAACATCCGAGTGATATGAAAATATTCACAATGAAGATGGAAATCCTTCTAGAGCGAACATCACTCAAGCTCTTGGTAGGTGACATGTGAGATCCATCTTGGATCAATGATCAAGTGACAACTGGAAAGCAACGATGGTGCGATTCAAAATTGAATCAAACTTGTTCCAGGATATGGATTGACGGATACTTTTGCTAAAACCTCTCAATGTGCTCACCAACTAATCTTTCGAGCACATTGATTGTGTAAAACCTTTCAAACGAAAGTATTTTTGATGGAAATTTGATTCAATGCTTAAAACTCTCGTCGTGTCTCAAAAATTGTTTATCATATGACACGCGAGTGATTTCTATAAATCAATTTCTCATCAATCCGTGAATATCAATTCACCGATTCACTCTATCGTGCTGTCTGCTTTGAGACGTTCCGGTATGAGAACATGCTTAGTATGAAGATTCCAAAGTGGATTCGTTGGAAAATTCATTACTACAAGCTGGAAATTCCTGTCAAGGAGAGTCTTCTTTAAAAGAGACTCTACCTGATCACAGGTCGGTTTACACAAAACCGGAGGGTAGTCTGTCCTCGCAGAACGAATGACAAAGCCATATTCGTTCTCTATCTTTATTGCTAACTGTTTTATTTCAGGGACACATATAAAGATGGCGTTGATGGCCCCCATTTCCAGCTGAATCGGGTCAATCCATACCTCATGCTCACACATCCTCCACACTATCAATGAAGATAAGAGACTTGCTACAACAAATGTTGAGAGACTACCAACAACGTTTCCGCAACTCTGATGAAAAAGTCCCCTGATCCAGAAGGGTGTGAGCATGATGGTCCTAAAGTCACTACATCACATGAAGGCGATACTGCTATGGATGAGCTTGGAGATTTACTATGGCTGATGATCTCAAAGAAGCTCAAAGATCACACGTCACAAAGGAATCCGAATCACAAGTTTGTTGCTTGAAGTACAAAGTGTGAAGTAAAGTGAAGAATCAGATCCTACGAGCTACAGAGACTAAAGAATGCTTAAAGACCAAAGAGCTTAATTTCAAAGGTGACCTCGCTTAGGGGGAGATTGTTAGGAATACAAATATTCCTGTAAAAGTCTCGGTCGCCTAATGATTGTAATAGCATTAAGATAGCTCGTAGTTAGTTTGTTTATTAGTTAATTAGTATTAGTTTAAGTAACACCGTGGAAGAAGGAACGGGTCTTTACCCACTGTATGCCTGATCCACAGCCCGGGAGTGGGCGTAATATTGTAACTATAAATACCCCTCTCCACTTGTGGAGAGGGTTGGACCTTCATTCATTTTCAATCTAATATTTTCTCTTTTTCTTCCAAGGTTCCTCTCTTTCTATCTTTTCCTCCCTCCCCCTCATTTCTATGCCTCACAAATCACCATTTGATCATGTTTCCAACATAGTTAGTATTCTACAAGTTGCAATGCTACATTATAGCTACTATAACTACTATAAGTACAAATAAAGATATTTTCTCCTTTATTTACTTTTTTATTTTGCCAGTTGCCACATATATCGATCTTATAGTAGTTGCATAAATCTATAATTTCCTTTTAGTCACAACATTTCCTTAAAAACATAAATAGTAAAGTGAGATGATTCGCACATATGCGTTATTGATTTGCACACCGAGGATGTGTTTGATTGGGGTATATTACAGGGATTTCATGGCATTTACAATTTAAATATCCTAAAATAGTGTGTTTGGGCTGCCAAACGTGGATATTAAAAGTCCATAAATTGGCAAAATAAACAAATTAAAATCTCTTCAAAAAGTGAACAATTTCAATTTACTTGGAAATATTCTTTTTACATATGACCAAAATACTATTTTTACACTTTTTCTTGTTTCCTTTTTGTTTATCTTTTTTAGCGTCATACATTTTTTTTGTTTTTTTATTTTTTTTAATCAAGTAAATCCATGACTTAATAAAAAATTTTGCGACAACAAACAGTAGGACATATTTTAAGATACTATAAATTTATGTCAACCAAATAGACAAAGGTAATTTAAATTCCAAATTCCTCAATAATTGAAGTTTTCAAAATTTTAAAATTTCAGAATTTCAAATTCGCGAACTTAACGTGAACTTAGAGCATAATAATGTACCCTTCCAAATCAATTTTCTTAATAAAAACTAAGGGCCTGTTTGGTTTACGGGTATTGGTGAGTATGGATTGAAAGAAACATGAAATAAATTGTTTGGTACTATTTTGATTCTCTGATCCCACCATTTTGAATGATAAATTTATTCGTACCTCTATTAGTGTCTTTTGGTGATATCAACCAATCAAATTTCATCTTTTATTTTTTTTAAAATTTTCAACCACATATTTGTTTATTGTTAGTCTTATTTTTTCTATTTTATTTTTCAAACTAATACATAATTTAAACAATTATTAATTTTCTCTCTCGTCACTTATTTTTCATATCAAATTCAAATCTAATTCCAAACCCATCTACAAACCAAACAGGCCCTAAGAGCATCCACAATGCTTCAAGTCTTCAATGACTTGAAGCATTTAATGCATACCACACTGAAATGTACAAATACTCAGAGCATAATATAATACTAGCAGGGTACTTGCGCAGTTGCGCGTTACGCAGAGGGTATTTAAAATAATTTTTTTCGGTAAATCATATATTCTACTTTATTAGGCTAGTTCCGGTAAGGATTGATGATCGACAAACTCGATCGATCCCCACTCGATCTCCCTACTGTGGGGAATCGATCGCCAGGTGATTTTGGGACAAGTTGGTCGTGCTCACGATTGACAATCGCTTGGCATTTTGTTTCTTTGTGTGTGTATTTAATTAATTTAAAGAAGTATTTTTTGTGTGGTATGTTTTTTGTAGTCTAGGTCGCCCTTACTGGGGCACCCAATCGCCTGAAGGTCGCTGGAGAGAGAAATCTGATGTGGCAGTGAAAATGGGAGAGTTTGTCTCTCCTTACTGTGTCCAGCCTTATGTTCTTTTGACAATAAATTTACGGATATCAAGAATTATATTTCATGTGACGTATTTCAACTCTTTAACTAAGAAATTGAATCCGAAAAACCAAAAATCAGATAAACCCTCTTTCACGATTCAATTTTGGCTTCTATTTTTAAATATCAATGTTTAACCGAACCAAATCGTGTTTTATATACATGTAGCTTTAAACAAATTGAGGTTGAATTAGAAATATTTGGAGTAAAATAAAATATAGAGAACATTTTTTTTTTTAACTTTATTATTTGTATTTCTATTAAATGTCATGTGTTAGACTTTTGAAGTCATTTTTTTTCAACTTTAACCTTAATTAATTTTTTTATTTTTTTTTATATATCATACTTTGATGAAAAAAATATGAATCGATTGCGTTTTAAATGTATTTTCTTTTGTATAATTTTCATCAAGTATTATATAAAACAAACAAAAATATATAAGATAATAATTGAAAAAGAAAAAATGCAAAGTCAAACTAGGACAATTAATATAGGACGTAGGGAGTAAATTGTTGTTTTTTGTGTTTGAATAATCTGTATAATATGTTTTATTATTTGTATTAATGACATTTAACATAGAAATTGTGTTCTAGTTCGGTGTAGAATATATTTAATAATTTGTATTTCTTATGTAAAAAATGTTTTAATAACTGCATTAATTGTATTTATTAACCAATTAATATATGTATGTATTTACTTGTATAAAATAACATGTATAAATTGAAACTAGCAGGGTCCCCGCGCGATGCAGCTGCGGGCACCCTGTAATTTAATTTTTACGGCTAATAATATATTTTATTTGTACGTTTTTTGGCAATATCTTTAATGGTTAGTTTTTTATAGCAAAAGTTTGATGAAATTTTGCTTAGTTTGTATTATTTTATTTATTATTATTATTATTATTATTATTATTATTATTATTATTATTATTATTATTATTATTTGTTTAGTAGTTTGCTTGGTTTTAGAATATGTGAACATATTTTAGTTTATTATGTTCTTTTTGACAATAAATTTACGGATATCAAAAATTTCGTTTAGCTCGTGTCCGTTCAGGCTCGAGCCCATTTGGCCCATTGCCCGTTCGGGCTTGAATATTTGTATAACATGCTTTATTATTTGTATTAGTGATATTTAATGCAGGAATTGTGTTTAAGTTTGTTGTACAATATGCTTGATAATTTGTATTTCTTATGTAAGTGGTGTTTTAATAAATGTATTAATTATATTTATTGACCAGTTAATTAATTGTATTTAATGTTAGTATTAATTTTATGTTAGAATTAAATATGAGGGGAATTTCTATACAGGGCCGGCTTTAAGGGAGTGCAAGAGGTGCCATTGCACAGGGCAACCGCTTAAGGAGGGCCACAAAATTCTATGCACTTTAATATATATGTATATACACAACATGAGGCTTGAGTTTAATTAATTCACGCACTAGTGATATATGTTTATTTTGTATGTGTTTTTAAGAGCCTCTTTGTGGTGTGGCACGGGGCCACCGAAATCCATGAGACGGCCCTGTTTCTATAAGTAACATTAGTTGTTACTTATAGCTTTAGAAGTAGTATTGCTTAATTTTAAGTATTTCTATTAATAGTAGGCCTTCATGCTTTATAATATAGTATGATTAAGTAAATAGTTAAAATTAAGTTTTGTCACCATTTATATTTAGTTGAGATACCCTCGCAAATCAATTATGTTAATAAAACCACCCAAACAAACACACTATAAAACCATCATAAACCCAAAACCAAAATTTAAAATTAGGGCTCGTGCATTCACAGGTACGAAATTCTTACTTCTTTCATTTACAGTTTAATAATAATTACAGTACATTCGGTGACGTCATCATCACAACCACTGTCCTCTTCGGTGTTAAGACACTAAACAAACAGGATTTTGACAATTTAGTTTTCTCGTAATCATGAAAATTAGTTGTTAAAATTTTATAAAAATAAGTAAATTGTCAAAATCGTCCCTGTGGTTTCAGAAAATCGCAGGCGCGGTCCCTAAAACTTCAAAACCCTGTCCAAAATTGTCCCCGGCGAAACAAGTTGTCTGTCAGACTAACAAAGCCGGGGACAATTTAGGAACCAAAGGTTTCCACATTGACCGCTTTCAAAGTTATAGGGATTGCGCCTGCTTTTTCGTTAAACTATGCGTACGATTTTTTTGACAATTTACCCATTTATATTTTCTTTGTTTAACCCCTGTAGATCCAATATTTTGCCAATTCTGCCACTAGATCTGAAAATTTACAAATTAGTCTTTGAACTTTATAGCATTTTGATGGTAAGTGTAGTACTGTAGTTTTACTAGTTGTTTAATGAATGTGTTAAGTGAGTGTTTATAGGGGGATAAGAAGGTTCATAAGGCTTAGATCACGTGAGATGTTGAAAATGTTAGTATGCATGCTTGCCGATTGATGTTTCTACTATAATAAAAAGTTAATTTATGAAAAATCAAATGCATATAATTATTTGATTGAATATGAAGTTTTACCACGAGTAGAGTCTTATTTGATTGAACACGCTTTACATGAGAAATGGTAAGATCATAAGAGTGTGAAATGATGTATTCTTGTTGAATTGTCACGGCCACTTAAACGGCATACATTTAGCAGTCTTTTGATGAAGGTATCGTGGTGAGACGAAATATATAGCAGGTCTCTTGTTTAGCGAGAGGTACCAAGGTTCATAGGGTTAAGATCATGTACTTTTTAATGAATTGCATTTGATGTTGAAAATTTTAGTATTCATGCTTTGCAATTGACGCTTATACTATGTTAATTAGTTAATTTGTGTAAATGCGGAAGACATTATTATTCCAACCATATGACATTTACATATTGTTGATTCTGAAGTTTACATTATGACAATTTCGTCAGTAATTAATTGCATAACTTGTCATTTATAAGAATTTGTTTTCATACAGATGTGATGTTCTGTTAGTTTATGTTTTGACGCCATTCTGCGAAATTTATTGCATTTTGATGATACCTAATATTTATGTGATAGAGTTGGGGAGGTGTATTAGATGGTATTAGATTAGTTGGCCCAAGCCTAGGGTTTTATCATATGTACTCTATAAATATTTGACAATTAATTTTAACCTACGGGGAATTCTATAATCTAATATAAGGTGGACGTTTAGTGGCTGTTTGATGAGTGTATTGTGGTGAGTTTAGCAATATAAGATTTTTTTAGGGCTAAGAATTAATAGATGAGTTTCATTTGTTTTTTGAAGGAGTGGGAGTGTTACTGCTCTTGCTTGACAATTGATAATTATGCTATGATAAATAGTTATTTGAATGGTTTAATGTAGAAAATCGAAAGTGTTGAATTATTTAATTAATATGAAAATACAGTTTTGTGCAAACTAGTCCCTTTATGGCATCGCATATGTATTAAGCCCTTGTTGTTTATGTTGAATGAACTGTTGATATTTACGAGATCTTATTTATCATTAGCTTCGAATACACATTGTGTAGAATCTGAATAATTTGTTGTTCAAGAAGATGCAAGTATTTCTGGATGTGATAATGGCTCATTTATAGAAGACTGAAATCCTATTCAAACTATATTAAGTTGCTTTCAAGGTGTATATTCTGGTTGGCGTTCACTAGGACCAATATACTTGCTTTCCGACTGAAGTGATATGGTATATCTTTATAACAAACTGTCATCATAAATGTATGAATGTAAAAATGGGTAACATAACTGAAAACCGATAACTGTGTAAAGATTAAATCGAAAAGGAAGGATGTGTAGAAAAGAACGAAAAACAGAGCAATACATAGAGGGAGAAATTTAAAAACAACGAATTATGCGAAATGTTCAAACGGATAACATATAAAATCTTACTGAAAAAGGAAACCTCATATGAGGAAAAGTCGATTGTAGTCTCTTGTTTTATGATGCTTATAAGTTATAGCCCATGAAACCATTGTCATAATGTGTGCATGTGTGGATAGCATATCTTTGTTATCTTGTTTACTGTTATTGCTCATGATTGATTCAATGTTGCATGTAAAAGTATCTGTTTAATGTTTCAGAGATTCCACTTTAATTGCTAAGTTCTCAATTTTTTCTTGTAACAATCAGGTAGAACGAACATGCCGCATTCCACGAACAAAGCTTCCAAGGCCAAGAGGACTGGGAAGTGTCATGTGTGTGGGGACACAGAACACTATGCTCGCGACTGCAAAGAAAGAAAGTCTGACTCTGTGAAAGAGGTGCTTCAGGACACGACCGGGAAGTGTCACGTGTGTGGGGAGACAGGACATTATGCTCGGGAATGCAAAGACAAAAAATCTCAAACTGTGAAAGTGGTGCTCAAGGAAACAATAGGCTCAGGGACTCGATCCAACAAGAAGGCTGAAGGCTGGTACTTGTTTTCTAGATCGACAGCGCACGTTTGCTACTCTAAGGACATGTTTGTGGACTACAACCCAATGAAAGATCTCGAGGTGATTTTGGACAACAATGATCATGTTGATGTAGCTGGGATTGGTACAGTGGTGCTACGCTTCACCACAGGCAAGGTTTTGACTCTTTCAAATGTTCTTCATATACCCCAAATCAGTAAATGCCTTGTATCTGTCTCCAAACTCGATGATCTTGGATACATCATGTCTTTTGGGGGTGGGGGATGTATCATTAAGAATAGCCACGAGGTCATAAGTAAAGGTTACATAGAGGATGGAGTGTATCGGTTGAGATTACTGGAAGAAGGTACAGTTAAGAAAATGGTGCACTATGAAACAATTGGCTTGGTGATTGCCAATGAACACCCAGAGTTGACCAACGCGAGGGCTCGAGGGTGGTACTTGCTTACTAGGTGCACAGTTCATGTTTGTAACTCGAGGGACATGTTTGTTGACTACCAACCTGTGACAGGTCATGAGGTGGTTTTGGAAAACAATAGTCATGTTGAAGTAGTAGGGTTTGGAACAGTGAAACTTCAGTTGACTGGTGGGAAGGTTTTGACTCTTGAAAATGTTTTTCATATGCCTGCAATTATCAAGTGTTGCATATCTGTTAGAAAACTTACTATGATGGGATTTATTGTGGGCTTTTGGGGTGAGGGCTGTGACATTAAGAAGGGTCATGAGATCGTGGGAAATGGATTTGTCGAGGACGAATTGTATCGGTTGAGTGTCGTGGATGAAGATCGAGGTGCTTACTACAACCCAATGATTGATCACGAGGTTAACTTGGACAACAGTGAATATGCGGATGTGCCAGGGATTAGTATAAATGCCCCTCACTTCACCACTGACGAAGCATTTACTCTTCCAGAAGCTCGTTATGTACCCACACTCAGTTGCAACGTCTTATCCGTTAGCCAATTTGATGATATGGGAATCACCACATATTTTGGGGGTGGGGAATGTCTCGTCAAGCAGGGTCACGTGGTCATTGCGAAAGGGTACAAGGAGGACGGATTATATCTGACGAGCTTCATGAAAAAACTCCGATTTGCCAAAGTAGTGCATGATGAAACAATAGGCTTGTTGATTTTCAATGAACACCCAGAGTTGACCAAAGCGAGGGCTCGAGGTTGGTACTTGGCTACTAGATGCACTGTGCATGTTTGTAACTCAAGGGACATGTTTGTTGATTACGAACCAGTGACTGGTCATGAGGTGATTTTGGACAACAATAGCCATGTCGATGTGGTTGGGTTTGGAACAGTGATGCTTCCATTAACCACAGGCAAGGTTTTGACTCTTGAAAGTGTTTTCCATATTCCCACAATCACCAAATGTCTCGTATCTGTCGTCAAACTTACTGATATCGAATTCGGTGTGTCTTTTGGGAGCGAGGAATGTACCATCAATAAGGGTCGCAATGTCATTGGAAAAGGGTACAAGGAGGATGGATTGTATCGGTTGAGTGTCTTGGAAGAAAACTCAGGTGTGAAAGTGGTGCATGATGAAACGATAAGTTTGTTGGTTGCCGGTGAGAGCCCAGAGTTAACCAAAGCAAGGGCTCGTGGGTGGGTCTTGTCTAATAGATGCACGGTTCATGTCTGTAACTCGAGGGACATGTTTGTGGACTACCACCCATTGAATGGCCATGAGGTGAAGTTGGAGTACTGCAATGAGCATGTTGAAGTTGCTGGGGTAGGTACTGTGAAGCTTCGGTTGGCCACTGGCAAGGTTTTGACTCTTAGAAATGTGTTTCATATGCCCAAAATCATCAGATGTATCTTATCCATAAGCAAACTTGGTAATATCACCTTGAATTTCGCGAATGGTTTCCTTAAGATTGGTGATGAGGTCGTGGAAACAGCATACGATGAAGGCGGATTGCTTCGGTTGAGTGTCGTGGATGAATGCCAAGATGGGAATGAGGGGTCCGAACAGTGATTTCAGATCATGGCATGCTAGTTAGTATGTTGTTTGGTGTTTTCCTTTGAACTCTTCTATGATAGCATGAAATCTAAATAATTTCCTTTAAAGATGTTATGTATCTGCGATTTCTAATTTCCTTTCACATCGATGAATGTAACTCTGGTTGCTAGCTATGATATTATCTATCCTGTTAGGTATGTCTCGTCTTCAACTACAAAATCTAAAGATGTGTTTATAATTATATTGGTGAACTGATAGCAAGCAATAAACATTGTTATAAATTTTGAATTCTGTACCAGGATTCATAGCCAGTTTTATACTAATACTTGCTGAATATTAATTCAGCTGCAATTTCATATATTTGGTAAATGTGAGTAAGTCTGTGGAAGTGTTACTAACACAGTTGTTCACAGTTGTTCATTTTGAAACTAAGCCTTAGTAATAGTAACTACCATCACTTGCCCATAACATGATAAAGAAACAAGACTAGTTGTAACCGAAGAGGATGAAATTATTGAGTTCCTCTTGGTCTGATTCGGATGAATGCAGCAACAAGTTGCTTGATGCATGACTTCAAATCATCTTGAATGTGACTGAACCAGTCTCCTTGTTACAAGCCGTTAAGATATCACCCACGCGATTGCGAAAATGTCCAATAACGAAAACCTAACAGTTATGACATCATGCAACATCTCATTAAGTAACCAAACAATAATTCTTACAAAAAAAAAGCTAAAAAATGTAGAGTAATATTTATCACCTTGGGTGGGTTTTTCATGGTATACAACATTTTCTTGATTGTTTTTATAAAGGCATTCTGATTGTAAAGATATGACAACAGTCCCGACTATAAACAGACTCGCGACTATGGCATGGCGGTACGCTCTGCTCTCTCGCGACCCCTACTCTAATCAAAAGACTAAAGGCCCCTCCCTACTGAAGATTCAAAGGGCGAGCACTGAAATGAGAAAGGCTTGTAGACTCGTGACGCTGAACAAGAGATTCGAAAACTAAAGCGCACACTATAGATAAGAGCTAAGCCTTTATAAAGGATCCTTGAAAAACACTCAAGAAAATGTAATTGAATATAAAGGATCCTTGATCAAAAGACGATCCTGAATGGAGACCAAAAGTTGCAGCATAGTTGAACTGCCAAAAACCCACATTGTCTCCTGGCCACAAGTTGATTTGGGAAGGCTCGATTGAACGTTACAATACTCGTACATATTTGGATTGATACCAAGACCACCAAACCGATAGTGCACAAGCTGAAACAAAATTACAAATTACAAAAAAATCAATAATTTAAGATAACCGCCATATATACATAGGATCAAGTAGACGAAAAAGAGAGAATGACATACCGGTGGGCTATCAGGATAGTTGTTCGGGAGTCCCTTGTGGTCTGATAATTAAACACTCACAAATATCGTCTCTGTTGTTAGAAATTGGGTTAGGGTTGTGATGATAATCTTGGATTCTCAAGTTGTGTTTGTTCACTTTCTGAATAAAGTATTTCGACCCTTAAACGCCTGGGTATCATGAAATCTTTATTGGG
The DNA here is from genome assembly GCA_030686995.1 of Artemisia argyi. Taxonomy (NCBI): domain Eukaryota; kingdom Viridiplantae; phylum Streptophyta; class Magnoliopsida; order Asterales; family Asteraceae; genus Artemisia; species Artemisia argyi. The sequence goes on from CM060708.1 coordinate 295,186,454, forward strand.
ATAATTCAAGAAGAAAAAATCTAGGCACAAGAAAACTAAGTAAAACAAAGAGGAATTGCGTGAATTTCTGTATATTAAAATAAGACCAATGAATTTGTTTATAAACAAAGTATTTAGACAGTTTAAAACGGTTAAAGTTTGTTAGAGTCATAACTCTTTGGCCCAATGATCATAATGGTTGGAAAAAAGGCCGGAAAAGCTAGTAACCAATTTGGAGCACAAAAAAACAGGTAACAAGGGGCAGCGCCCCTTGCCCCCTGTGTCTTTATCATGGTGGAAACATATTAGCTCAACCGAGTGTGCACTCCACACTTCCCTAACTCACATCCGAGTGGAATACCCGTTTTCCTGCCTTTTCCCAACCATCGTGACTCTTGGCCTAATAGTTATGACATTTGTTTGTTAACCAACTTTAACTGTTTTGTAACTGTAAAATAATATGTATAGATCTCATTTGAAGATACGAAAAACACACAAACCTCTTTTGTTTTACTCTGTCTAATGTGTCTAGAAACAGAGTGCTTTGATTGTCTTATCCTAATAGAGTTTTCGTGTAACCTAGGCAATAAGGGTCGAAATACTTTATTTGAAAAGTGGATTATACACGATTCAGTAATTCAGTCAAATATCTAAGATTATCATCAAACTCTAAACCCAATTTCTAACAAATTCAGTGGTACGATGGTGGAGGTTTTCGACTTTGTCAGAAATTTATACTTTGTATGACGATGTTTGTTGGTAGGGAGTTTATCCCAGTTTATTTATCAAGGTTCAACTAATCTGAAAATGAATATTTTGATAGTTTCGACTGGAAATGAATATATATTATGCTATTGAAATGTAAATGTTACATTCTTTTCCACAGGCTTAATTAAGAGCGTCCTTACATGTAGACAACGTTAAATTCTTTTTCAGACTTCATCAAGAGTGTCTAACACTCTAACTTAACTGCCTTATGACACGGCATTAGGATTAAGTAAGTGCCTTGAAACGGACACTCGTAATTATCATTAAAAAAAGACTTCGTTCCTTGCTTTCTAGATATGTCAAGCGGCACACGGACTAGAAAACTCCAATTCTTCACATCTATACTCCTAGGCAGTCCATATACACTTAAGAACAGGTTCCGAACCAATCTGACTTAAGTTTCTAGGACTAAAATAATGTCTACATGGTACTTTCTCGCGATCTTACCGACCATGGAACTTGGAACCCTTCCATTTATTTCCAAAACTTTATGGATTCTTATTCTTACATTTGTTTTTGCTCTTTGTGGCTGGCCATAAATTGTATAAACTCTCCATGTTGTTGGTCACTTGCTTTCCATTGATTACCAAATACTTATAAAATTGACTTGCCATCTTATAGATTATTCCCAGAGTCTTTGTCATGATTCTTTGCACATGACTACTAACATTGGCTCAAGGAGTAAATTGTTAATGATTGTATTTTTCGAGGTTGTATAGTCATTTATGCAAGCCTTATTTGTGATTTCCAATGTTTGTTCTTTACATGACATAGCGTGTGATGATGGTATTGGTGGCTATTCTACACTGGGTAAATGAAGGAACCTTTGGAAATAACATCTTCCAAGTTTATCAAACTTTTGGCAACTTGTCCCTTTTGCTAGCTTACGTGTGCCTATTGGTGATGAGGCTTGATTTTGACCATTTTCATGAGTAACTAGTACTAAAGTATTTTTTTTATCTTGTTGCATAATACTGGTAACAATTTTACATTGGGTTTGGATACTCAAAGTTTCAAACCTCTCAAATTGATTCTAATAACCCCTTTAATTTCTTTTTATTTATTAATTTAATTTTGTTTTCACAATAAAACTACGACAGAAAGTTCGAAACAAAAAATATAATTTTTTTACAAGAAATACGGAACATATACTGATTAAAAAAAAAAAAAAAAAAAAAAAAAAAAAAAAAGCTGTTAGAAAGGTGTCTTATACTATTAATAAAGGAGTAAAATATGGGTGAGAAGTGCTAAAAGGAAGGTGAGCAAAAGATATACATAACAAATACTTTTTTCATATTCCTCTCATATCATATGCTCTCATTACAAAATTGTGAAAACATTCCATTACACATATGTGCTCACATCTATACTTGCATGTAACTAAATTTTTTCATAGATAGAACAAACGCAAAAGGAAATGGAAATTAAATCGTACGACTACGTTATGCTTTGTTACTCGTTTTAAAATGACAAGTTGCCAACAAATCCATACATATTCTTAGGACCGTCATCATATTTATAATTGTAAACTAGAACGGTACCCGCGTAACTGTTACTATATTTTGCGTTATTCGATTATTCGGTTACACATTTTGTTGTTTTTAAGCTTTATAAGTAGAGATGGTAGAGATGGTGAAGCCAAATAATTTTAGGTCAAATAATCAACATGCTTCCTAGCAAACTTTTTAACCAACTTGTTTTCTAACCAACTTGCCAACCAATTAATTTTGAAATCTTTCCATAATAAGCAAGTAAAAGTCTGAATTTTAAGCCTTTTAATTATAGAATAATCCCAAATGCATTATATAGTAGTATAGATTAAATCGTACGCATGTACAAGTTTGTTTACATCAAAAGTTCAAAAGGAAAATACAAAGTATGTGTATCACCCATGCTCATGGTGATCAACATTTGTTGAGAAAATTCTGAAATTAGATCAGCCGCTCAATTTTTTCACTTTTTCTATATTAAAAAAAATGCTCTTTCCAAAATAGACCGAGCGACTTACGATTTTTTTACTTTTAATTAGAAGTCGCTAAGTGGCACAAAAAGTAAGCGACTTTTTTGTACTTAATTTAAGTGACTTTTGTACTCTTTGTATTTTTAAACGACTTTTTTTTGCCACTTGTTGATTTCTTATCAAAAGTTAAAAAAAAAAAATCGTAGGTCGTTCGATCTAGTTTGGCAAGAACACATTTTTTTTAGTCTAGAAAAGGTGAAAAAGTTGAGTGACTATATAATCTCGGAATTTTCTCACATTTGTATATGTACTGAACGGTTAAAGTCAAACACCTCGGTCGAGGTTGATCCCACCTCTCGCGCATAAGGGCTTGCTCTCCGAACCTACTTAATATCAAATTTTTTCTAACATAAAAAAGTTATAACACATAACCGCAATGGGTAACCCATCGGTATAGAATACCATTGTTTCAAAGAGGTCAAGAGTTCGAATCTAACAGGAAGAAAATTAATCCCCTTATGGCTACAGAGATTCACCTGCGTCGATTCTGGGCTATCCAAAAAAGTAGTTTCTCTGAGATTAGTCGGCTCACAATGTCGAGTCACAAACCCAGATAATCCAAATAAAAAATAAAAATTATAACATATCGCCTACTCTCTTTTTAAACCACTCTAGCTTTTTCTTTCACACCACAATGGTAATAAATCACATGCATTTCAAGAAAACCATTGCCCATCACCAATAAACCGTAAAGCATTTGATATGTTGTGAGAGACCGGTCGTTGTTTTAGCTCTACAAAAATACTAGTTCTTTACTATATTAACTTTGAGTCTTTGAAAAAAAATAACAATTAAACCTTATCATTGTGCGGGTGTTTGAAATTGAGGATTATTTTCGGCTTATTCTTTTGCTTAAAGTTAAGTATTTTATAAGCTCCTAAAATTTAATCTTCCAATGTTGTTTGAATTTGCTAATCTTATAAAAAATAAAAGAATAATGGAAAATTTATTATATTTTGAATATATTTAATCAAATTAGTCAAGTGCTTTTGGAAATCTTTATATTGCAATAATGTGAGTAACAAATTAATCAAATTGATAATATTGACAAATTTTAGTTATTTTTGACAAGTTTTGTGTATTTCTGGTGAGTTTTAGGTATTTTCGGTGAGTTTTAGGTATTTCCGACAATATATTTTCTAAAAAACAACTTGTAATAGAGTTAAACAGTTACTATAAGTGATCAAAATAAGTTTACAATGAGTTTTGGGTACTTCCGGCAAGATTTATAGGTTTTCGAAAAGTTTGACCACCATAGACCGCCGTTGATCGCCGTTGACTACGGTTGACCTATGTGTTTGACCCAGATACATAAATCGGAAAAGTTGGTGGCCTTGTAGCACCTAATCGGTGATTAATCGGCCTTGTAGAAATTTTTTTGCAACACTGGGTGTAACAATGACTAACATCATCACCGTCAACTCAACGCTACATCAGTTTTTTACTCCACCACCAATTTCATCACCATCACATGTGTAATAAGTTTGACAACACCTGCACATACTCCACTTAACACGAACATACTCCATAATATACTCACATACACACATATCTCTCAACCACAAAAGAAATATTATACATTCAACATTTTATAATCTTAGACATATAAAGTTAAATGAAATGGTCGGCTCTGTTTGTCGGTTTGACAGATTTTTTTTAACACTCGTATCTATAAAACTTAGCTTTATATAAATCAAATAAATATTTTGAATGACGAAAAAACATTGCTCACTAAAATATATATTATCACAATTGTATAATGAAAAATATTGTCATTAGTTAAATAGTTGAAATACGTCAAATGAAATTTTTAGTATATGTAACTTTATTATAAAAAAGAGCATAATAAATTAGAATACATGATTCCTTAGAAAATTTTATTTCATGGTATATGTAGCCATAATGCGCGAGTCCTGCCAGTAATATTTGATTTGTGGAGAGTTTAGTAAATATTTTTTAAATTTTGAAAACCACAGTGTAACATTTATTATTTTATTTAGGGGGTGCTTGGTGAATGGTTAAGAGGGTGTGGGGAATGAGTAAGGTATTAATTTGGGCCCACCTCCCTCAAATACTTGTGCTTGGTTAGTTAGAGGTAAGAGATTGATTACCCGTACTGGGTAATCAACCATTATAGAGTAAATTGGATGGTAATGTATTGATTACCCACCTCACTCATTCCTTTGCATTCCCTTACCCTTACCCTTTCTCTTTCCCCACTTTAAACCAAGCCGACCCTTATTTTTATTTTTTACCACATTTATCCAAAAGTAAATACCAGTGTAAGAAAACAACACCTAAACACCCACAGTATAAAATACCATCACCAATTCACCATAACCCCAAAAGTCCAAAACCATCACATTTCAACATATACAGCTAGGGTTTATATCTTCTGCTGCTGCTGCATTCACACAACACAGGTACAATTCTTTACTTCATTTCTTCCTATATAATATGCATCTTTCATTTTCATTTTTAACTTAATATAGCACAAGTAACACTTGTTTTTTCTATGTTTACTGATGACGTCATCATCGTCACTCATCTGTTTTAAACCAAAATTTACAGGCAATATTTTTCAAATACTTTGATTTTGGTCTAGTGAGAGATATTATGTGTAAGACAAATTTGATAGATGTGTAATAAATTGCCTAAAAAAGTTTTTTAGATGATCGTTTGTAATTTTATTATGGACCTGAATGAACTTTTGTTCAAATTGTGTAGAGTTATTATTTAGTCCCTCTAGATTTGATCTTTTCAACTTTAGTCACTAGATCTGAAAATTTATAAATTAGCCACCAAACCGTGTAATATGTCATTTTCTTAATAAATTTTATAACTATTTGGTTGTTTATGTTTGGCCACAAGCTTTTTGGAGCATTTAAAAACCTTCTATTTTACATATACATCTTTGGTACCAAACGTTTTATAAAACAAACAACTACTGGGCTTATGCTACTCCTAAGCAAGCAGTAGGAGTCAGCGGTACCTGTTCGTTTTATACAAGCATTTGGTAAAGAGTAAAATGTCGTAAAAGCTAAACGCATGATGCTACTTTTATTAGCGTTTCGAATAGGATTGTTTAAACAAAATCCAAAAGGTAAACACTCGTTGCCAAACAAACATTATATTCTCAACACTCCAAAAAGCTCGTCTCCAAACTGAGTCATAATTGATAAAAATTTGTCTTCATACATGTTTGATATTCTATTTGTTAAAAAGTTCCTGTAATTTGCATTCTGATATCATTTTGTGAATTTTATTATATTCTGATGGTAACGTTTATTTATTGTTGGAACGATGTACATTTAGCTGTTTGATGAATGTATTTAACTATTTAAGTATATTGGTAGGTCTCTTGTACGTTTAGGAAGATACGAAGGTTCTTAGAGCTAATGTGCATCATGTGCTTTCAAACGTTTGTGTCCGTGAGGTGTTAAAATTATTAGTATACTATGACAAATAGTTAGTTTATGGAATTGTTAGTATATTATTTGATTGAAGATGAATACATACCATGAGTAGAGTCTTAAGGTGGGATTGGGATCATGGAGCTATAGTGGTATCATGTGAAATCGACAAGATCTCAACATGCTTTTGCATGAGGAACCGTAAGAGTGTGGAATGATGTATTCATTGAATTGTCTTAAATAAATGGTATATATTTAGCAGTCTTTTGATGAAGGTATTGTGGTGAGATGAAATATATAGGTTGGTCTGTTGCTTAGCGATGTTCAAAGGTTTTTAGGGATAATATCATATACTTTTTACTAAATCACATTCGATTATAAAAATGTTAACTATTTCAATCAAATGAAAATTTTCCATTAATGGAGTCGTATGGTTGGGATATTACCATAAGAGCAAGGAATGTTGATAGTGTAGGTTAGAGAAGTTGGAGTGATTTGTTACGCGATTCCTTTCGCTATTGAAGCGTGTGTATGCAGTTGAAACCCGAAGAAAGATGGGGTGGTTTGCACATATGGGCAAACTTGTCGTTTTATGGTACAAAGTCTGTTTTTTATTCGACATAAATTAGGAGATTTCCTTAATTATTTAGCCTTTAATGCAAATCGTGTGAAATCAGATATTTATATACTGCTCAAACTTATAATTTTCCCTTCAAAGTGCGTTGTTTCGCTGTAGTATAATAGGACCAATCTACTTGCTTCATTAATCTTATGTGATATGATGTTTTTTTATCATAACAAATGGTCAAACAGTAATCTGTTTGTACCAAAACAAAACAGAAAGGAGAAATTTGAAAACAATGAAACACACTAAATACGTAGTTTTAAAAACACGTTGAAAAGGAAAATCGTAATATGAGGTATTGTATTACAATGCTTATAACCTCACATGCTTAAAGGATTATTTTGAGTTTTTTAGCGGTTCTTATGAAGTTCGGTTTTTTGCAAACATTTTATTATGTGGATATCTTTGTTATCTTGTTTACTCTCATTGATCATGATTAATTCAGTGTTACATGTACAAGTTTCTATTTTTTGTTGCAGAATTTCATATTAAATAGTAATCTTGTAACAATCAGGTTGAACAAACATGCCACGTTCCACGAACAAAGCTTCCAAGGCCAAGAGGAATGGGAAGTGTCACGTGTGTGGGGAAACAGGACACTATGCTCGCAACTGCAAAGAAAGAAAGTCAGATTTTGAGGAAGTGGTGCTTCAGGACACCATGAAGTGTCACGTTTGTGGGGAGACAGGACATTATGCTCGAGAATGCAAAGACAAAAAATCTGATACTATGAAAGTGGTGCTTAAGGAAATAATAGGCTTCGGGACTCGATCCAACAAGAAGGCTGAAGGCTGGTACTTGAATTGTGGTTCTTCAGTGCATGTTTGCTACTCTAGGGACATGTTTGTGGACTACAACTCAATGAGAGATCACGAGGTGATATTGGATAACAAAGATCATTTGGATGTAGCTGGGATTGGTACAGTGGTGATTCGATTCGACACGGACAAGGTTTTGACTCTTTCGAATGTTCTTCATATACCCAAAATCAGTAAATGCTATGTATCTGTCCCCAAACTCAATGATCTTGGATACATCATCTCTTTTCTGGGTTGGGTAGGTGTCATTACAAAGAGCCAAGAGGTCATAGGTAAAGTGTATGATGTAGGGGATGGACTAGTGTATCGGTTGAGCTTAATGGGAGAGCGTCCTGTTAGGAAAATGATTGCCAATGAACATCCAGGTACTGACTACGACCCAATGAACAAAGGTGATGATGATGATGTGGCCGGGATTGGTATGTCGGTCCTTGAGCTCACAGCGGACAAAGCTGATGATCCGGGATTCATCATTACTTTTGGGGGTGGGCAATATGTCATTAAGCAGGGTGATGTGGTCGTTCAAAAAGGGTACAAGGGTGACGATTTATATAAGATGGACATTATGAAAGAAGCTCCCCCACTTGCCAAAGTTGTGCATCGTGAAACAATAGGGTTGTTTGGCAATGAACACCCAGAGTTGACCAAAGCCAGGGCTCGAGGGTGGTATGTGCTTGCTAGGTGCACAAGGCATGTTTGTAACTCGAGGGACATGTTTGTTGACTACCAACCGGCGACTAGTCATGAGGTGGTTCTGGAAGACGATAATCGTGTTGCTGTGGTTGGTTATGGAACAGTGAAACTTCAGTTGACTACCGGGAAGGTTTTGACTCTTAAAAAAGTTTTTCATATGCCTACAATCGTCAAGTGTTGCATATCCGCTAAAAAGCTTAAGGAGATGGGATTTAGCTTGTGCTTTGATGCTGAGGGATGCTATGTTAAGAAGGGTGACCAGATCGTGGGAAATGGGTTCGTTGAGGATGGATTGTTTCGGTTAGGGGTCATTGATGAACGTTCAGGTGGAAATCAGGCGTGAGCGTGGTTGTTTAGATTGTCACTTTGGCTAATGGTAGCTTTTGTCCACAAACTTTCTTAAGTGCATACTTTTGACTTCATGTATGCCTATTGAATCTTAAGTTGTGGTTATGTCGTAATGTCTTACCGAAGTTGATACTTTTACTGAAGAATTATGTTCTGTATGGTCGTGCTGGATAATCGATTAGCTTTTTTTTTTTTTTTTTTTTTTTTCCATTATATATACCACAATGCTATTGCTTATGTTATGTATATCAGTATACTATACAGGTTTGGTGGAAACAGGCTTGAAACATATACTGGCATACTGCCTTGCAAGATGAGGTGCAATCGATGAAGTGTTGTATTATCTATCACTCCATCTTGTTTGTGACAGGATATGACCGCGACATTTTATTGTGTTAAAAACTTAGTTTAACCAAGATTACCAGCAGTTTTTCATGTACATCAATCTAGTTACATAGGCACTAAATGAAAACAAATTATAACTCTGAATAAGAATGGTAGTTACAGAGAGCTAAAAGGTGTGATGAAATGCATAACTAAATGTAATAATGGCTCATGAACAACAGAATGACCACAACTTTGCTAAAAGCTACTTGTAATAATAAAATACACGAAAAAAATGTTATTGACCTCGATTGATAGTTTTACTTTGCAAAACGATAATGGTGTTGAATGCATTAGAGTGTCTTTAATTGCATTGAAATTGCAGAAAAAAGTCGGAAAAGTAAGGTCAATTGGTTAACAAACGTTACAATACATATACGATGCAAATCTAAAAGTACTTCTACAATAGTTTGTTCTACTGAATCAATCACAACACTACAGAAAAACAACTTACCGGCACTAGATAATACAAACTAGTCGGTACCCTAAAATTAATTTATTTATGATCAATTATGGGAAAAATAGTTGCAACATCAATATAAATGCATAACTTGACTACTGACAAGGGTGTGGATTATATCCTACAAACATAATAAAGATATGAAATGACATAACAGAGAATCCGTTGATTGCCGTAACATACATTTTTAGAGGTGAGTTATTTTAAGTACTAAGTTTTTATTGCATATTGAGGATAAATCCCCACCATCCATCTTGTTTGATCTAATGGTGGATTAACTTAATATTTAATAAGACAACGTAAGTCCATGTTTATTTTTGTCCTTTTTGTCTATTTTTTTTTTTTTTTTTTTTTTTTTTTTTTTTTTTTTTTTTAACTTCACGTTTTTTTTCCTTTATACATATTCGTCGTTTTTTTACGTTTTCGTCAGTTTTCTTACGTTTTCGTTCGTTTTCATAAATTTTCATCCGTTTTCAAACGTTTTCGTCTGTTTTCTTACGTTTTCGCTCGTTTTCATATGTTTTCGTCTGTTTTCTTACGTTTTCACCCGTTTTCATACGTTTCGTCCATTTTAATACGTTTTTGTCCGTTTTTATACGTTTTCATCCGTTTTCTTACGTTTTCATCTGTTTTCGAATTATGTTCATACATTTTCGTCTGTTTTCCTACGTTTTCGCCCGTTTTCATACCTTTTCGTCCGTTTTCATATATATATATATATATATATATATATATATATATATATATATATATATATATATATATATATATTCGTCCGTTTTCTTACATTTTCATCTGTTTTTGAGTTTTTTCATACTTTTTGCCCGTTTTCATACGTTTTCGTCCGTTTTCATATATATTCGTCATTTTTCTTACGTTTTTGTCCATTTTCATACGTTTTCGTCCATTTTCATATGTTTTCGTCCGTTTTCATACGTTTTCGTCCGTTTTTATAGGTTTTCGTCCATTTTTATACGTTTTCATATGGTTTCATCTGTTTTCATTCATTTTTGTCCGTTTTCTTACGTTTTCATTCGTTTTCATACATTTTTGTCCGTTTTCATACGTTTTCGTCCGTTTTCATTCATTTTCGTTCGTTTTTAAATGTTTTCAGACGTTTTCATACCTTTCTGAATATCACAAGTGATATACTGTGATTATCAGAATATCACTTGTGATATTCAGAATATCATGAGTGATATTGAATATCACTCGCGATATTCTAAATATCACAAGTGATTTTTAACATTCTGTAACATGAAAATCACAAGTGATATTTAGAATATCGCAAGTGATATTCAAAATATTGCAAGTGATATCTGAATATCGCAAGTGATATTCTGAATATCACAAGTGACTTTCAACAAATGTTCTGTGACATGAAAATCGCAAGTGATATTCAGAATATCGCAAGTGATATTCTGAATATCAAAAGTGATATTCTGAATATAAATCACAAGTGATATTCAGAATATTACAAGTGATTTCACGCTTTTTTTAATTCACGTTTTTTCAAAAGTGATATTTTGAATATCACTCTGAATATCTCAAGTGATATTTTGAATATCACAAGTGATTTTCAACAATTGTTCTGTAACATGAAATTCACAAGTGATATTCAGAAAATCACAAGTGATATTCTAAATATTACAAGTGATATTCCGAATATCACAAGTGATTTTCAACTAATATTTTGTAATATGAAAATCACAAGTGATATTCTAAATATCACACATGATTTTCAACTAACGTTTTGTAACATGAATATCACTTGTAATTTTCTGAATATCACTTGTGATATTCAGATTATCACTTGTGATTTTTATGTTACAAAACATTAGTTGAAAATCACTTGTGATACTCAGAAAAACACAAGTGATATTCAGAAAATTACAAGTGATATTCTGAATATCACAAGTGATATTCCGAATATCACAAGTGATGTTCAACTAATGTTTTGTAACATGAAAATCACAAGTGATATTCTGAATATCAAAAGTGATATTCAGAAAATTATAAGTGTTATTCAGAATATTATAAGTGATTTTCACATTTTTAATTCACGTTTTTTTCACTTTCTTACGTTTTCTTATGTTTTTGTTCGTTTTCATACGTTTTCTTTCGTTTGTATATAAAAATGTACAAAAATGGACGAAAAAAAGTTGATTTGATGTTTAGGTGTTTGTTAAGATGTGATAGCGTCGTGTAATGTAGCGGCGATAAAATGTATTATTGATCTTATATAAAAGAAAACTGCTACTTGGATGAAATATAAAACTATAAAATTTATGAGGTAAATCAACTCTCCTCCGGTTTTAAAGTTATTTCACCATACAAATAATCCCACATCAGTTAAAGTTAACAATCTCATTACATTTGATGACGCTATCACATCTTAACAAACACCTAAACAACAAATCAGGCCACTAACTAACGCAAACTAAACAAACCACGATACTAAAACTATTCTGAACAAGTAATACTAAAACACCATTGTGTGTTTGAATATCACAAGTGATTTTCAACAAATGTTTTGTAGCATGAAAATCACAAGTGATATATTCTGAATATCACAAGTGATTTTCAACAAATGTTTTGTAACATGAAAATCGCAAGTGATATTCAGAATATCACAAGTGATATTCAGAATATCACAAGTGATTTTACATTTTTTTAATTCACGTTTTTTTCACTTTCTAACCTTTTTGTCCGTATTCATACATTTTCGTCCGTTTTCATACGTTTCTGAATACCACAATGATATTCTTAATATCACAAGTGATATTATGTCATATTCTAAATATCACTTGTGATATTAAGAATGTCAATTGTGATATTTAAAAACGCATGAAAACATACGAAAACAAACAAATACGTATGAAAGTGTAAAAACACGTTTGAAAACGGATGAAAACGTATAAAAAATGGACGAAAACGAAAGTAAACACACGAAAATGAAGAAAAACGTATGAAAACGAACGAAACCAATGAAAACGTGTAAAAACTGCCGAAAATGTATTAAAACAGATGAAAACGTCTAAAAACAGACAACAATGTATAAAAACGAAAGAAAACGGGAAAAAACATTAACATATGAAACAAACAAAAACAGACGAAATCGTATAAAAACAGATAAAACATATAAAAACTGACGGAAACAGATAAAAACGTCTGAAAACAGACAAAAACGTAAAAAATGGATGAATACGTATAAAAACAGATGAAGAAGTATGAAAACGAACAAAAACGTATGAAAATGGACGAAAACGTATGAAAACGCACAAAATGGACAAAAACGTAAGAAAACAGATGAAAGCAGACGAAAACGGACAAAAATGTTTGAAAACGTATAAAAACTGCCGAAAACCGACAAAAACGTCTGAAAAGGGACAAGAATGTATAAAACGGACGAAAACGGACAAAAACGTTTGAAACGGACGAAAACTTATAAAAATTGACGAAAACGTATGAAAACGGATAAAATGGGATGAACATCTGAAAGCAGATGAAAACGTCTAAAAATTAACGAAAACTTAAAAAAATAGACGAAAACATATAAAAATGGACAAAAACGTAAGAAAGTGAAAAAATATGAATTTTAAAAAAATACGCATGAATTTAAAAAAAAAACGTGATTTTTTTTAAAAGTAAAAAAAATGAATAAAAAATCGGTCATTAAAAAATCAAAACAAGTGCTGGGAAAAAAAAAGAAAAAAAAAAAGAAAAAGAAAAAGAAAAAGCGCTTGGAAAAAAAAAAGGAAAAAAAAACTTGAAAAAAAAGTGAACAAAAAAGGAAGAAAAAAAAGAGAAAAAGAAAAAACGTAGATAAGGAGAAAATGAGAAAAAGAAAAAAAAAAATACAATGAATAAATAAGAAAGATAAAAGGACACGAAAAAAACATGGATTTAGGTTCCATTTTTAATTTTAGGTTACTCCCCACCATTAGATCAAACTAGATGGATGGTGAGAATTTATCCCTCAGTTTGTAGAAAAAAACTAGTTCGCAAAAGAACTTTTCTCTACATTTTTATTATCATTGTAATAATGTAATATCGATATATTAGCTTAAAGGATTTGAAATATTTTCATCAAATTTTGTACTCTTTAAAATTATTAGACAAAATGATGGATTCTTTATAAATGAGTAAGATTTTCTGCTAATTGACCTTTTTGTCTAAGGATAAACGATTAACCTATCAACATAAACATTTTGAGTTTAAATTTCAATTTCCAGCAATAGTTTATTTTTAAACAATACATTTTTTTTTCTCTCTTCTTTCCTTTTCAATAAAAAGCTAGAGTTATCTTTGAGTGTTCATATATTCTATCCATGTTTGCAAGAATATGTTTAGTTTTATATAACGATAGTAATTATAACTATTTTATTATTTTATCTTTTTAATTATAAATTGTGTTAGTTATTCATGCCTAGTGTGCGTCAAATATCGGGTAAAAATTACTTTTTATTAATCAAAATTTGTAATATTTATCAATATGATAATTTGTTCGCTTTTAATTTACGGGCACTCTCTAAGATGGAATACACAATCATGAAAGGCTAGTGATTTATCATGTTTCATGTGTTTTCCAAGTTGATTTATGAAATACTTTATCCGTTTTAAAGTTATTGTCCATTTTATTATGCTGAAAATTTTAAAATAATTTGTCTGTTTATCAAAGAAAGGTTTAGTAGATAAAATAATATTTGATCGATTGAAAAGTACAGTAACATATTTTTTCTAAAAGAAAATGATTGAGAGACTTAACATATATACCTAAATTTAGGCCTAAACATATTTGGCTTGATTCTTATGGTTTGTAAAAAAGTGAGTCCCTTAGCTGCATCTATCAGAATGATGTCACATAACTTTAGCCATTTAGGCACACTTTAGACATAATTTTAGACCTCCTAATCATAGCTCTTTTCTAAAATAGGTGATTTTTACTTGACTGACAATAATTTAAGGCATAGTGACTATAAAGATTTACAAAGAGAATTTTACCCTTAAAGTACTATTTATCTTATTTATCCTATGATTTTACTATGATAATGATTTTTTTAGCAATTAATATAAGAGAAAAGTTCAAAAATGGTACAATTTTTATTTTTATTTTTTAAAGCTTTTCTCAAAATAACCTTGCTCAACTCCTCAACTTCACAACTCCATCTAAATCTTGACATGTGTGAACTATCTAGTACAATTGCTTATTTTTTATTGACCCACAAAATCTATTACAAGTGCTCAACCGACGTCTGCTCAACTGATGCCTGTTTAACTGGAAGTTGAGTACTTGATATTTTTTCTTGGAAATGTACAAAAAATCTAACTTTTTTTTTTTTGGATATATTTTTTGATTTTGTTTTTTATACGTTTTTATCCGTTGCTATACGTTTTTCTTACGTTTTTATCCGTTATTATATGTTTTTATACGTTTTCATGTGTTTTATCCGTTTTATATGTCTTCATCAATTTTATAGGCTTTTCGTCTGTTTTTCTTACATTTTTATCCGTTTTATCTGTTTCGTATACGTTTTCGTCCGTTTTCATACGTTTTGTCTAGTTTTATACGTTTTATCCATTTTTATACATTTTCGTTTGTTTTCATACATTTTCAAATATTTTTATCTGTTTTATACGTTTTCGTCCGATTTTGTACGTTTTTATCCGTTTTCATGCGTTTTTATCCGATTTTATATGTTTTTGTTTGTTTTTATACGTTTTCATCCGTTTCTACATTCTTTTGTTTTTCATACGTTTTTATCTACTTTTATCCGTTCTCATCTACTTGTATATGGTTTCCGCTGTTTTTGAACATTTTCATATGCTTTTATCCGGTTTTATACGTTTTCATTCATTTTTATCCGTTTTAATCGGGTTTATACATTTATATCCGTTTTATCTGTTTAAGTTTGTTTTTATATTTTTTGTTCGTTTTTATACGTTTTCATTTGTTTTTATACGTTTCGTCTGTCTGTATACGTTTTCGTTTGTTTTTATACGTTTGTTTTTTATCCGTTCTTATACAGACGGACAAAGCGTACAAAAAAACCCCCGAATATACATCATAGTTTTTACACTCATTTTAGGGAGACAATGTTATAGATGATGGAGTAGTTTCTACAAAATCCCAAAATTAGATGTTAATGTTTCTATTTTAGGATGCTTCAAAACAAAAGTTGACTTTGCATTTTTGACGAATCAAAAGAGAGTTAAGTGAGTAGAATTGTATACTACATGTAAAGGAGGAAGGGACTTCCCTCCTCTATTAAACGCACAAAACTCAATTTTAAGTATTACATGTTATAAAGCTTGTAGTACAAATATTTACTTACTGTACTCCTAAAATTAATTTTAAGTATTACATGCTATAAAGCATTATGTAGAATTAATTTTTGCACAATTACATACGTAAATTAACTGGTCAATAAATATAGTACCATGTAAATAAGAAATACAAATTATCATGCATATGATACAACTAACTTAAACACAATTCATGCATTAAATGTCACTAATACAAATAATAAAGCATATTATACAAACTATTCAAACACAAAAACAACAATTTAAGAAATACAAATAATAAAGCTAAAATACAAAATATTTTTCTCTATATTTTATTCTACTGCTCATGTTTCTAATCCATCCTCAATTTGTTTAAAACTAAATGTATATAAAACACGGTTCGATTCAGGTAACCACTGATATTTAAAAAAAAAAAAAAACCCGAAATCGAAACACGATAAGAGGGTTTATCCGATTTCTGGTTTCTCCGGATTCGATTTCTTAGTTATCGCTTTTTTCAGTTGGTCGGGTCGGCTCGGTTTGTCGGTTTCACAGATTTTTTTAACACCCGTATCCATAAAACTTAGCTTTATATAAATCAAATATATATTTTTAATGACGAAAAAAATTGCTTACTAAAATATTTATTATCACAATTGTATAATGAAAAATATTTTCATTAGTTAAATAGTAAAATACGTCATATGAAATTTTTAATATCCGTAAATTTATTGTCAAAAAGAAAATAATAGATTAGAATACATGATTCATCGGAAACTTTTATTTCAGGGTATCCGTAACCTCGTAAGTACCCTTGTCAGCAATATTTGATTGGTGGAGAGTTTAGTAAGTAATTTTTTTTCTTTTATTATTATTATTATTATTATTATTATTATTATTATTATTATTATTATTATTATTATTATTATTATTATTATTATTATTATTATTATTATTATTATCACTTTATTGAAAAACAAATAGAATTTTACAAGAAATTAGTGAGGAGCCGAGATACTAACTGAGCCCCCACACCTCTAGCTACAGCAAGACCAATCCTACTAAAAATATGTGGAGCAGCACGTGCTCCAATGTCTTGGGTCATAAAGAATCGTTTAATGCGCTTTAATAGGGTCACTGCATCCTTTTCAAGTTCTCCAAAAGAAGAGAATGAAAAGGGGAGGAACCCATATCCGATATCAGCGCATGTAACTGCGTACTTGACACGTTTACGTTGTGCGGCTTCAATAACCGCCCGAATGGGCATAAAATCAACCATACACGAACGCGTCAAAGGTGACGAACCTGTAAGATCAACACAAACATCAAGGCCACCATCCCAAGAGTAAAGTAACATATCGGCCGGACGTAAGGTTTTGTCCCTCTCTCCACGAAGCCCAATATCCACCTCCTTACGAACTGAAACTCCAGACCGAGAACATATATCAACAAGAACATCACGCACAATATTGTGCCGATGTTTAATACCAACTAAGTCTGCGCACGATACAACATGATCCCCAAAAATATCTCCAGGAAAAACATTAGAACAAGCTGAACATGGGACCGAGTAACATTTATTATGGTTTTTTTTTACCATATTTGTCCAAAAGTAAAAAAACAGTGAAATAAAACAACACCTAAACGCCCACGGTATAAAACCATCATATACCATCACCATAAGGCTGGCGACAGTAAGGATGCTCGACCGAGACATCCGATCGATTCCACTCGGTCGAGACTTTTGTGGGTATTCGGTCGTGGCAAGACAAAAGCAGGAAACGGTCGAGTGAGGGATCGAATTCTTTTTGTTTGCAAAATCAAACCGTTGCCACTTTATTTACTTTTGAAGTGATAAATTCAAAAAAAAAAAAAAAAAAAATGAACCGTTTGTTTTGGGTATTTTTTTTTTTTTTTTTTTTTTTTTTTCATTTCTCCTTATAAATACCAAACATTAACACATTCCAATTCTTCACACAACATAAACACAATCTCTATTAAAAATGTCTAAGAAAACACCACAACAAGCAAAAGGCCGAAAATCCCGACAACAAAACATCCCGGAAGTATCACCGGATTCGACTTTCCGGTTAACCGGTATCTCACCAAACGTCAATTTCCGACCCCGTTCTCTTGATTATGATTCTCAACAACCTCAACAACAACAAACATTCAATCCATTTGCTATGCATCCGAATGTTAATCGTCCATTTGTTCCCCCGTATCAAAACAACCAACAACCACAACAAACCCACTCCCGTCGAAGCCAACAATCTATGTATGGCTCCCCCGATTCCTGTTATCGTCCAACAATGAACTCATCATCGTCTTCATATTCTAATTATCAAAATTATTCTCCGGTTAACCACATCAACCTAGATGCTTGTGATTTTATGGAAAAATTACAAAACAATCCGAGTTTTTTTGTTGGAACCGGTTCGGGTTATCTGAGTCAACAAATGTCACCGGGTTATCAAGGTTCGGCTCATGGGTCGTTTCACGATTCGGTTCCAACTGATGATCTTCCTGAGGAGTTGTCGCCGGAAGCGATGTAGCCGGTTAAACCTAAGAAACGAGCTACAAGGGGTAAGAAGGCGGCGGCTGAGAAAGAGGTTGAGGAAGACAACACGAAGGAAACTGCTCCATGGACACGCAAAGAAGAGATCGCGTTGTCCATGGCTTGGTGTGATTCGTCGGAGGATAGCATAGTTGGAAACAACCAAAATTCTAGGGGATTTTGGAAGAAAGTGATTGCATACTTTGAGAAAGAGGTTGGCGAAGGTAGATCGTACAACTCAATTGTCAGCAAGTGGAAAAATAGGGTTCGTCCTAGAGTTGGTGCATTTTGTGCCATTTACGACAATGCTTTTACCAATCTTGGAAGTGGTGGGAATGATCTCACTGTTTATAAACGAGCATGTGAAGAATATCAAATAATGATGAACCATGCCTTTCAATTGGATCATTGTTGGGAGATTTTGAGGGACCATCAGATTTGGAAGAAAAATGAGCTGCTGGTTTTTTTAAACCAACATGTCGCTCGAAAAAAACCAAGGACTTCTGAAACCGGTTCGGATAATGAAGACCCTCAAAATGAGCGACCAGTTGGTCGTGATGCTGCAAAGAAAGCTAAGAGTAAGAAGAAATTGTCGGAGAATTCCAAGTCTTCGTATTTAGAAGGGGTAGCCGACAAATGGAAAACCATTAAGTCAATGGCATTGGGTAAGAAGCAGGAACTTGCAGACGGCTACTACGAGTTGAAGAGAAAAGAGTTGGAGCAAAGGGATAAGGAATTGGAGCTGCAGCAAAAGAAAGCGGAACAAGAAGACAGAAGATTGGCAATGGAAGAACAAAAACTTGCACTTGATAGAGAAAGAAAAAATCAAAAAGACCTCATCTTCTATATCACACCAATCGACCCAGTTTTGCCCGCATTACAACTGCAAAAAATGCAAGAAATCAAAGACTCGATCAAGGAACGACTTAATCTAGATTATTAATTTTTAATAAGAGTTGTAATGTTTTATTTTATTTGAATTATTATGTAACTTTTTAATTATTAATGAAATTTTAGTTTGTGTTAAAAATGATTAAAAAAAAAAAAAAAAAAAAAAAAAAAAAAAAAAAAAAACTGAACTAGGTCGCCCTTACTGGGGCACTGAATCGCCTGCAGGTCGCTGGAGAGAGAAAGCTGACGTGGCAGGAAAAAGTAAGGGGATTGAATCCCCTTACTGTGGGTAGCCTAACCCCAAAACCATCATCACATTTCAACATATATAGCTAGGGTTTATCATCTGCATTCACACACAGGTATATTTCTTAACTTCATTTCTTCCTATTCATCTCTCATTTTCATTTTTAACTTAATATAGCACAATTTATGGATGTTTGTTCGCTATTTACTGATGACGTCAGCATCGTCATCTGTTTTAAACAAAATTTATTGGTAATATTTTTAAACAAAATTTGTAAGTCTGGTGTGAGATATTATGTGTAATAAATTGCCTTAAAAAAAGTTATATATATTTTTTAGATGATCATTTGTAATTTTATGGCTGCCGCAACTCAATTCTCTTATTTTTCCTGCCACGTCGGCTTTCTCTCTCCAGTTACCTTAATGACCTGCACTAAAAAAAACATACCCCTTGAAAATAACTTTTATAAGTATTTAATTACTACACACACAAAAACAAAAAACAAAAAAGGAAAGAAAGAGAAGCAATCGATCGAGTTGACGACCAAGTTCAAAAAAATAAAAAAATAAAATAACAATAATAAAATTGTGCGATCGAGTTAGCCACACAAGGGCGATCGAGTGGGAATCGATCGAGTGTGTCGATCGTCACTCTCTTCTGTGGGCAGCCTGGCCCGAGTCCTGAACTTTTGTTTAAATTGCGTAGAGTTATTATTTAGTCCCTGTAGATTTGATCTTTTCAACTTTAGTCACTAGATCTGAAAATTTATAAATTAGCCACCAAACTTTCTAATATGTCATTTTCTTAATAACTACTCCTTTGAATTTTGTTTGGTTGGTTATGTTTGGCGACGAGCTTTTTGGAGCATTTAGAACCATTTATATATAATGGTTGCTTGGCGAGATGCAATATATAGGTTGGTCTGTTGCTTAGCGAGGTTCAAAGGTTTTTAGGGATAATATCATATACTTTTTACTGAATCACATTCGATTATAAAAATGTCAACTATTTCAATCAAATGAAATTTTGCCATTAATAGAGTCGTATGGTTGGGATTTTGCCATAAGAGCAAGGAATGTTGATCGTATAGGTTAGAAGTTGGAGTGATTTGTTATGCGATTCCTTTCGCTAATGAAGCGTGTGTATGCAGTTGAAACCCCAAGAAAGATGGGGCGGTTTGCACATATGGGCAAACTTGTCGTTTTATGGTACAAAGTCTGTTTTTTATTCAACATAAATTAGGAGATTTCCTTAATTATTTAGCCTTGAAATCAGATATTTATATACTGCTCAAACTTATAATTTTCCCTTCAAAGTGTGTTTGTTTTGCTGTAGTCTAATATGACCAATCTACTTGCTTCATTAATCTTATGTGATATGATGTTTTTTTATCATAACAAATGGTCAAACGGTAATCTGTTTGTACCAAAACAAAACAGAAAGGAGAAATTTAAAAACAATGAAACACACTAAATAATTTTCCCTTCAAAGTGCTTGTATTACAATGCTTATAACCTCACATGCTTAAAGGATGATTTGGAGTTTTTTAGCGGTTCTTATGAAGTTCGGATTTTTGCAAACATTTTATGATGTGGGTATCTTTGTTATCTTGTTTACTCTCATCGATCATGATTAATTCAGTGTTACATGTACAAGTTTCTATTTTTTGTTGCAGAATTTCATATTAAATAGTAATCTTGTGACAATCAGGTTGAACGAACATGCCACGTTCCACGAACAAAGCTTCCAAGGCCAAGAGGACTGGGAAGTGTCACGTGTGTGGGGAAACAGGACACTATGCTCGCGACTGCAACGAAAGAAAGTCAGATTTTGAGGAAGTGGTGCTTCAGGACACAATGAAGTGTCACGTTTGTGGGGAGACAGGACATTATGCTCGGGAATGCAAAGACAAAAAATCTGATACTAAAAATCCAAACAGAGTGTGTAACACTAAAAATCGGAAAGTCTCATCTAATTCAATCAATCAATCAATCACAGGTATATAATAATCTACTTCAAATTTTTGAATATATGTTTCTGCATTTTATAGTGTTGATCATAGGTCATACACCGTGTATGCTGGTTTGGTGTTGATGATCGGTCGACTTTATTATACTAGTATGATATAATGACCTTAGAACAACTTTATATACAGGGTGTTTGTATAACCTTATATGCAGCTTATGAGCTTATTTGTGTTTAGGTTTATATATCATATAAGAGCCCTAATTTTTCTGGATTATTTTGAGACTTGTGGCCTTATGTTTATTATGATATCATAAACTTATATAAGTCCATAAGTCTCAAAATAACGTAGAAAGTTATCTTGGTGATATTTTTGAAGGTTGCATGCAATTATATGATATTATGTGGTTGATATGATTTTTTTGGCACAAGAACTACAATTGGATTAGGGATCGTTTATAGAAACATTGCTATAACTACAAATACTTGATTATTTTCGAATTTGAGGAGTCGACATTAAATTTCGCTAGAAATAGGCTGGAAAAATCTTCGCTTGTTGGACTGTCCTGCTTACTTGACTTGATTCATGAAACAAATTAACCCCTGTTAAGGTTTACCCCTCATAAGTCATAATGGCAAGTTTAGTATGAGAAGGATTATTAGTGTAGCCTAGAGCACAGCAAGGCATCATATTTGAGAAGTTCACTATGATTTAACTAGTGCATTTATCACATGGAATCTGTTATTTAAGACACTGTACATGGTCTGCCCTGATTTTGTTAGATTTTCTTTCTTATTTAAGCTCTGTTACAAATCGTGTTAAAACTGAATATTTTTTGTTTAGGGAATTTTATTATTTTACTAGTGATATAGTGTCTGTCATGTATAGAAGATAATGAATGAAGCAAATAATTTTAATAGTAAAAACCAAAAGGGAATGAAAACAAACAAAACTCAGTGAGAAATTTGGAAACATTCAAAATGGGTAAAAGTTTACTTTCATATGCTAAAATGGAAAATAGTCATGGGTTGAAAGTCGCTTGTTGTGTGTTACAATGCTTACAGCCTTCTATCCTGTTTTTATTAGTACAATAAAAGGATTATCATGCAACTTTCATCTTTTAGTTTGACAGCAATGGAAAATTTTACGACAAGTTATTGCATAAAACAGCTGTAAAAAAGTTTTGACTTTTGTATGCGTTTTGTTATGCAAGCATTTGATCACAAATTTATGTTCTGATGTCTCTGATGTAATCTTAGGAATCAACATGCCACATGCCAACACTGAAAGGGTGGTGCACAAGGAAACAATAGGCTTGTTGGTTTGCAATGAGGATCCAGAGTTAACCCAGGCTAGGGCTCGAGGGTGGTACTTGGCTACTAGATGCACTGTGCATGTTTGTAACTCAAGGGACATGTTTGTTGGTTACGAACCAGTGACTGGTCATGAGGTGATTTTGGCCAACGATAGCCATGTCGATGTGGTTGGGTTTGGAACAGTGATGCTTCCATTAACCACAGGCAAGGTGTTGACTCTTGAAAATGTTTTCCATATTCCCACAAGCACCAGATGTCTCATATCTGTCGTCAAACTTACTGACATCGAATTCGGTGTGTCTTTTCGGGGCGAGGAATGTACCATCAATAAGGGTCGCAATGTCATTGGAAAAGGGTACAAGGAGGATGGATTGTATCGGTTGAGTGTCTTGGCAGAAAACTCAGGTGTGAAAGTGGTGCATGATGAAACGATAAGTTTGTTGGTTGCCGGTGAGAGCCCAGAGTTGATCAAAGCAAGGGCTCGCTGGTGGGTCTTGTCTAATAGATGCACGGTTCATGTCTGTAACTCGAGGGACATGTTTGTGGACTACCACCCATTGAATGGCCATGAGGTGAAGTTGGATTACTGCAATGAGCATGTTGAAGTTGCTGGGGTAGGTACTGTGAAGCTTCGGTTGGCCACTGGCAAGGTTTGGACTCTTAGAAATGTGTTTCATATGCTACAATTATCAAATGTATCTTATCCTTAAGCAAACTTGGTGAGAGCAATTTGGTAACCACCTGGTCTATCGCGGATGGTGTGCTTAAGAATGGTGATGAGGTCGTGGGAACAGTATACAGGGAAGGCGGAGTCGGATTATTTCGGTTGAGTGTCGTGGATGAATTTCAAGATGGGATTGAGGGGTATGAATAGTGATATGTCAGATCATGGCATGCTAGTTGTATGTTGTTTGGTGTTTTACTGTGAACTCTTCTATGATAGCATGAAATCTAAATAATTTTGAAGGATAGTTTTTGTAGAGCTGAGACTCACTTTAAAGATATTATGTATCTGCGATTTCTAATTTCCTTTCACATCTATGAATGTAACTCTGGTTGCTAGCTTTATCTATCCTGTTATAGGCATGTCTCGTGTTCAACTACAAAATCTAAAGATGTGTTTATAATATACATTGTTTTAAATTTTGTATTGTGTACCAGGATTCATAGCCAATTTTATACTAATACCTGCTGAATATTAATTCAGCTGCATTTTCGTATATTTGGGAAATGTGAGTAAGTCGGTGCAAGAGTTACTAACTATAAACATAATGAAAACAAAACGGTTTCTTTTTCGTATAACACAATTGTTCATTTTGACGGTAAGCCTTAGTAATAGGTTTAAGTAACCAAACCAACAATAATGCTTACAAAAAGAAGCTATAAAATCTAACATTATACCTTAAGTAGGTTTTTCATGGTATACAGAACGTTTTCTTGAGTGTTTTTATAAAGGTATTCTGATTGTAAAGATATGAAGACTGTTCTCCATAGACAGAACTCTTTCATGGTATACACAACATTTTCTTGAGTGTTTTTTATAAAGGTATTCTGATTGTAAAGATATGAAGACTGTTCTCCATAGACAGAACTTCTCATAATCGCGTATGTCGTATCATTGAATAAAGGATCCTTGATCAAAAGACGATCCTGAAACCTGAATGGAGACCAAAAATTGCAGCATAGTTGAACTGCCAAAAACCCACATCGTCTCATGGTCAACTAAAACATCTTCCATAGAAAAAATACCAGCACGTGATTTCCGGTTCCTCCTCACAGTCAGGTCTTCATTGACGACTTGCCAAAATCGAATTGAATTGTTAGAATTTATCTTAATAATTCACGAAGCATAAAACTATTTAATACTTTGTGAAAGAAATAAACTTATACTCGTACCTTCCTCTTATGCTTCACTGCAACATTGTTGTCTTCACCAATGACAGCCTGACAAATTTGAAGTGATTAAACAACCATACAAAGAAAAACCCATCATAACATTAGTAAGGCCAATTTATAATGCAGTATGCGAGTACGTATATCAAAACCCGATAACACTAGTGTATAAATATTTCATCAAATGTCGATTATAAGCTGGTGAAGACTCAGAGGTTGATGCTGGTGCATATGCAGGCAGTGGAGGAGCATTCATTTCAATTAGATGAAGACAACTTTCAACTTCCTTTGCTCTGATTTTGCTAAATGCCTTAACAAGAAACTCGATGCACGAAGCAACATCTTTCTTGAACTTAGATGAGCAGGTCTGCTTTTTACCACTAATAAGACACCCAGCTTGCAAACCCTCCTTAGACTATCTTTATCAACAATCTATCACAACCCAATCTCTCATTAAAATATTATTTTCTTACTCCTCCACCTATACAATCACTACATACAACCAATCTCAATTTTTTTTACCATTTATCAACAACCCAACCTAACATATAATATTATTTCTTTTATATTTAATTTAATTACTTAAAATTTCATATAAAATTACATATTAAATAAAATTTCATACTATTTTAACGGGATGTTTTATTTGTTCATCATGTTTTTTACTACGTACTTCTTTATTTGCACATACAAGCCTACTAAAGATTATGATTACGTTATATTTTTTCAGAGTGGTAGATTTCTAATTTGTGCAAACATTTTCAAGCAGCCCAATCAAATACCATTATACAGCCTAATAGTAATCAACCCAAGTCCAACTACCTATATTCGGACTATTAAAAGCAAATTAACCCAAAATTGTCCCACACAATGTTACCCTAATTTTCTTCCAATAAAACACGCAGCCACAATACACTTATCCACCTAAAACTTTCTTTTTCTCTCACAGCTAAACAAAACCTGCTACAACAAATTGGCCCTTCTCTTAACCCACGAATCAATTACCCTTTCTTTTACTCTTTCTAAAAGATGATAATTTATACCTGTGTACTTAAGAGTAACTTCTTTCTCATTGTTTTTTACATCCTTAAAGTAAAACAAAGATGGAAATATGAATAGCCATATTTATTGTGACATGTGTTAAGGTTGGATGAAAGATTTGCAAGTCACAAAACGAACCGATCGGTTGTTTCTCTTTCTTTCTTCTGTGTACTTTTAATATAATATCAATATATGTTTGTTTTATACCCATCCGATCGATTGGTTGTTACCACTGATAAACATAGTCTAAGACTTACATGCCATTAGGATATCACGAGCAATCCCAAACACCCCCTTAAATAGCTGCATAAAATAATAACAGGTATGCAACATGGTTTGTTGCAGTTCTGCATGAGACCTCCAATATGTCCAGGCCCCAAAATTAATCCATGTTCTATGGCCATTATGAGGTTTTTCTTAACTAAAGAAAAATGCTTTTCTTGCTTAAAGTCGTAATCCTACATTTTAAGTTTCACAACACTACTGGCCGCTTCTCAAACTCGAGAACTCCAACATGTCATTGCTACATCAAAATGAGAAATACAGCAAATACTGGAAGGTCGTAATTACATTATTTATGGCCATCATAGAAACAACACTAAAAATACATTGCTTGTACCATAGAATCCATTAGTATAGCATGAAATGAAGTATCGAGACTCGTTCGCCTTAAGAGGATGGTGAGTTCTGACTTGTTTGTACTCCGATTTCGACGAATGCAGATAAAAGTTGGTTGACGCATGAATCCAAATCATTCTGGAATGTGACTGAGCCGGTCTCCTTTTTACAAGCCATGAGG
Organism: Artemisia argyi; assembly: GCA_030686995.1. Lineage (NCBI taxonomy): Eukaryota > Viridiplantae > Streptophyta > Magnoliopsida > Asterales > Asteraceae > Artemisia > Artemisia argyi. Next base: position 295,212,960 of record CM060708.1, read on the forward strand.
ATATCATTCACACAATTGTGAAAATGCCCAACCACAAAAATCTCAAAGTTCTACATGCAAGCATCATACAACGACAGCATCATTACTTCACTAAACCAACAACATTAGATACTAGAAGAAACTAACTTGTTTTGTTTTGTTTTTTTTTACCTGGGGTGGGTTCTTTATGGTATACTCCATTGTCTTGAGTGTTTTAATGAAGGTATTCTGATTGTATAATATTGAAGACTGTTCACCATAGATAGAGCCTCTCAAAATTGAATATGTGATGTCGTGGTACAGAGGATTTGTGTTCAAGATCCGATCCTGTATGGAGACTAAAAGCTGAAGTATAGTTGTATTGCCAAGATTCCACATTGTCTGCTGGCCCACACCACTTGCTTTGGGAAGGATCAAATCAACTTTACCACACTTGTACAGATTTGGATTGATACCAAGGCCACCAGACCGATAGTGCACAAGCTGAAAAAGATTCATAAAAAAAATCAATCTTTCAACATGATAGTGCACAAGCTGAAAAAAATTCATAAAATATAATCAATCTTTCAACAATTTGTCATAACCGCCATACTTAGGATCATGTGTTTAAAAATTAAATTAAAAAAAGAGTATGACATACCGGTGGGCTATTGGGATAATTCCTTGGGAAACACACATCAAAGAAGAAGAGACCATTGTGATAAGGAGTCCCTTGTGGTCCCATAATTACAGCTCTTAAAAGATCCATCCTATCTTCATAAACCCTCACAAATATAGTCTCTGTTGTAACCCAAAATATATATTAGATGTGAGATTTATTAGTTAAAATCAGAACAATACAAGTGTTTCCTAATGCATCAGCGTACACATACCAGGCAAGTTTTCAGCAAGCATCCTCCACTCTTCATGTATCTTGTCAACCCACTCTTTTGACTGCTGTATCATGCATATCAATGACAAACTTATTAACTAAATAAACTGATGAGAAAATACACACACGTGCGAGACACTGTACTACCTGGTTCATTTCATAACGTTTGGATGAGAAAAAATGATCTGAATGGTCCACAACGGTATCAAACTTGCTGAAGTTTTGATACCTTTTTAGGACATCTTCATTATCAAGCCCTTCCATTTGGAGGTTATGATTCTTGTCCACTAAAGTATCTTCCATTGAAAAAATACCAACACGTGAACTCTGGTCTCTCTCCAGAATCTTCTTAATCGTTTGTGTTGCAGTACTAGAGACAATACCCTACGGAACCATATAACAAGACACGCTCACAAATGTGACAAGAGAATTTTCAATTTGTTAGATAAATATTAGATATGGTTTGATTCCAACCTTATGTTTACATGGACTCATCATACACAAAGGTTGCCCTCTTTCAACTTCGGCTCCCTCTTCTACCAAAACCTTACCCACCTTAAAAGCAGACGGAGCATTGACGGCACATGGTAAACGACGATAATATTCCTGAAACTTTTTTCAAGAGAAAAGAGGAGTCTAGGTTTATATAACTCGCATTCCTGTTTCATGAAAAAGAATGTATCTAATTTCTATCTTTTACTATTTGACCGTGTCTCCTTTATGGCCACATTATAAAAAGATTGAGGGGTTGTGATTGGGAGGTTGATAATCACGTCATTAACATAAAAAAGGTTTGATTTTCAAGCCACTCCTGATGTATGCTGTACGTACAGGATACAGAAACACACATCTAACAAGACAGATCGATACACATGTTTCTATGAATCGAGACAATGAAAGACACAAAATTATACCTTTATCTTTTTCTTCCCTGCATCATCGACTCCTAGGTCAAAGGTAACCTGACAAATTTAAATGATTATAAAACCACAGTATACAATATGATAACCTTATCCACCCCTATGCAGAAGAAAAAAGATTTTTTATGATGAATATAAAACTAATTGAAAGAAAAATGGGCCTTGTTTGTAGAATGAACCCTGTCTTTTGTTGTCCTATAATTAGTCAGAGGATTACAGGACAAGATACAAGATGATTCAATACCCAGCCCTTATACATAGAAACAAGTGTATACCTTCCTCTTTTTCTTCACTGCAATATTAATGTCTTCACCACCGGCAACCTGAAAAATTTAGAATTAATAAACAACCACACACAAAAAAAAAACACCAATACTAGCTTTACACAAGAATCGACCAAATATATTTCAACAAAGCATGATTATAAGATGGCAAAGACTCACAGAGGTTTGTGCATATGCAAGCGGAGGAGTAGTTTTCATTTCAATTAGATGAGGGGAATTTTCAACAACTTTTGCTCCGATTTTCTTAAATGCCTTTACGAGTAGCTCGCTGCTTAAGCCAACATCTTTCTTGAACAGCTAGTCTGATTGTTACTACTAACAAGACACCCGACTTGCAAACCATCCTTATAAGATTTACATGCCATCAGGATATCATTTGCACGCTTACAAAAGTGCCCGGCTACAAAAACCTCAAAGTGCTGCATCCATGCATCATATAGCAATATATGCTTAGATGAAAGATACTAATTAGCAGCAATATATTAGAAGAAACTTGAAGATATTTTAATTACCATGGGTGGTTTCATCATGGTGCACACCATTGTCTTAAGTGATTTTACAATGATATTCTCGTTGTATAGTAAGGAAAGTGATTCTCCAGCCGTATGGCTCATCATTGGAAGTGCGTTAAATAAAGGCTTTGCAGTCAAAATCAGATCTTGTATGGAGACTAAATATTCTAGTACATTCGAAATGCGAGGCACCCATGTCTTTTCCAATTTGGAAGCTATGCTCTTAAGGAGTGACCGATCTTCACCACACTCTGGATTGGAACCAAGAACATGTGAGAGAGAGCGCACAAGCTGAAACAAAAGAATCAAGCAGTTACATAAAAAGACTTAACATAAAAGACACGTGTTCATAAAAATAAACAAGAATTGTGAGGATAACATACAGGTGGGCTATAAGGATAGTTTCTAGGGAAACACACATCAAAAAAGAAGAGACCATCATGATAAGGGGTCCCCTGCGGTCCAATAATTACAGCTCTCAAAAGATCCATCCTATCTTCATAAGCCCTCACAAAGATGGTCTCTATTGTAACCGTATATGATTAGATCAAGAATAAACTGAACAAAAGTAACTGTTCGTTACAATTTTCTCTAATTAATACCAGGTAAGTGTTCCTTAAGTATACTCCACTCTTCATGTATCTTGTTAGCCCAATCAATTGAAGGCTGAAACATATTGCATGTAAATGCTATGAATTATACTCCGTAGTATTTAACATCAGTGGAAGTAGATAATGCAATGAAAACACATACTTATGACTTACCTGCTCCATTACCGAACTCTGTGCAGAGAAGAGATGATCCGAATGGTCCATGACAGTATCAAACTTTTCGAAGTGATACGTTTTCAGAAAGTTGTCTTCAGTACCAAGCCCTTTCATAGGGTTATGTTCAGGATCATCCAGGTTCACGATCACGTCTTTCATAGAATAGATACTCAATCCTGTGCGAGCATCTAGATTCTTCTTCATATTTTCTTTAGCCCGTTCAGACGGGATGGATCCTGAAGGGACAGGAAGATTCAAGACAAACACAGGTTCCCCTTTTTTGACTACCACTCCTTCCTCCACCAGAACCTTAACCACCTGACAAGCTGTAGGGGCGCTAATGCAACCTTTAGGTTTTGGACCAGGCCATTCGTCAGCACTCTGCACATTGGAGGAAGAATACAGTATTAAATAAATAAAAAATGATACATGGTTGATAAAAAAAAACTAGATACTTGATCAATATATAAATAAAAAATGAATTTTGAAACAAGATACAAAAAGACACACAAATATTAAAGAATTCGAGACATACAATGAAGAACGTTATACCATTTTCCTAACTCTCTCAAGCAGATGATTGATTCTTTTGCTGAGGATGTATTTATCCATATCAATGCCAAAGCCAAAGACAGCCTGAGGATCGGTTAAGTAACACATTTAGTAACTAGTTAAGTACACAAAACACAACATTCTAGTGAAGCAGAAAGTAAAGAATAATAAAACAATTGCAGCGGTCGTTTATAAAGTTTAAGTCATCTTTACAAGGTCCAGTATACAACGGAAATGTGCCCTTCCATAATATGAAGCTTGGTATTTGACATTAATTTATGTTATGAATACTGGGGCCATTTGACATTTAGTCAACACTACGTACAGCAGTACAGCATAATTAATGAATTACTACTATAATTTATTTATTTCCTTCCTGGCCCACACACGTAATAACAACTTGGTTTTCATCTTCTCTACACGAACACTAGCTAGCCCTAACCCTAACATTAATGCTAACCCAAAGCCAAGGGCAACCTGGCGACGAATTGAGTAACTAACTTAGTAAGCATGCATGTATACACAAAACACATGCATCCTAGCAAAGGATAAATTAAAGTAAGAATCATAACATAACAGATTATCGGATTCTGAAAGCATATATAAATAAAACTAGTTATACAACTTGTCTATACAAAGTAGTCCACAACGCAACATAAACATGCCTGTCCAAAATTATGACACTGGGAAATGATGACAATAGCGTGCAGGGCTTTCATTAATTACTTGGACCTTAAAATATAACCGCCCACCCCTCAATGTATCTTCTCCTAACCAACTATATGTACCTCTAACTAGTGTTGCATGTAAAGATCGGCTTAGGTGGTGACCAGGCCGCTAGGCGGGTGTTTTCAGATGCAATTTACACTTAATCGGAAACAGTCAAAATCCAATATTGGCGGTCAAAAAGGCCAACTTTTTTCCATTCAGTTGGGTTTTTTTTTTTTTTTTTTTTTTTTTTTTTTTTTTTTTTAGGTATGTTCTAACTCCATATGCATGCATGATGCATGGAAAACATAATACACAATTAATAACACAATCGATAAATCTCAATAACAAGATCGAAATTACGTGAACTTTAGATTATTTGAAATGTTATATGCGGAAAGGTTACGATTTTACCTCTAACGAGAACACATAACCTAAAGATCAATTTCGAGGTCTCGTTTTCACCAAAAATCCCTGTGTGTTTTTTTATGCTTCGTGATTCACGAGATATAATAATAGCCCCTGTGTAACATACTATAAAGTTATGGCTTGCATCCCTGAGTTTTTTCTTAAGTTACAACTACAGCCTTTAGTATGACAGTTCTACGCATTACACAATGCATTTTCTCTTCAAATGTGTTTTTTAACGACTCATCTTTTATATATAATAAGTAATTATATGATTTTGGAGTGATTTTGCAAAAATTTCTCATTAAAAAAAAAAAAAAAAAAAAAAAGTTAGACAAATAAGAAAGTTCGATTTGGCCACTTAGGCAAAATCAAACGACGTGAATTGTTAATAAAAAGTCAAAATTATAATGATTTTGGTCAAACTTTAATAAATTTGGTGGATAAAAAACACATAAAAATATTTGTGTCAAATTTGTGAAAACAAAAACTTAAAAACAGATGAAGTAATTAATAAAACTTTAGTGCTTAAATTTTACATAAAATATATGGAGTTACGTGTAAAATTTCAAGTTGTCATATTTTTTAATAACTTTAGAAAAAAAAAATTCTTACACTTTATACCCTCTATACTTTATAATATGAACTTTATTTAAAATGACATAAATATTATTATTTGTTTCAGACTTTAATCTATTAAAATTATAAAATTTTGTAAATATATATTCAATATTTTTTAAAACTAATATTAATTTTAGACTTTCATTTGTTAAATATACGATAGTGTACTTATTACAACAATTTATTAAATTTTATTTAAAGTTTATATATAGATATCCGAAAAAACATTTTTAAAAAACTTTACGAAACATTTTTTAACTTCATTAATGCTGATTATGTGTTACTAACTTGCACATTTTGTAAAACATGATATAAATAGTTCAACCTCAACCTCAACATCTATGTCAGTTAAATAAAGTTAAATCTTTCAACCAACAATTTTTTTTACAAAATATTATTGTAATAGATATTAATACATAATAAAAAAAACTCTTGAACAAGTATTAGTTGTACTTATGTCACAATTTTCACGGGTAAATTTTTATATATCTATATACTAAACTAAAAAAAACAAATTAATTCATGTGTAAATCATGTGCGTTCACTGGACTTATAACTAGTAAAAATATATATGCCGTTATCGAATATTTTAAGAGATTACTTAATTTGATTTACTCTACGCAAATGGGACTTTATATTAAGCTCGGATAGGAGTTAAGGAAGTATTAAGTGCACACTCGTTTAAGTTAACTAAACAATTACCCGTGCATTTGCGACAGTATTTCATATCGGTAAACAATATTTTTGATATAGTGGTTGAGTGTTTCGTGTAACATTTATGTATAAAATGTAACATAATCAAGTATGACTGGAAAATGTTGTAACATACGATAATTCGACGCGATAAAAACACTACTATCTTACATTATCCTTATATTCGCTAGGAGACTGCTCAACAACGTTATCAATCTATACTATATATAAAAGCCCATATTCTTGAAAGTAAAAAAATTAAGAAAACAATATATGGAAACCAAGTGAAAAATTAATATATATATATATATATATATATATATATATATATATATATATATATATATATATATATATATATATATATATATATGAAAACTATAAACTTTTATTATTATTTTTGTTTATAACCCATAATCAATATTATTTTCATTCAGTTTAAATCGTGTTTAATACTCAAATTCTTAAAATTTTTCGTTTATAATACATAAACTTTTTTTTATCACTACAATTATCTGCCGTAATAAAATCATGTTGCTATGTACGGATATTCGTCTAGTATTACACGAAGCATTCATCTTTTCCTCATTTTTTTTTTTCCTATCTTGGTTTACATGTTGTGGATAATTGAAATGTCTGTATTATTTAGAGCTGAATATGTAAGCTAAATATTGAAACCAAGTAAATGTGATTTGAATGACTAAATGGAAAATTAAAATTTAAAACAAAAGAATCCACAAAAAGTGAGCTGATGAAACATAAGCCCAAAACGAAATAAAGTCACAAGCCGGCTATATAAGCCGAAACAAACACCCCTAGTTTATGTTTTGGTTTTGTTTCACTAGGAGAAGTGGGTACTTGTCATTGTGTTTTGAAAGTGATTATTGATAAGTGATAAGTACTAGTAGTTTTTACTAGACCATAAATATGACCAAAACCCACAATCGAGTTTGGGTCATATTTAGTTTTAATGTAAAATAAGGGCCCAAAATGAGTTTGTTTTTTGATGTGTATATGTAGTTTGAAATTGTGATGTTAAGAGTTTTCATTTGTTTGAGTCTTTGTTGAATTACAAACTCACTATTTACAATATATACATGGATTTCTGTGCTAATTTTTGTAAAAAACATCGATTTTTTTCAAAATGCACCTAGTCCAAAAAAATTGGGTTCCTAACATTGTTTAGTTTTTCTTACGCACACCTAGTCAAATTTTCTACTGGTTTGGTTCTTACACCACAATGTCAGATATGACTTGAACCCAAAACCTCTAGGTTGGGGAGCATCTCACCATCTTATACGGTTAGGCGGTGAAAATGCTGAGTCAACAATAATCCAGAGGGGCACCACCAAGCGGAATCGAGACCAGCCCCTATTCTTATTATATGACTCGTAAGCAATTAGATAACTAGAAGGAGCTTTGCTATACGTAAATGCTACTATTAGTGTGATAAGTACTCGCAGTGCCAAACACTCACTTAATAAAATGCTATCTTTGCCCATGAATAGTATCAAATTGGTGGTGACTAGAGATTTGTTCGAACACCGAAAAAGTCCATTGAGTATATGAAAGGTAGAAGATGATAATGTCAATGGTAAAATTTCATTTGAAATGTGTTAGGACTAAGGTGATCATAATGCTATGATATATTCACAAATTTTTAAAAAGACTTTGATTAAGGATTTGACCATAACTAGCCAACCCAATTGACTTCATATAAAGTCAAATACAATATTTTCAATGGTATCATTTTGAATTTAAAGTGTACCAGAACTGAAGTGAACAAGTGGTAATATATGATTTTGGTGGTTTTTTTGTATGGTTATTTTAGGTTCGTGATTGATGAACTTAAAGGACAAAAAGACAGATACTATGTTGTTGTAGGAGGAATAACACCAACGCCACTAGGAGAAGGCAAATCTACAACTACTGTTGGTCTGTGTCAAGCTTTCGGAGCTTTTCTTGATAAAAAGGTAACACTTTTGCTTAATATTTCCATAAAGATTTCTTTGGAACTTGTTAATATACATAATATCACACTAACATAATGTTAAAACTTTTATTTCGTGACAAAAAGCGATACATTTTGGTTAAATTTTATATACATATATCTTGCGTACTTGCTGATACACATTATTTTCAAGTGACTTTAAGGGATGTTTGGTACTGTTTAAAAAAAATGTATTTGTGATCCACTGATTAAATTCATAGTCTTTAATTGTTACTTGTGCTGTTAGGTCGTTACAACCCTTAGAGAACCATCACATGGGCCAACATTCGGTATCAAAGGTGGTGCAGCTGGCGGTGGTTACAGTCAAGTAATCCCTATGGATGTGTTTAATTTACATATGACAGGTGACATTCATGCCATAACCGCTGCAAACAACCTTCTAGCTGCTGCCATTGATGCACGAATGTTTCATGAATCAACACAATCAGATAACGCCCTTTTTAACCGCTTATGTCCACCCAACAAAAAAGGTAATAGGACATTTAATGATGTTATGTATAGACGCTTGAAAAACCTCGGTATCACCAAAGTGAAGCCCAATGATCTTAACTTAGAAGAAGTCAAGCGCTTTGCTAGACTTGATGTTGACCCCAAAACCATCACCTGGAGGAGAGTTATGGATGTAAATGACCGGTTTTTAAGGAAAATAACTGTGGGTCAGGGCCCGGATGAGAAAGGAATGGTGAGGGAAACCGGGTTTGACATTTTAGTTGCTAGTGAAATAATGGCGGTTTTAGCACTCACCACATCCCTGGATGACGTGCGGGAGCGGCTTGGAAAAATGGTGATTGGTAATAGTCGAGACGGTGATCCTGTTACTGCTGATGATCTTGGCGTTGGTGGGGCATTGAGTGTGCTAATGAAAGATGCGATTAACCCAACTTTAATGCAGACTCTTGAACACACCCCAGTTTTTGTTCACGCTGGCCCGTTTGCTAATATAGCTCATGGTAATTCTTCCATCGTGGCTGATAAAATCGCTTTGAAACTTGTTGGCCCAGGTGGATTTGTTGTCACGGAAGCAGGGTTTGGCTGCGATATAGGAATCGAAAAGTTTATGAATATAAAGTGTCAGTATAGTGGTTTAAGACCACAATGTGCGATTATAGTGGCAACTATTCGGGCTCTTAAGATGCATGGTGGTGGCCCACCGGTCACTGCAGGGAAGCCGCTCGACTCTGCTTATGTCACTAAAAATGTGGCTCTTGTGGAAGCTGGTTGCGCTAATTTAGTTAGGCATATTAAGAATACGAAGGCTTATGGTGTGAATGTTGTGGTAGCAGTAAATAGATTCTCGACTGATACAAATGATGAAATAGGAGCCGTGAGGTCTGATGCATTAGCTGCTGGTGCATATGATGCTGTTATGTGTACTCATCATGCCCATGGTGGAAAAGGAGCGGTTAGTTCTGTCTTCAAAATTATCACTTCATTTTTGACCTTTTAAAGGGTGTTTGGATTTGCATTTTAAAACTCAATTTCACGAGTTTCAAAAAAGTTTATTATCTACCCTTTAATAATAAAATAAAGGAAAAACTTAAGCAGTATTAACATGGTGTTTGGTATTGCATGTGGTGCTTACTTTTTTTTGCAGATAAGCAGTTTGATTGTCAGAAATAAGCAATCCCAAACACCCTATAATTTTTAAAAGAATCAAACGTGTCAAATATTTGGACCCTGATTATCTAAGTATTACTCGTTAAGCTTTTTCATGCGATCTTATCAGATTGACCTTGGGATTGTGGTTCAAAAGGCTTGTGAAAGTGCCACAGAGCCTTTTAAATTCTTGTATCCTTTAGATGCAAGTATAGAAGACATGATAGAAGCTATAGCATCATACGGTGCCAGTGGTGTCAAATACTCTCAACAGGTACTTAAAAATTTTCATTTGGGATTGACTTTAAGCGACAAATGTGTAACTTCACTTGGTATTTCTTGCAGGCGGAGAAACAGATTAAAATGTATAGCAAACAAGGCTTCTCGGGACTTCCCATCTGTATGGCAAAAACTCAGTACTCGTTTTCAGATAATCCTGCTGCAAAAGGAGCGCCACTGTATTTGTGTTGCCTATTAGGGATGTAAGAGCAAGCATTGGGGCGGGATTCATTTATCCGTTGGTTGGGACCATGAGCACAATGCCTGGGCTTCCTACCAGACCTTGTTTCTATGACATTGATCTTGATGCTGCTACTGGGATGGTTAAAGGGCTTTCGAGAGACTTTTATGTATATGTAGGTACATGACGCATGTTGGACCTTGTAATTGTACAAGTCTTGTATTATGAAGATAACGATAGACGAAGGACTAAAGTTGTTAAGTAGAAAGTTTATAACCGAAAAGTAGTTAATATGGTTGGTAGTTATAGGTAGTTATTTATGTAAGTTAGTTACAAAACCAAGGGTTGTGTCGTTTGGTTCATGACCATTCGAACCATCATGATCATTGGGTCATACCCTTTCATGTATATATATAGTCCAGAACATGTAGTCTAAAACATAGTGCGTGTGTCTCATTTCAAAGGGAGACGCATAGTGTCTTTAGTAACGATGTAACCCACTGTTATGTTGATAATAAAATGAATCACTTTCTCTTGTCAATCTTGTGCAATATGATCCTGGGAATATCAAGTTTCTGGAACCTGTGAAAAACACAATATGGTATCAGAGCCGAAGGTTGTTGCAAGGTTACAAGATGTGATTCAAGCCTTTTGATCAAGAAGATCAAAAACCGAGAAGGAAGACACCAAGGATGTTGGGGAAGATAATGCATGATCAGAACCAACGGAAATGGAAACCAAACGAATTGGTGGAGTTTTGTTGTGATTTCTGGAAACACGACAACAAACAAGAAGAAAAAAACAATATTGTAAGACTTTGTGGGACTGCTGGAACGCGACACAAAAGAAAAAAAAAATGAAACGCTTGACGTTGAAGGAAGCGTGGAAGCAAGAGTAGGAAGCGCTAAAGGAGACTTCTTTTGTGTTTGCTGTCAACTCGACACAGGAAGAAAGAAGTAAGATACATCGCTTGGATACAAAGCGAATGGCAAAGGCTTTGTGAAACCGGTTGAAAGCAAGATATAAAGCAAGATATAAGACGCAGGACTAGCGCGCAAAATATAAGACGCAGGACTAGCGCGCAAGGAACGTTGTTGTGAAGAAGGAAACGTATACGTAGAACAAAGAAGGAGTACTCAAGAGAAGGAACAAACGAAGGACTGTTTTGTTTCGGTGGAACGACAACAACAACGAAAGAAGAAACAAGCGAAGGACTGCCATGTTTCGTTGAAACGAATTCAGAAGCGAAGGACTGATTTCTGGTTCGATTTGGTTACCAAGGTGTGGTACCAAAGATTGTGTGTAGAAAGATTCTTAGGAATTTCGAAGGTACTGAAATCAAGAACAACACACAAAAAAGAAAAGAAGAACGTGTAGTGTGGTACAAGATTTTTTGTTTTGTTTGTGTTGAATTATTAACAAACATTTCGACAACAACAATAACAAAAGGAGGCCGAGACTTTTGGTTGTGATTCAAGGAAGAACTTGAGACAACAAGGCAAGGTGGCAGTGGAATGTTTTGTTTAGACTCGTTGGCAACAACAACAATTCGACAAGGAGAAGAAAGAAGGAATCATGTTCAATGCAAGAAGATGCTGTCATGGAGGAACAAGATGAGGAAAGCATAATCACAAGCCACAACAGGTTTCTGGATGATTATTTTAGATCCTTAGATATTGAAAAAGAATGTTCCCTGATCAAAGGCATGGAAGAACTTAAGATGAACGAACAGGATGATCATGATTACTTGAGTTTGAATGGTACCTTATATGCTATGAAGGCTTGGCATGTGAAGAACAAGAGGCAGTAAAAGAATGTTACAAAGAATACATTGGCATGGTGAAAATCTATTATGAGGATGCACTTAGAGCAAAGCAAGGAAAGGAAGATTTGGAAGACGCAATAGATGAATCACCAAGGAAGAAACCTTGTGTATAAACAACAAGATACACAAAAGAAAAAAAGGCGTTGCCTGCATATCTGAAAAGGTATACCGAGGCAAGGAAACAATCAAGGATTGTTTGGAGACGTTTAGCAATACAAGAACAACAACAAATAACGAAAAGGATGGGCTGATCACTCGTTCATAGGAAATACCGACGGGTATTGAAGAGTTGTTGAAGATACCGTGTAAAATTGAAGAAACACAAAGAAGTATTGTGGTAAAACGTTGGAATGGAACAAGCAACAGCAACAACAATCATGAAGACAGGAAGAAGGAATGAAAAGACACGGAGAAGAGCATGAAGACTCGAAGAACAAGACTTAAACAATTAGGGGGGAGAATGTTGGACCTTGTAATTGTACAAGTCTTGTATTATGAAGATAACGATAGACGAAGGACTAAAGTTGTTAAGTAGAAAGTTTATAACCGAAAAGTAGTTAATATGGTTGGTAGTTATAGGTAGTTATTTATGTAAGTTAGTTACAAAACCAAGGGTTGTGTCGTTTGGTTCATGACCATTCGAACCATCATGATCATTGGGTCATACCCTTTCATGTATATATATAGTCCAGAACATGTAGTCTAAAACATAGTGCGTGTGTCTCATTTCAAAGGGAGACGCATAGTGTCTTTAGTAACGATGTAACCCACTCTTATGTTGATAATAAAATGAATCACTTTCTCTTGTCAATCTTGTGCAATATGATCCTGGGAATATCAAGTATTTGTGGAACCTGTGAAAACTCAATAACGCACTCTTCTACTTTAAGTAAAATAGGGTTCGTTTGGTAGAACGAAATGAAATGTTAAATGAATGGAATAACCGATGTAATGGAATAAGTGGTGTAGTGTAATGAGTCATTACCATTATTTATCATGTTTGGTTTGTTTGATAAGACGTAATGAAATCATAATAAAAAGACTAAAATGCCCATTATTGATGAGAGTTTCATTAATATGGTTAGTTAATGGTGGAGTTTTATGTAATTTTGATTCAATTACGGGATGTAATGAAATAAAAGTAGGGGGCCCCTAAGGAATGGTTTTGGTGTAATGATTCATTCCTTGTATGAATTATTAAATTACATAAATATAAACAAACAACATTTTCTCATTCCATCGTAATAATCCTTTCCATTCCACCTTTGATTACGACATGTCAAACGCTACGTAAGAGTTTGCACAAATGCTTTTTTTTTTGTCAACATATTTTAAATACATGTCACATTTGTAGAACATATACCAGGGTTGTATGTACAAAATGTTAAAAAAAAGGGGTCAAACTTAACTTACAATTCTGGTTTCATTTCACCAACATGTTTTTTTTTTTGTTTTTATTATTATTATTATTATTATTATTATTATTATTTTTTTAATTTTTTTTTTTGGGTAACCATGGTGGTTTTTAAACTTTTTAGCCGACTAATCAACGGGGTTTGAACCGACCACCACATTAGTCCTGATGTACAAAATCACACAACTTCATCCCACAAAGACATACAGGCATCAATAACACTTCTTTAGAGCAGGCACACACATACTTATTAAACGTCAACAAGAATATGACGAGAACACATTGAGATCCCTTATAAGGGTCAGTCACAACTAACGTGCCTGTCTACTATAAACATTGCAACTTGAAAGAGTATTACAATAACCCATAATCGATTTCATCCTAATAAAGAAAACATAATACAATTGATATATAGGACACTTAAGTTAATCAGAATCTTTACTTCTGCAAGATTAAGTTGTATCGCGTGGATTTTGAAGTTTCGGGCATCTCCGAATATCAACCTTTAGGCGGGGGAGGTGTTGTAAGACTTCTGAGAGTGATTCCACCTCTGTAAAATCTTTGACCATTAGAGAAGTTAGAGATGAAGGAAGAAGAAAAGATTTTGAGGTAGCATTGCTCGCATTTTCTTCCACCTCAAATGAAACTACTCCTGAATCTTTGCCATATAAATTTAGAATAACAAGCGAGGTTGGGTAATTTTGAAGCCCCCATTCTGACATAGGCTTCTGTAAGCATCCGATTGTTAATTTCTTTAGATTAGGAGGCCACAACCCACAAGGAAATGAATAGTCCATGTTTGGACAATCACGTACCGCCATCTCTTCCAAAGATGTTAAACTTAGCACATGGTCATAAGGAAAATAATTTAGGTTCTTGCATTTACAGATCACAAGATATTTTACGCAAAATTTGGGAAATGATAGCTGATAAGTTTTACTCAGCATCTTTGGAGGTAACGGGGACGAGATGGTCAGGTACGACAATGAAGAACAATTCCATATACTCAGCCTCTCAACACTATTTGGACAATTGTAACTCTGTAGTGTAACACAAGCATCAAGGAACACTTCTCTAACAGATTCCGTGCTACTCCCCTCATTAAACTCTTTCTTTCCCAATGATACCAAACTTTCACAATGATGCACGTGCATCTTCCGTAAACTCTTAAGAAAAATGCATGCCTCGGATTCTGATTCCCACAAATATCTTAATTCATCACAGTATTTGATGACAAGAACTTCAACTGCCCCAAGATGTTTTAACACTTCTTGCAGTTGAGTAAGTCCTTTAACATTGCACAGCATCAATCTAGAAATTGACGAAGACACACCAGCGATGGATTTAAACACTGGTTCAAAACATTGTGTTAAAAATAAATTATTTAGTGACGGTAGCAATCCGATTGATGCCTTATCAAGTTTTGGACATTTTCTTATAGAAATTACATGAAGACGAGGAAAGGAAATAGCAGTTGACCACATCTCTAAACCTTGCATATCCTCAACTTCTAAGGATTCAAGAGATGGCAATGCAATTCCTTTAAAAGGACCCACAGTCTTCACCTCATGCATTCTTTTCACAGACAACTTCCGAAGTGAACTTAATTGCCCAAGTGTTGGTAAGTGTGTGCAATTTCGACAATCTTCTAATACAAGCTCTGTTAACTGATCGAATGAGGAGTCCCCGACCCAACTAGGAAAATTCAATCCCCCATAGAACAAAATCTTCAGTTTTTGCAACTTACAATAAGGCCTTAGCCTTTCAAGTACTTCATATTCAACCATTGAATTCCTCTTATCATCAAAGTTACGACTCCATTCAAGATCCAAATCATCAAGACCCTTCTTTTGTTGTAAGCTGGCATCCGTTGCTTGTGTCGGATCTATCACTTTGTCCAACCCCTCAATGGCAAGTCTTCCTTGAAGATCTAATAAGCCCTTAAGCTCATATATTTTAAACCCATTAGCTCCTTCGATACAAACCTTAGATAGTGTCTGTAGACCGGTCAACCCACCAATCCCTAAGGGTATCTTTTTCAACCGTGGAGTACCGCCGATGTCAAGATGTCTCAGGTTTATTAACTTTACAAAACTGACTGGAAAGGTAGATAAGATTCTACAATCACAAACTAACAAGCTTTGTAGATTATACAAGTCGCTGACTTGTTCTGGTATTTGTTCGATGTCTGTTTTTGAAAAATTGAGGTATCGCAAATGAATGAGGCTGCCAATGGATTGGGGTACCTCTTTAACGGAACCATTAGCTAAACTTAGTACCCTTAGGAACCTTAATTGAGGCATCAGTTCAAGAAGAATATTGTCCACTGAACAGAATTGTGTGAAGGAACCTTCCAAACGAACAGAAACCGGTAAGAACGTTCGCAAGCATTTAGCTCTGTGTAATTCCTTGAACTTTCTATACACCAGATTTCGTTGACTTACAAACGAAAAGTGACGCAGCTTCTCAAATACTTCGGTCCTACCATTTACATCAATCTTATCATCCAACATAAAGTTAAACTCTCTCGCAACACTCACGGCCAAATCATTCATCAGGTCATGCATTGTGTATAGTGACACATCATTCGCTGAATGCTGAAAAAATGACCTTGACTTTAGCTCTTCGAAATAATGGCAACCTAAACTCTCCAATGACTTGTTTCCCACTGATTGAGACAGAAAATCTTGCGCCATCCACAACAGGACTAGTTTATTCTTGTCAAACAAGTGGTCTTTTGGAAATAAGGAGCAGTATGCAAACAATTGCTTTAGATCCGGAGGGAGATCATAGTAGCTTAGTTTAAGAGCTGGAAGAACACCACTTGCATCAGGTAAATTCCATATCTCGCTATTCAACAATTCCTTCCAATCACCTTCATTTCCTTTTTTTGTCTTCAATACCCTCCCTAGTGTAACCAAAGCCAAAGGCAGACCATCACATTTGTCAATGATACCTTGAGCGATCTCTTTAAGTGATGGATGTTCGTCAAAGTTTGGTTCATCTAGCGCGCATTTAGCAAATAGAGACAGCGCTGTTTCATTTGACAAAACCTTCAGATTGTAAGGTTCAAAAGAGTTCATAACAGATGCAACCTTGGTCTTCCGCGTGGTCACAATAATTTTACTGCCAGGGGCCCCAACGACAAATGGGCTTTTCAGGCGTTCCCACGCATCGTGGTCTTCGTTCCAAACATCGTCTAGAACAACTAGGAACTTTTTCCCTGAAAGTTTTTCCATAAGTGCAACATGAAGAAGATCTAGATTAGCAAAATCTTTGTTTTCCCCAGTTACAGCTTGAAAAACAGCCTTGCTAATTTTGAATACATCAAACTCTTCAGAGACACAAACCCATGCCCTGAGTTCAACGTGAGCCTTAACTTTCTCATCATTGTACAGAACTTTTGCAAGAGTTGTTTTGCCAATCCCACCCATACCAACTATCGACACGACACTAACTTTGGACTCAACAACCAATAACTTCTCTAGTAATGCCTCTTTATCCCCTTCCCGACCGAAAACATTGGACTTATCAACCAACGAAGTTTCCTCCAATCGTCTTGATCTTTCAACTTTCACATTAACATCCAAGCCTAGGTTATTTTTCTCTTCAACAAGATCATGCAACTTATTGGTAATTTCATCTAGCTTAGAGCTTATCTTACAGCCATACATGATGTTATAGGGAGTGTAATTAGTACAACAAGTCGGGATGATCTTCAATACCTTACTCGTGCTGGTACTGGCTTGTGGTTCTTGATTCAACTTTCTATGCAAAGCTTCAAAAGTCATATCATCAAGTACATCATCTATGTCATAAGCTAGATCCTGAAGCTCGTGTAGCCACAGTTCAACAGGTCTTTGTGTTATGTGCTTCTGACCAGCATCAGCAAGCACAGCTTGGATCAGTTGCAAGCTTTTCTTCCATTTTTTCAACTGAGAATCGATTCCTTCAGACCGAGCCAACTTTATCAAGTCACCAGAGATTAGCTTCTCAACGAGCACACTCATGACTGCGCTAACAACTATTTCAGCCATTAGAATTTGGAAAATGAATGATTGTTTGTTTGGAGATAATGTGGAAGGTGCCACAATAATTGACTTATATCTTGTTGAAAACTTTAAAGATAAGATGAGGCACAATATAAGCCACCCATTATTCCATTTGAAAAATCAGCTCCATTTTTTGAAATGACCATATTAGTCATTCTAACTTGTTGACTCCTAGACATTCTAGCTTTTTTTAGATTTGGCGGTGGTTACAGTCAAGTCATCCCAATGGACGAGTTTAATCTACATATGACAGGGGACATCCACGCCATAACCGCTGCAAATAACCTTCTAGCTGCTGCCATCGACACACGAATGTTTCATGAACCAACACAATCAGATAACTCCCTTTTTAACCGCTTATGTCCACCCAACAAAAAAGGTAATAGGACATTTAATGATGTTATGTATAGACGCTTAAAAAAGCTCGGTATCACCAAAGTGAAACCTGAAGATCTTAACTTAGAAGAAGTCAAACGCTTTGCTAGGCTCGATGTTGACCCTGAAACCATTACATGGAGGAGAGTTATGGATGTAAATGACCGGTTTTTAAGGAAAATAACTGTGGGTCAAGGCCCGGATGAGAAAGGTATGGTGAGGGAAACCGGGTTTGATATTTCAGTTGCTAGTGAGATAATGGCGGTTTTAGCTCTCACCACATCCCTAGCTGACATGCGGGAGCAGCTTCGAAAAATGGTGATTGGTAATAGTCGAGACGGGGTTCCTGTTACTGCTGATGATCTTGGTGTTGGAGGTGCATTGAGTGTACTAATGAAAGATGCAATTAACCCGACTTTAATGCAGACTCTTGAACACACCCCGGTTTTTGTTCATGCTGGCCCATTTGCTAATATAGCTCATGGTAATTCTTCCATCGTGGCTGATAAAATCGCATTGAAACTTGTTGGCCCGGGTGGATTTGTTGTCACGGAAGCAGGGTTTGGCTGTGATATCGGAATTGAAAAGTTTATGAATATAAAGTGTCGGTATAGTGGTTTAAGACCACAATGTGCTATTATAGTGGCGACTATTCGGGCTCTTAAGATGCATGGTGGTGGCCCACCAGTCACTACAGGGAAGCCGCTTGATTCTGCGTATGTTACTGAAAATGTGGCACTTGTGGAAGCTGGTTGCGCCAATTTAGTTAGGCATATTAAGAATACGAAGGCTTATGGTGTGAATGTTGTGATAGCAGTAAATAGATTCTTGACTGATACAAATGATGAAATAGGAGCCGTGAGGTCTGCTGCATTAGCTGCTGGTGCATATGATGCTGTTGTGTGTACTCATCATGCTCATGGTGGAAAAGAAGCGGTTAGTTCTGTCTCCAAAATTATAACTCCATTTTTGACCTTTTAAAGGGTGTTTGGATTTGCGTTTTAAAACTCGATTTCATGACTTGCAAAAATGTTGATTATCTAATAGGTAGAACAAAAGTACCTATTTACCCTTAATAAAAAAATTAAGGAAAACATAAGCTGTATTTGGCATTGTGTGTGTGCTTATTTTTATTTTTATTTTATTTTTCTTCTTTTTTTTTATATATTTTTTTATTATTATTTTTTATTTTATTTTTTGCAGATTAAGCAGTTTGATTGTCTGAACTAAGCAATTCCAAACACCCTATAATTTTTAAAAGAATTAAATGCGTTAGATACTAGGACTCTGATTATCTAAGTATTACTCGCTAAGCTTTTTTCACGCGATCTTATCAGATTGACCTTGGGATTGCGGTTCAAAAGGCCTGCGAAGGTGCTACAGAGCCTTTTAAATTTTTGTATCTGTTGGAAAATACCTCGACAACAAACCCGAAGATCGAAACGCGGAACACTAGATTGCGGTTTGAACTGAGCACAAGCTGCAACCTTCAACGTAACCTGTTGAAGAATAAATAAACGAGAAGATCGACAAGACTACAAAGAATCAAGAATATATGCACACGTATATCCTCAAACAACCCTTTATTAAAACCAAATAAAGCTTACAACGAGGAAGAAGAATGTTAAACTAGCATCCCCCTCACCTCTATTTATAGAGATGAGGGGGTAAAGAAACCATGTTTGAGTCGGCAAAGGAATACCCAACCGACTCCTTTATGAAACCGACTACATGAGCCTTCCTTGCCTTGCAAGGCAAGCTTAATCAATCCTAGTTATGGTCTAGTCATAATCTTAATTACATTGTACATTTAAACCCCTAATATATGTTAAGTGTACTCCTAATATTCAACAATTTCCACCTTAGGAGTAACACTTAAACATACCGATACTCAGCATCTTTTCCTCATGCTGGAACCTCGAACCGGGGACCACTTTGTCGACCAGGCATTGTACTTCAGTAATTTTCCAAGATTAGCTTCCGTAGACTCCTTCACTTTCTTCTTTTCAGCAACATTACCCTCTGCACCCTCTTGACCAGGTACTTCGGTTACCGTAATGTCTGCCCCCACCTTTTTACCAAGGTGTACCTTTTCCTGCTCCTTTACCAAGCAGTCCGTGTTTGTCTTTTCTTCAAGTTGCTTGTCCTCCAACTTTCTTTGAGCCACTGCAGCATCATCGTTACTAACCTGAACAACCTCAGCTTCACGATTCCCTTGAGCTCCCTGCAGTTCCACCTCAAACCAAACACGTTCATCAACCTGTACTCCATGGACTCCTGTTTTAACACCAGGACCAAGTTGTTTGAACCCAACTTGTTTAGAACCTCCATGCTTTTGTACACCAAAAGTTGTCACTTTTGCTTCAAGAGTATACACACAGTTCTCTTTCCTGATCCCAGTCATCATAACCCGACAACCTTTGATCACCTTGACTTTACCCATCTGCATCTTCACAGTATAATCCTCTTTTTCAAGAGTACCCAATGAAATCAAGCTTTTTCTTAACCCCTTTACATACTTGACATCTTCCAGTATAAAGCTTGAACCATCATGCAATTGCATCTTCACTTTTCCTGTCCCTTTGATAGTGCATGTCCTGTTATCACCTAACTGAACCGAACCACCATCAACATCCTTGAAGTCATACAAGAAATCCCTCCTAGGTGTCATATGATAAGACCCACCTGAATCCATTAGCAATTCAGTCATCTCATCATTCCCGACTACCACCAAGGCTTCTCCAAAGTAGGCGTTACCCTCGTCATCAGAAGAATCAGAATCCTGATCATGCTTACCCTTCCTGACGAACCCACTTAACTTCTTCCATGGACAGTCTCTCTTCAGATGACCCTCTGAATGACATATGAAGCACTTGAGTTTACCAGTTCCACCCCTTGACTTGAACCGCGAACTTCCACCAGAATGAGCTTTCCTTGAATGATCTGACCCTCCCCTTACATATAACCCGTCACCAGTTTCTTCCTTTGTGCCTTCAATTCTTTTCTTTAACTCTTTTGAATTCAGAGTCGCTAGAACATCCTCCATTGTCAAGGATTCCCTCCCATACAACAATGTTTCCACAAAGTTTTCGTAAGAAGATGGCAACGACGTAAGTAACATAAGTGCCTGATCTTCATCCCCAATCTCGATATCAATATTCACCAAATCAAGTATCAACTTATTAAACTCATCTATATGATCACCCAGTTTTGTACCTGGACTCATATAGAATGTGTACAGCTTCTTCTTTAGATACAGTCTGTTTGCTAAGGACTTAGTCATATAAAGACTAGTCAACTTCGCCCAAATTCCTGCAGCAGATGTTTCCTTGGTAACTTCCCGTAAAACCCGGTCTCCCAAGCATAGAATCAAGGTACTGTATGCCTTCTTCATCAAAGCAGTCTTTTCTCCTGCTTCCATATCCGCGGGCAATGTCTCTAATGCAGCATCACATCCCAACTGTACCATTAAAGCACGCATCTTTATTTGCCATAACCCGAAGTCATTCTTCCCATCGAATTTCTCGATGTCAAACCTAGTCATAGAACTAGCCATTCCTCTTAAAACCTTGTCAAGTTGTTTCTTAACCAACTTTACCGACAAGCCTCACAAGCCGTGTGCAATATTCCCCTTGTTGCTAAAAAACTTCTTGCAAATCGAATTAATTAGAATAACCCTAAACCCTCGATTTCGAGCAAGTAAACCCGATCGTAAACTTGAAACCCAAGCTAACCACGATCGAAACTTAAACCATAAGAAAACGCAACAAGAAATCTTCTTTGTTATTAAAATAAATGATAAAAGGTTATTTTTAAACAAAACCAAAAACACCTTATCACTTTTTAAATAATAACCTTCACGTGACTTGCAAATCAATCATTGACTACTTTTTTTTTTTTCTTTATAATAAAAGCAAACCAATCACTGACCACTTCACGTGAAGTTGTTTTTCTTTTATATTAAAAAAACGCTCGTACTTCGTCTTCTTCGTTCTCAAAAAACCTGCAACTTCTAATAACCCGAACCTCGAACTAAGTCGGCACCTCGGATTCACTCGAAACCTCGATCTAGCACTCGAACTTCGATGACCACAATAACCGTGGCTCTTGATACCACTTGTTGGAAAATACCTCGACAACAAACCCGAACATCGAAACGCGGAACACTAGATTGCGGTTTGAACTGAGCACAAGCTGCAACCTTCAACGTAACCTGTTGAAGAATAAATAAACGAGAAGATCGACAAGACTACAAAGAATCAAGAATATATGCACACGTATACCCTCAAACAACCCTTTATTAAAACCTAATAAAGCTTACAACGAGGAAGAAGAATGTTAAACTAGCATCCCCCTCACCTCTATTTATAGAGATGAGGGGGTAAAGAAACCATGTTTGAGTCGGCAAAGGAATACCCAACCGACTCCTTTATGAAACCGACTACATGAGCCTTCCTTGCCTTGCAAGGAAAGCTTAACCAATCCTAGTTATGGTCTAGTCCTAATCTTAATTACATTGTGCATTTAAACCCCTAATATATGTTAAGTGTACTCCTAATATTCAACGGTATCCTTTAGAAGCAAGTATAGAAGACAAGATAGAAGCTATAGCAACATCATACGGTGCCAGTGGTGTCAAATACTCTCAATAGGTACTCAAAATTTTCACTTTTTGTTTGACTTTAAGGGACAAATATGTAACTTCACTCGGTATATCTTGCAGGCAGAGAAAAAGATTAAAATGTATAACAAACAAGGCTTCTCGGGACTTCCCATCTGTATGGCAAAAACTCAGTACTCGTTTTCAGATAATCCTGCTGCTAAAGGAGCGCCAACCGGATTTGTGTTGCCTATTAGGGATGTAAGAGCAAGCATTGGGGCGGGTTTAATTTATCCGTTGGTTGGGACCATGAGCACGATGCCTGGCCTTCCTACCAGACCTTGTTTCTATGACATTGATCTCGATGCTGCTACTGGGATGGTTAAAGGTCTTTCATGAAACTTTTGTATATATGTAGGTACATGACCTGCTCTTTTACTTTAATCATTTGTTTCAAGTAAAAATAAAATAAGAGTTTGCATAATTGCTTTTTTATTTTCATATCTTCTAAATAGATTGGAACAAATCAACAAACAAGTTCACTCTCATAATAAAAAATCATAAGAAGAAGAGATAAAATTATCTCGTTATGCCTCAAGGCATAAACCTGGCCACCACATTAGTCCTAATGTACATCACACAAAGACAGAGAGGCATCAATAACACTCTTTAGAGACACACATATCATCAAGTACATCATCAATGTCATAAGCTAGATCCTGGAGATCGTGTAGCCACAATTCAACAGGTGTTTGTGTTATGTGCTTCTGACTAGCATCAGCAGCAACTTGGATCAGTTGCAAGCTATTCTTCCATTTTTTCAATTGAGAATCGATTCCTTCAGATCGAGCTAGCTTCATCAAGTCACCAGAGATTAGCTTCTCAACGAGCACGTTCACAACTGTGCTAACAATCAAATTTCTAAATAAAATCGTTGGAATAAAGGTACGTACGTATTCCATAGTTTAAGTTATCAATAACTCAATATCAAGCTAGTCTTTCATAGTATTCTAGAAGGGAACGTGTAACTGTGTAAGACAATCACATAACCAGTCAATATCACAGCTCAACAATTTCTAAAAAAAAATAAAAACATTTCGATCCTTAAAGCGCAGTACACATAACACTAAACTTCATCTGTATCAACAATGATACAACGAAAACATAAGGACAACTGGCCGAATGAGTCAAATTTAACCAAAAATGCTGTGACATCAACTAGACTAACAAGCTACATAATGATAGTTGCAACCCCTTTTTGTCACAACTCTGAAGCCTTTTCAACTAGTGTTTCGAAAGTCGATAACTGAAATAACTAGCCGTTCTTTTCCAGCTCGATCTGAAGCCCTCTTCACCCACTTTGATAATCCTTGCCACAGTTGTACAACTGATGATGACCTGTGTACACGTATCATATCCAGTATCATTATAAATTACATCTTCAATTGATTTTTTAATATTCTAAACATATATGTTCTATTATCATTGAATTGGTGAACCTAATTTATATAACACTGTGTAACTATGATCTCGCATTTTGATGAATGTGTATATATATATATATATATATATATATATATATATATATCTTTGTTAACTATGTTATTTTTTCGTGAGATCTACGTAATACCTATAAGATGCAATATGTTATGAGCCTATGACCATAATTTTAAAGAGGAACACATGCTTACGAAGTATAATTGGGTGGTCGTAGAATCATCTTGCACATTTGTTAACATGCGTAAATAATTTTATTAGCACTAATATACAAATTTCTGGTGCTTAATTTAAGAGTCTAAGGGATGAGCTCACTATATTGGAATTAGGTTATTCCCTATAAAATTCGCATTAACCAAAAGCTATGTATATATACAAGTAGCTATAAGTCCCATGCACGCACGAGGTTTACATATGAATCAAATTTACTTTTAAATTTTAGTTTAGTATATGGAAATATAAGAATTTACCCGTGAAAATTTTGATATAAGTATAACTAATACTTGTCCAGGATTTTCTTATTATGTATTAATATCTATTACAATATTATGATATAAGTATAAGTAATACTTGTCCAGGATTTTTTATAATCTATTAATATCTATTACAATAATATTTTGTAAAAAAATTTGTTGGTTGAATAATTTAATTTTGTTTAACTGACATAGATGTTGAGGTTAAAGTTGATGTTGCTGTTTAACTTTAACTATTCATATCATGTTGTATAAGCTTTGCGAGTTTAGTAGCACATAATCAGCACGAATAGGATATATATATCAATACGCCATCCACGGGACACATTTCGTAATGAGGGAAGTACTATTGATTAAGTTAAAACATGCTCCGTAAAGTTTTTTAAAAATGTTTTTCTGAATATCCATATATTCATAAGTCGTTGTTATAAGTACAATAGCGTACTTATTTTTATATCATAGTAATCCATGCTTACATTTGATATTCATATTCCCGTTAACAATAATTTAGCCGTATTTAATATTCAATCCCGTTTACGCATAAATTAAACTTTTAAAATAAAATAACATAAGTCCTTATTTAACGTATATAGTAAAAAATATATTAATATATGAAAGTCTAAAACTAATATTAGTTTTAAAAAATATTTAATGCAGATTAAAACTGATTTGTATATTTAAAAATATTGTAATTTTATAAGATGAAAATAATAATAATGTTCATGTAATTTTAAACAAAGTTCATCTTATAAAGTATAAGGGGTATAAAGTGTAAGGGGTTATTTAATTTGTCATTTTTATAAAGTTACTAAAAAATAAGAAAACTTTTAATTTTACATTTTAACTCTATACAATTATGTAAAATTCAACCACTAAAGTTTTATTAATTACTTAATATATATTTTTTTTAAAGTTTTTGTTTTCACAAATTTAACACAAATATTTTTATGTGTTTTTTTTCTTAATCAAATTTATCCACCAAATTTATTAAAGTTTGACCAAAATTAATTCAATTTTGACTTTCTATTGATGCAATCATATTGCTTGATTTTGCTTACGCGGCAAGAATCGATCTTTTCTATTGGTCTAAGTTTGATCATATCTTATATAACCACCTTTATACGTTTTTATCTTATTATAGAGCGAAATTCTGATGATATTATCATGAATGTTTGCTTGCATGCTACGTACTACTACGACTATATAAACAGCCATGCATGCATAACCCTTTTTTATTCACTCGACCAATTTTTTTGCAAGTTTTCTAAACCCTGCGCACAATGGCCTACAACAACCACGAACAACATGATTATTCTGATTCGCTTGAACCTGGCTACCGCTGTTGTCCAACTGATGTGGAGCTCATTGTTTACTACTTGAAACCAAAGATTGATACAGGAAGACGACACCCCAAATGCCGGTATTATGAGGTCAATATATACGACTATGATCCTGATGAACTTACAGGTTAGTAAATATCTTTGTTAGTTTGGGTTTCA
This sequence comes from Artemisia argyi, assembly GCA_030686995.1. NCBI lineage: Eukaryota > Viridiplantae > Streptophyta > Magnoliopsida > Asterales > Asteraceae > Artemisia > Artemisia argyi. The sequence goes on from CM060708.1 coordinate 295,239,077, forward strand.
ATTGTTGAGTACGAGTATTATGTTGTTTCTTTTCTTTTTTTCTTGAACGGTTTAATATTTTATTAAGACTCAAGAAGCTAAGTTAGAATAGCAATTTACAATGAGTTCATGCAAGTAATACTTTGTTTCTAAATTAACCGGAAATCTGTTTCTTGATACAACAGCAAAACCAGAATATCGCTCTTGTGAAAACAAGTGGTACTTTTTGATGCCTTGGGAGCGAAAACACCCTAATGGAAACCGATCGAATAGGAAAACCAAGAGTGGCGGTACTTGGAAGAAAAGTCAAAAGGATAAACCGCAGTATGATGACATGAATCAAGTTGTTGGATGTAAAGCAAGTTTATTTTATCTTGACGGGAAGGGTAACAAGACGGATTGGCTAATGCATGAATATACCACAGATAATCCCAATATCCCAATAGGAAGCCAAGAACAAAAAGAGGACAGTAACAAGGTAATTTATTATTTTCTAAAAGCTTAGTTGATCACTAAATTCTCTCATAAACTGCCTTTTATCTGTTATATATATGTTCATATGATTTGTAAAAGATTGTTGTTGTCTATTCATGCAGTTGACTCGGTGGGTGCTATGTAAGATTTACAAGAAGGTGACAAAACCTGCTAATAATAACGTCGGAGATCAAGAAGAGGCATTCGAAGAAGAAAACCAACAACTTCAAGATGAACCTTTGCAACCAATGGCAATGTTTTATGGTTCAAAGTTGACACAACCAGCAGTTCAAGACCCTCCTCAAGCTTTTGCAATGGCTCAAGATCAACAGTCAGTCGGGAATTCAACTTTGGTGTATTATCAGAATCTGTCAAGGCCAACATCAATCAATGGTTTTCAATTTTCATGTGGAGCTTCTAGTTCTTCTTCAAAGAGATCTCCTCCTGCCATTGTAGAACCAGGTGACAATGATATGGCACCCGTGCCTCATGAGGAGGATATTTATGATAATCCCGCTCCATTGGATGACTTCATGATATCTCCTGCTCAAGCCTTAGCGGTTCAAATGGACACCAGCTCGAATCCTATGACCATGCAACAAATGGCTTCTTCACAGACTTTAAGCGACGAGGTCCTTCAACTGTAAGATAATCTTGATATGGGTTAAGTCTCGGGCGGGTCAACCTGGTTCGGAACCAACCTGATGAAAGTCTTCAATGAGATTGAAGAAACAAATAAAGGGCATTTCTTTGGTTTTACTGCCCACTACCAATAACTGTTTTTGTTATATATGCCTTTAATCCTTGTTTTCATTAGTCTTTATGTAAGTTTAATAGTTTTGTCAGTTTCATGTTTTGTGTAGTACCCTGTGTTTAGCTATAAATAGATTAGTATAGGCTTCATTGTTAGTGTATCAGTTTTTCCTTTTGAAGTAATATACACCTAAGCAGTAACCAGTATATCAAATCTTCTTGCTGTTTTGATTGGTGTTTGTGGGTGTGAGTTCGGGGGTGGGGAAGGGACTGATAACCAACATCAACAACACGTTCAGAACTCCTACGATGATACTCCAAGTCTTTTTAATCAATCAATGATGGTTCATGAAATTGATTATAGCTATCTTGATAAACTAATTAGCAAAGATGCTATGGGCTACCATCCTTCTGAATATGATTCTTTCGATTTCTTGGACGAATTGGATGATCTTTGACTGTAAAATTACACATGTCATGTGTAATACCTTTTTGTTTGAAGTTAAGATTATCGTCGATTATATTATTGTAAGACGGCTTTGAATTTTATTTCTGTTTGGTTTAGACATGCATGTTGAAAAGAATATATGCAAATGCATTAACTGATTTTGATTGAATTTTTCAAGCATTATGTGTGTTCAGATGTCTATACAATATAATGCAGTCAAAATAAATAGATTGATTTCGAAGTTGGTTTGGTCTAAATATGAAATTAGATGAGTCCTTGAACAAGTATGGTCAGATGACATGATTGTGATCCAAGTAAGAGATCTTAATCTGGGACATGGTTAAGATCAGTTAAGCGGAAGGTAGACGAGTATGAATAAGATGGTAATTAAGTTATTCATACCCGGTCTTGTCATTCATGTTGTAGCTCGTGTGGAGTTGAAAACGAATGTGATGTTTGGTGTGAAATGGTTGTCAACAACAACACACGATTCATGATCCTGCTTTTTTTTTTTTTTTTTTTTTTTTTTGAAGTTTTAGGGGGTAAGTTCTCTTGAAAACAAAGTTACCTTCTTTTTTATTATAAGCAGATCAGCAGATGAGTGAAGTTCCACGGCTAACGCATTGTCCTATCGTTAATTAGTGAGATTATCTGATGTTTAAGGTGATGAAAAATCAAATGGAAAACCCGTATCTCAACCCATGTCACCAAGTGAACCTCTATTAATGTTTCTCTAGCATATGCATGAATTAGTAGGAGTTAAATTGAACCCTAAAAACAAATTAAGACAAAGAAATCGACATAATAACAAAGAACAAACAAGTATTTATATTTCAAGACACTAAAGCTAAATGAATATTTTCAAGATCAATCTCATATAGCGTTTGACAAGTTCTTTTGCTTAAATTAAATTCACCGATGAATGTAGTTTACCGTTAGAATTAAGTGTCATTGAAACCATTAATGCTCGTGATCTTTGGACACATACTTAATTAAAATGAAATGAAAACTTTGTGTATGAGGTGAATGTAACAAAATTTCATAAGTGAGCAACTCAAAAATAGATGTAATATGTATAATCAGAGCAACATTTGTGATCCTAGACATTGAGAAGCTTTGTTTGATGATGTTGGTTGAGATTGAGAAGCTTGGTTTCTTCTAGACATTTTTGCAAGTTTGTGAGCAATTTTTGAGTGTTTTTCTTGAATTTGATTTTTGTGATTCAACCAAAATCATCAATAGTATTTATAGGAATGTGTAGGAGGTTAAAATGGGACAAAAAGGGGACAATCCCGTTGGAAATGGGCAAAAAAACCATAAAAACGGCATTATAGCCTTTGCCTACCTGCTTACTATCAAGAAGGTGAAAAAAAAAAAGAAAAAAAAAAAGTTGTATCTGGTTCGGAACCGGTTCCCAAGAACTGGATCGCGAACCGGTGTGAAAATATCCAGATTCGAACCAGTTCTAGCGAGAAATATGTGGAATCGGATAGGAATCGCCGGATGCTAGAGGAACCGGGACCGGATTCAGTTGGAACCGGTGTTGATCGGATTCAGCTCCGGATTTTTTTTCCGGTTACGGTTCAGGAACCGGTTAGCTTGGCCACGACTATCAAAAGATGGTAAAGGCAAAGTCTAGCATGTTCGGGGAACTACCAAATTCGTTGAACAAAAGACGAGGCCAAAGTTAAAAACGATTCGTCTCAAAATAATTATTCTATTTTGACTTTTTGACTTTTTGAGGGATTTTTTTTTTTTTTTTTTTTTTTTTTTTTTTTTTTTTTTCAATTTTAATCTTAAATATTTTCGTTTGTGTTATGTAACACTTGATATAACATATATAAATTGACTGATTTTAAATGTATTTTTCATTGGAATAATTTTTATTAAGTATTATATAACACAAACAAAAATATTATAGATTAAAGTTGATAAAGAAATACTTTAGAAATAAAAAGAGGACAACTATTTTAAGACGAAAAGAGTAGTATTTAAAGTAATTACAAGCAGACTTTTTGGCCAAATCTGTCTTCTCTTCATGAACATAGATTTAAATTTTAAGAGAAAATTACATAAATGGTCCCTGTGGTTTGTCAAAAGTTTCACTTACCGTCCCTCAAACTTTAAATTTGCATGAATCGTCCCTTTCATTGCAAAAGAATAACACTCATGGTCAATTTTTTCACGGGCGTTAAGTTTATTCCGTTATATTTTACACGTTAGCCCCTGTTGGCTAACGACTGTTACATCGTCTATCCTTTATAATAGTTAACGAAAAAGGATTAACGACATAAAAGATTTAATGGTAGGGACCAATGGGAGTTAAAACAGAGAAGTTACCAAATTACACTTTTGTGTGTATCATCTTATGAGTCCACAATTTAGTCTAACCCAGTAAAAACTATCTAGAACCAAACTTGATAAATTTGGTGAGATACTCTAAACTCGATTAAAATATCGAGATTCCTAACCCTAAAAAAAGAACACTACCAAGTGATTTTTTCCCCGAGATTCTTTTAAGTTATCTCAAACTCGATAAAACAGTTTATCGAGATTGCAATCTCGATAAAACGCATAATTTTAAAAACTTTAAACCCGATCGAAAACACAATATTTCAAGTTTTTCACTAAATCCTTTTTTTCCAAAAAACCTTTACTAAAACACGAAATCCATTATAAACATATGCTTTCATGATTTTATTTGTAAAGTGTGAAGTTTTAGTATAGGTGTTACGATTTGGAAGAAAACGTACAAACTAAAAAAAATAAACACACTTTTAATCCGTTTTTTTGAAAACGAAAACACTCACGGATCATCATACGACTCTTATACCAATCGTAGGTCTCCACAATAGCATCATGACACACATAATTATCAAAGAGAGGGTTTAGAAAGAGAAAGTAGAATCCTAGAGAGAGAAACTATTCTAGAGAGAAAGAGGAGAGTTTTGTAAATGAAATGCATAAAATGAAATGAACTCCCATGCACCCTTCTAGCTTGGCTAGGAGGCGTTTAAGTATCAACACAAAAGGCATTGTTGGGCTTTGATGGGCATTGGACTTGGACTAGCTTACTTAACATGCTAACTTGACATATCTAAGCTTATATCCCTTAACTAATCTATTATACATTTACATATTGTTACATTACTAATGAACACCACTTTAAATGCTAACAAATACTCTTTTATATGACCCTCTTTACCATAGCTTCTAGAGTAAACATTTTCATTTAAAGGTGTTGTGTCTTCTAAAGTGAATATAATTTAAGCAAATTAAGTTAATTCACTTTCCATGTTAATCTGATGTAGGTTTGAAGGATTTAAAGCATTAATACACAAGCACTTAAAACAATAAAGACAACAAAAATTTCAAAATTTAAATTCTTATTTGAATGTCTCAAATAATTTTCTATAATTGTTTATGGAATAACAATCAAAGTTGAATGATAAAGTTTAGTGATCTTCTCACTTTCTTAAACATAACCAACAGTTATATGTTTAAGTAAAAACTATGCTAACCTCCGAAGATGTTCAAGGACTTAGTTCTAAGAGGAGTAAATGCTTTCATAAATGTTTAACACTCTTGTACGAGGTAAGCATTTACTCATTTACAACATTCATTTATACTAGCAGGGTTCCCGCGCGATGCAGCTGCGGACACCCTGTAATTTAATTTTTTCGGCTAATAATTTATTTTATTTGTACGTTTTTTGGCAATAGTTTTACTGATTAGTTCTTATGGCAAAAGTTTGATGAAATTTTGCTTAGTTTGTATTATTATTATTATTATTATTATTATTATTATTATTATTATTATTATTATTATTATTATTATTATTATTATTATTATTATTATTATTATTATTATTATTATTATTATTATTATTATTATTATTATCATAGTAGTTTGCTTGGTTTGTACAATATGTGAACACATTTTAGTTTACTATGTTCTTTTTGACAATAAATTTACGGATATCAAAAATTTCGTTTAGCTCGTGTTCGTTCGGGCTCGAGGCCGTTTGACCCGTGCTCGTTCGAGCTCGAGCCCATTGCCCGTTTGGGCTTGAATATTTGTATAATATGCTTTATTATTTGTATTAGTGACATTTAATGCAGGAATTGTGTTTAAGTTGGTTGTACAATATGCTTGATAATTTGTATTTCTTATATAAGGGTGTTTTAATCAGTGCATTAATTATATTTATTGACCAGTTAATTAATTGTATTTAATGTACATAATGATTTTGTGGAAAACTAGAAGGGGGGTTGAATAGTTTTACGTCTTTTTAATTAGTTGTAAAAATAGTTTTAGTGTTTTTAAAACTTAGATTCGATAATATGTGATCTTAAGTCTTGCACAATACAAACAATTATCAATACAAAATATATAACAATGATAAGTAACAATAATAAGTAAGAGATGGAAAGATCGAACCGCGAGACAAGAGATTTATAGTGGTTCGGCTACAAGGACACCTTCCTTGCCCTACTCCACTCCCCGAGCACCTAACTCGAGAGTTTTCTTCACTATATCAACAAGCTCCCTTATGGCGGAGAAAACCTTACACACCAATTTACACACCAATATTCACACCAATCTACACACCAATTTACACACCAATCTACACACCAATAATCACACCACAACACCTTCACACCTAAGTCACAACTTCTACACACCTTCTTCAAATCAATCTACTTCACACGTAGCTTCTTCACACCAATAGATTTCCTAGCTTTTCTTCTTCACACCAAGCTATCAACTAATCACACAATCTATATCTAACACAACTATCTACAAGCAAATATTCACAACAATCTTCACAAAGAGTATGTAAATAATCTTGATGATACACCAACAACTTTGATGTGGAGATCACAACAAGTTGTAATACTTCTTGTCTAGGAAGATAGAAGTATTCTTCTCTTGCACTTGAGAGGATGGAAATTGGATCACTTTGAAACAAAGAATATATATACACTTATGATCAAAGGATGAGAGAATAGAGAAATAGATCTAGATCAGAAAGTTTAGAAGTGCAAAAGGTGAGAAAAATCTGAGGGATGAATCAGTATTTAAAGGGGGGAAAATACTGTTCTGGAGCGTGGCCGGTCCCCTTTAATTGTAGGCCGGTCCCCTTAATGATTAAGGGGGCCGCCTAGTAACATTAAGGGGGCCGCCCTCCTGAACGTTGATTTTTCTTGTCTTTTAGTGGGGAATATTTTTCTGGATAGAATTTGCCATTTTTGGTTGGAAATTTGAAATCGTATATTTATTATGAATTAAACATATTCTTTTAATTCCAAAAGTGATTTTGTAAAAGATATAAGATGTTTAATATATTTTATAAAAATTCTAGTGATTAGAAAAATTTCCTTTGATCATGAAATGTGATAAACCCTTTGTTTATTCATACCTTAAGTGATATGGAAGCAAAGACAAATATTAAGCACTAAAAACTTGTTTACGTCATAAGTTTTAGCTTAATGAGTTTATGCTTTGTAATTATCAAAACATAGAGACATTGTTAATATGCTAACAGTGTTTTAAGACATTATTTATGTCAACAATCTCCCCCTTTTTGATGATTACAAAACCTTAAACTCATTAGGTCTAAAAATTAATTTTTAGACAAGAATTTAGAGTTTAACATTCTCTTCTCCCCCTTTTTGTAAAATCAAAAAGGTTAAAGCTCCCCCTTGATGTATACTCCCCCTCATTTGAGAGCACCAAGGAGATGAGCTATGGAAATCTTGGCTACACAAAATATTAGAAGAGAGCAAGGCAAATATACATGCAAAGCAATGGTTATAAAAATAGATTCATTCAAGCATCATAGAAAGCATTACAACTTTTAATATGCTTAAGGCATATTAATCTTAATAAAACAAATGAAAAGACATAGTCCTATATTGCCTAGAAAGAGCACTTGGACTTGCTTGCAACTCATGGTTGATTGTTTTATTTGCTTGAAGGATAACATAAGCATGAAGCTTAGTTGTTAGATGGAGAGGGATATGGGGTGGAGTATGGAGCGGAAAAGGTGGATCTCACGATGTTGAATCGTGTTAATGGTGGTATTGGATGATTACGAGTGAGAAGATATTCAATCCAAGAAATATCTTCACTCAAGTAGAGAATTTGTTTTTGAAGGAATATGCAACAAGGGCAAAAGTGAGTGTGGTTGGTAACTTGATCCAAATTGAGAGAGTGGGGAAGGCAATTTGCATAGGGTGATGATGGAGGTTGCCCTTTGTTGCGTTGTGCAAGATGCATAGCAAGGAGATCACTAAGATCATGGATTTGGTTTATTTCATCACGGAACTTTTGCTTTTCCGTGGCAATGTGAAGAGGATCATAGGTTTGGTATGGATGGGTTGGATTTGTGTAGTTGGAATTGTAGTTTGATGGTTGGCCAATGTTGTATGGTTTGTAAAGAGGATCAAATGAATGACCTTGTGGGTTTGAGGTAAAGTTTGGGAAGTAAGAAGTTGGAGGTGTTGAATGACTTCCAATCTCATTGGTTATGATGGATTTGTTTCGAGGGCTTTTTCTTCGCCAAACGGGTTTTTCCGTCATCCTTGCTAGCCTTGAGGCTTTTGATCTTGGTTTGTTTGGAGAGTTCATGATGGGATGAATGGATAGTTTTGAGGATTAGGGATATTTATAGTGTAAGATTTGTGTGTTTAAGGATGGATAAGGTTTGTTGGAAGATTGGGACAAAGTATGTTGGTTAAAATTGGGAAATGTAGGTTGAAATGGGCTAAAAAGCAGAAAAGATTATGTAAACCCGACCATCAGATGGCCGGTCCCCTTAATTAGGGGGCGGTCCCCTTAATGATTAAGGGGGCCGCCTTACAAAATTAAGGGGGCCGCCCATCTGGTGATTTCCAGGTTGCCAGAAATGGGTTTTTGGCAGAAAATTTGCAGAAAGGTTATGTGTTTGGGTTAGAATTCAAGCAAGTTCAATTCTCTTAGGCAATATAGAGTCTAATCTAATCAAGATATAGCATACATGCAAAAACATATAAGCAAAAGAGCAAATAATCAACACATAATAAGCAATAGGAGGTAAACAAAGGCAAGCACACTTAAGCTTCCTAAGGCACCTATCTTAGATTGAAGGCAAGGATCTTAGTGAGTGAAAAACTAGTGATGGATCAAGATGACACCATTATTAGTGAATTTGTCCTAGTGAGTGTCTATATGCAACAAATGTGGAGTTGTGATTGTTTCGACTCCTAGAAACAAAAAGAAATAGCGATCCTAAGAAACAATCCAAATAATCTCCTTGATTCAATTTTTGCTCGATCATGAATGTCAAAGACATATATTAGATTATATACCTTGACAATTTATGTGAGAGTTTATGCATGATTTTGAAATATAATGTTTTTAGAATTAGTCAACAATGCAAGGAAAATGGTCTTCATGGGGTTCTTAGATTGTGAGAATAATTTTTAGAGAAAATTGATTGAGTTTTACAAAAAGGTTTATGCAAAGAAAATAAATTTTCCCAATCTTTAGTTTTGTGCGAAATAGATTCCTTGACTCAGAAAAGGTGAAATGGAAGAAAAATAAATTTCATGTAAGTATTAATTTGAAATAATTCAATATAATTTAGTCAACTTGTTCCATCATTCCTAATCCTAAACGTAAGTGGTTGAATAATTCACGTTTAAGGGGTTTTGTGAATATATCCGCAATGTTATCTTCCGATGCAACCTTTTCTATAGATATATTTCCTTTTTGTACATTATCCCTAAGAAAATGGTGACGTATTTCTATGTGTTTAGTCCTAGAGTGTTGTACCGGATTTTTACTTAAATCTATCGCACTTTTGTTATCGCACATAATGGGGACATTTTCTAACCTAATGCCATAGTCTACGAGAGCTTGTTTCATCCATAGTGCTTGTTGACATGCCTTTCCGGCGCTTACATATTCGGCTTCGGTGGTAGAAATAGCAAGAGCGGTTTGCTTCTTCGAAAACCAAGACGTTAGACAACATCCCATAAACGTGCAAATACCGCTAGTGCTCTTTCTATCTACGTAGTCTCCCGCATGATCCGAATCCACATATACAATGGTTTCTATGCCGGATTCCTTAGGATACCATAATCCTAAGTGTATAGTGTCTTTAATGTATCGGAAGATACGCTTAACCGCTTCTAGGTGAGAGGTTTTGGGATCCTCTTGAAAATGGGCACAAAGGCAGACACTAAACATGATATCGGGTCTACTTGCCGTCAAGTATAGTAAACTACCTATCATTCCTCTATACTTGGAGTTATCTACGGACTCACCTTCATAGTCCTTTGTGAGCTTTACCTCCGTAGACATGGGTGTTTTTATGGGTTTTGAGTCTTCTAGGCCAAATTTCTTAAGCATTTCTTTAATGTACTTAGATTGGTTAAAGAATATTCCATCTTCTAATTGTTTTATTTGTAATCCTAGGAAGAAGTTAAGTTCACCCATCATACTCATCTCAAACTCATCATGCATGATTTTGGCAAATTCATCACACATGTCTTGACAAGTTGATCCAAATATAATGTCATCAACATATATTTGAACAATGATGAGATTAGGGTCTTTCCTTTTAGTGAAAAGAGTGTTATCTACCATTCCCATGGAATAATCATGTTTAATAAGAAAAGCTTTTAATCGATCATACCAAGCTTTGGGAGCTTGTTTGAGTCCATACAAAGCTTTCTTTAACTTATAAACATAATCAGGTTTTGCGAAGTCAATGAATCCTGGAGGTTGTGCCACATATACCTCCTCATTGATAAAACCGTTAAGGAATGCACTTTTCACATCCATTTGGAATAACTTAAAATCTAGGGAGCAAGCATAGGCAAGTAATATCCTAATTGATTCTAGTCTAGCTACGGGGGCATAAGTTTCGTCATAATCAATTCCTTCTTGTTGATTATAACCTTGGGCAACTAACCTAGCTTTATTCCTAGTAACTATTCCATTCTCGTCTAACTTGTTCCTATATACCCATTTGGTTCCTATGATAGTTATATCCTTTGGATTTGGGACTAGTTCCCAAACATCATTTGCCTTAAATTGATTTAATTCTTCTTGCATAGCTATAATCCAACTTTCATCCTTTAAAGCCTCGCTAATATTCTTAGGTTCTATTGCCGAGAGGAAACAAAAGAAGTTGTTTTTATCTTGGGCTTGTGACCTAAGGGTTCTTTGGTTAAGATGTCCTATTATATTATTTAAAGGATGTGATCTAGATTCTTTAATATTAACGGTTTCGTTATTTTCTAAGTGAATTTCTTCATTATCATTTCCTATGGGTTTTGTTTTACTAACCTCAATGGCTTCATCTTCGATTAAATCATCATCTTCTAGAGGTAGCGTTTTAGGAGGTGGTGGTGTTTCATCAAATGTTACATTTAGTGATTCCTCTACTTTCATTGAGTGTTTGTTAAGTATTATATATGCTTTACTATTTTGTGAGTATCCTAAAAATATTCCTTCATATGACTTTGGATCAAACTTAGTGAGGTAGTCCTTAGTGTTTAAGATATAGCATTTACTTCCAAATACCCTAAAGTAGCTTAAGTTAGGTTTTCTATTTCTTAATAACTCATAAGGAGTTTTTCCTAGAATTCTTCTAATTGATACCCTATTTAAAATATAAGTCGATGTATCTACTGCGTGATACCAAAATTTTTGTGGAATGGATTGTTCATTTAACATAGTTCTACTCATTTCTTGTAGTGACCTATTTTTTCTTTCTACTACCCCATTTGATTGAGGAGTACGAGGAGCGGAGAAATTATGAGATATTCCATTTAACTCACAATATTTTCCGAATTGTACTTCGTTATCAAATTCCCTTCCATGGTCCGTCCTAATGGCAACTATTGAGCATCCTAACTTATTTTGAATCATTTTACTAAATATTTCGAATTTTTCAAAGGCTTGGGTTTTGTCACTTAAAAACCTAGTCCACGTGTATCGTGAGTAGTCATCTACTATTACTAAGGTATATTTGTTTCCTCCATAGCTCCGCACAGCGGATGGACCAAAAAGATCCATATGTAATAATTCTAGGCACCTAGTAGTGGATACTATATTCTTCGCTTTGTGGCTAGCATGAGCTTGTTTTCCAATTTTACATGCATCACAAAAATGTTTGTCATATTTTAGATTAGGCAAGTTTCTAACTAATTCCTTAGAGGCCAAAGATTGTATTTGTTGCATGTTAGCATGTCCTAATCTCCTATGCCATAATGTGGAGTTTTCGTCTAGGGTCGTTAGGCATATCCTATTGATATAGTCATAATTATTCCGAAGAAATACCGGTGAAAGTATTTCCCGGGTCGTTCTCCCAGCGAAGGTGAAATGGAATCGTGAATAACCGGATCGAGAAATCGTGTCGTGAAAAGCGGGAAAATGGAAAATATGGTTTTGGGTTTCAAATTATACTAAGAAGTAGTAAAATATGAAGAATATACGATCTAGATATGTACGGACGTTAAAAACGTGAAAACGGAAATTCAAACGCGAAAATTACGTAAACGTACGAAATAAAACGCGACTTATATACAAGAAATGATCCTACGAACGTGAAACAAGTTTCTAAAAATCTAAAATGATAAAAGAAAATTTCTAGAAAAAGAAAAATATTTTTTGGACTTAAAATCTAAAATATTGTAAAAGAATTTTCAAAACTATTTTTGTATTTTTCAGGGCTTTTTTCTATTTTTTATGGATTTTTGGAATTTAAAAATGATTTAAAAATGATTTTAAACTAAAAGAAATTAAGAAAAATAGCAAATGACCTCAGAAAATTATGAAAAATTACCAGAAATTCTAAAATATTGTAAGAAGCTTGCAGAAAAATTTTGAAAATAAAAAGATAAGCAGAAGTGCTTAAACAGGCCAAAACAGCTTATGGCAAGTGCTTATTAATAAGCACTTGCCACAAAACTTAACCAAAATGAAACCACTACTGTATTATACTATAACAAGCTCAGATAAGCTAAGAAATGAACATATGAAACACAGAATCAAAGGATGCAAGCTAATAAGCAATTACACAATAAGCAAAATCTTAAGCACTAGTTCAAACAGAATAAGCTATAAGGAGTAGATCATATACAACTCTCATTCAACTGAAATGAGACTCAGAAACAATCAAAAAGCACAGACATAAGCTCAGATAATCAAAAGCAGCCCTCAATCCAAAACAGTTAATAAGCTCAAACCACTACAAAGCAGATGCAATAAGCTGAATCCTAATAAGCTGAAGACTAAAATTATGGGAGCAAATGATAGAATACCATACTGAGATTCTATAAAACAAAAAAACTAGTCCTAAAGCTATGATCTTCTACGCCTAATGGTGCCATGAAAGTGAGCTCAGAACTGAAATGCAGGGGAGATTAAGCTCAATCATACAACTTCCAATTTCAATTCTGATAAGCAGATAAGCTCCAACCTAGATTTTATTATTGATAAAGATTAACAAGCTGCTCAAGAACACAAATCAACAAGCTCATTAAATTTCCAACTAGAAATAAATCATACAAGTGCTCTCAACTATCTGACCAAAAACTGAATTTGAACTAGTTTTGACTATAAGAGTTGCAACCAAAGTTTGACTAAAATGAAATTCTATTCATCAAATCTGATTTTAAATGTAACATAAAGACTACTTAACACTAGATTATCCTACTAAAGTCCTATTGCTATCATTCTTCAAAATTACAGCAGCAATCATAACCATATAAACTAAACTCATGAGATCTTAGTTAATCTTGACTTTTCTAACTTAAACCTACTGATATTAAGACCTATTCTACCTATATAAACCTAAACTAAGCTTAAGGAACCAAATTAGCAACAAGAAAACAATTTGAAAACAGAATTTGAGCCTGATCCAAAAACCCCTGAATGAGCTGATCTACACTAAGTTGCTGAGTTCTAATCCATCATTCTACCAACTAATGTTCTAACTGAGTTCTCTAACTGTATTAGAAGCTAATTCAACAATAAAAATGCATCAAACATCAACCTCTAACAACCACAACTCAGATCCGCATATATCATAAAAAATCAAACAGTAGCAACAATTAAACTAAGATTTAGTATCCAATATCCAATCATGAACACGATCAAAGCTATACTAACTATATTAAACAGATATAAGGTAACAAAAACAAATTACACTATGAAATGAGATTTGAAGCTTAAAAGTAAAAAGTGAGATCTTACAAGTGCAAGAGCCCTAACTGAAATAGGGGAAGAACACAGACCATAGCCTATCTTTGGATAGGCTTACATAATTCCAGATACCATTACACTAACACCAGATTACCCAGAATCATCACCATCTTACCCCTATGACTTTTGTTGATCGGATCACCAATTACCATTCAAAGTAGAGATTAAACAGAAACTAATCACGAGCTTATGAAAAACTTGAATGAGCTTATGAAAGTAGATTAGAAAGTTCATAAACAGAATTGAAAAGCAGTAAATTGCTTGAAATTTAGATGACAAGAAAATTAAATGAAAACTCAAATTTATTGAAAACTTAAATCATTACAAAGCTTGAAAAGTAAAAAAAAACTGAATTTAAAAGCTGATACAAAATAAGCTAAAAGCTAAATTTATTCTACTCCTAAGCTTAAGTATACTACTCCTACTCCTATTACTAACACCTTCAAATCGTGAGTGTGGTGTCCTATTTATAGCTGAAGTGAGGAGAGGTGCTCAGAAGTATCCAGAAGTAGAATCCTCCATGGAATATTCTTTTTAGATCCTTGGTGACACACTTCAACCAATCAGAGGCTTGGAATTCATCTGGTGACGCGTCTTGACCAATCCACAGCTTCCACTTGTCATTCCTTTGGTGTCAGACTCTGCCAAGGTGTCAGGTCTTGAGTGATTTGACCTTTTAGCCCTTAATACGAGGTTAACATTGGTTGGGAGAGGGTAATTGGGAGAGGTAATTTTTAGGGTTCTAAGTTCTGGGGTGTGGGTGATTTGGGGGTAAAAAGGCGCGGTGTGTGTTTATTTATTATATTTTGGTTTGTGGACCGGGTCAAGAATTTGGTGGATGGGCTTTGGGGTTGTAATGGTGTGTTGGGCCTGGGTTGATATTAGTGAATTGGACTTTGTGTTTTAATTTTGGATCAAACCTTTGGCAGATTTTTGGTATTATAATTTCAAGGACCAAAAGTGTACTTAGTGAAACTATGAGGGCCAATTCTGCCATTTCTGAGAAATATTATCCAAAGGTTATTCTTGACAACTTTGATTCTTCAAGGGTGGACTTTGACAAATTGAGCTCAAATATGATCCAAGCTTGAAAACAGCTTCCCGGCACCAGCTTTTGAACCTTTCATACTCTCGTGCCCGTTTTTCCGGGTTTTTGCTTGTTTTCCGTAATATCCGTACCTGCACATCACAAATATAGAAACACGTGTTTTCTTGGCATTTGTTAGCTCAAATAGTCATTTTTGGGTCGATAAACAGTAATGAAAAAGGTGTGTAATTAATACACACCAAAATCCCCCCGACTAAGGTATTGCCGTGTCCTCACGCAATGTGATCAATTCACGCTTTTGGGATAAATAATTTCATAACTCTTCCTACTGACTTTGTAAAGTAGCAAGGAGGTTCAAAAGAGATTACAAAATCATTTATTCCCGAAAACGCTCCGTTTTCCAAAATTTTCCTTTTATTCCACTTTATTCTATTTTTGGACTTTTCATACATCATACATGTGACGGTTTGTTGAACTTTCATTATTTTTCAATAATTATTAGGGTCAACGAGTAGAAACACCTCTAATTAAGAAGCGACCATACGGTTAAAATTCGTCATCCTTGATTTTTCACGAGTCCCCAAACTAAGCGTACAAACGAGATCACAGCTTATCTACAAATTAGATGCTAACACTACTCATAACAGTTACTTGTGGAAACTCCTTACTCCCATATCCTAGGTTTTGTATCTCAATATTTTATTTCGTTGAGAAATGAATTGCTTCATATCTTCTCGTTTCGATAATTTTTAGTCCGATAGTGATACCTAAGTTAAAATGATAAATAGTTATTCATTTTCTCTTAAGAACCACTGCAATAGAAATTCGGTCCATTTCAAGGAATTAGGGGTACATACAATATCAAGGATATAAGTTGCGGAGTACGATCACGTGCACCTCATGTGACTGATTACTAATCACGTATCACATGCACCTCACGCGCCAACAACTTATTGATACATAAGCTCTTATTCAACAATACTTCAACTTTCATTTTTTCATTTTTTTTTCATTTTTCACTTTTTTCATACTTTTGATATTTTTTTCTTTTTTTTCTTCCTTTCTTGACTTTTCTCATAACATCAATGGAAGCTTAACGGGTAGCTCCAAAACCACATAGATAATCAACTTTTGACTTTTGATTTTTTCACTTTTTTGCTCTTATTTTTGACGTTCCTTGATATGTACCCAACTTCTAAAGCAAAAATTCTCTTAAGAAAACAAAGAACTAAATATTATTCAAACCGAAATACCACTAATTAACCTAGAACATCTATTATATATCGTGACGTATCTGATGGGAGTAAAAAGCCACAAGTACCTCTCACGAGCTCTAAAGAGAACCACTACTCCATGTTTAGCATCTAACTTTTAAATAAACTCTATCATTTCTCGCTCTTCGCAATTTAAGATTCCAAGTAATGAAACCCGCGAATACTTAGCCGATAATCAGCCACGCATATATAAAGTCAGTTACGGAAACTTGCAAATTCTAGAAGAAGAATTCGCGTTTTCTAGCTCCTGATGTAAAAGACTAGCGAAAGCTTTTAAGCTGCGCATGTATAAAGTCAAGTACGGGAACTTGCAGATTCTTAAGAAAGAATTCGCATTTTATAGCTCCTTGTGTACAAAACTAGCACAAGCTTATGTGATTATCATTGGTTAAGGGAACAAGCTAGGGCTCAACACGCCCGGTCAAGTCAAAATATTTATTCCTACTCTCGCCAGCAAGAAAGTCAACAAGGTGTCAAAACACTTATTCAAACTTTATTATATTTTTGCACAACTTTTCTCAACTTTTTCACATCTTTTTGTACTTTTTCATTGCTTTTTTCATCAAAATTTTTGAAATTTTTTTCAATTTTTTCAAATTTTTTTATTTTTGGTGGAAAAACGGAGTTGCAAGAGTACACGACTTGTGAAACATGCAAGGTCAAAATCGAATCGAAGATTCACCCTCCCCCCGACTAGAACGAAACATCGTCCTCAATGTTTTATTGGGTTAAGGTAATCCTAACAAAATTCTAGGGCCGTTTATTAATTATGCCAAAGAAAACGTTAGTCGATAAGATTTAACGGATATAGGATTTCCAAATAGCACCGATGAATGAGACTCCAAGTGAAGAGATAACGAGCACGAGAGTCATCATAAATCACGGACAATCCTGAACAATCATCACAAACAACCACGAAACACAAGAGTAGAAGAGGCACCCCCTCCTCACATTAGGTGTTAGAAAATAGAAATATAAGAAGATGAAATTGGATAAGCATGGGTTGCCTCCCACGAAGCGCTTGTTTTTGTTCACCGAGTCACATGAGCTTGACTCGATCCCCGAATTAATTCGTCCTTAGGGAGAGCAGATAAAACGGCCATTTGAAAATAGAGATGCCCGGATCAAATATGGTATCCTCACTCCCGGTGGAGTGGAAAAGTGAAGAAATGAGGGGATAAGTAAAGAATGGATGAAATACCCAGATGGTATAAGCAAAATCTATTTCTGAAACCTCGTCCACCATTCTAAAAATATTCTCATTCAAACCGGATTCAAAAATTTCATCGGGTGGTTTTGCAGGTGGACGAGAAGAAGAAGAATCTAAAGAAATATCATTCTCATCATTCTCAATACCCGGTGGTATCGAGTCATCCGCAGCAAGAAATCGATCGACATCCTCTAAAAGAGGGTCACGTGACGGATTATAGAAAATAGGAATAGAATCAATCTCAAAGTGAAAGTACTCATAATCCGGAAGAGAGATATCAGCATGAATAGTGGGATTGCCACTACTCGTCTCTTCAAATCGAAAAATTTCAAGCTCGGGTAAAGAATCACTATCCATAACGGGGATAGGAGAAAAATTCGGAGGATCATTCAACGCCTCAATACGGGAGATAAGAAGATTGACATTCAACAACGTTTCACGTAAAGCTTCATCTCAGATTTCCGTGTCATCATCTTCTTCGTCGATATCTACACAAGAGTCGTCATCACTCGTAGTATACTCATTGTGAGAATCGGAATAACTTTCGACTTCATCATAATCTTCATTGTTCATCGGAGGAAGAGAAGTTAATGGTTCTTCATTCAATAACTCTTCAAGTACACGAATATCTTCCTCCGGATCAAAATTAGCATCGTCGACCATTGTCGGAATGGTATCATTAACAAGAAATGCCTCGATCTCATCTGAAACGACATCACTCCCTTCAACCGGTGTGAAAGAAGGATGGAAAGTAGAATCACCGTTAGAATTTTCCCCGGACTCACTTTGGATTGGAACGAGGTTCTCAACACTTGACTCATTGAATTCGTCCGATTCCGTTGCCGGAATAGTGTCAAGAGGCTCGTCCCCCATTATTAGAGAGTCCACGGGCTCTACGGGAGAAGAGATAGAATCATTTTGAGGGTTTATATTGATCGTAATCGTGGAATCATCATCGTATAAACAACACTCACAAAATTGGAATTTTCTTTCTTCGACACGAGGTACTTCCATCGATCTCTCATTAGGCTCGGGAGTAGATGTATAACGTTTATTCACCATCTCTTTCAACTTATCCATCATTGATTTAAGTTCAAGAATATCATTATTGAAATTGGAAGTTTGTGGGGATTGATAAAAATCATTAGAATCGTAACAAGAATTAGGTTCATGATAATAATTTTCAAACGATCCCCCACAATTTTGAAAACTCGATGTATTTTGAAAATCACCATTGTAGCACGAATTTGGCTCATAAAAATCATTTTGAGGAAAATTATTGAAGCTCGGATCGTAATCGAAAGACGTGTGAGCATTCGGAGCATAGCACATACAATCGGTGTATCCACATCCGTCACAAAAACATTGCCCACACGGCCTTCCTTCTTCGGACGGGTTTCCACAATTATAGCAATAAAACGCAGGTGGTGGTGGTGTATAAAAATTGGGAATATTAGACGAATTGTTGAACGAATTTTGATTATATGTATGAGAATTACAATTCAAACAAACGCCATCACGAATATTATCTCCACATTCGTCGCACGTACACCACACACACAACCCTCCGAAGAACGGTTCTCCACAATTATTACAAAACGTATCCATTAGAATTAAACGTAAGAGGGATTGAGAAGAAGAATCAAGTATGAGAGGATAAGAAGATTATTTATGTTTTTGATTTTTTTTTAAAAATTTTATATTTTTTATATTTTTTAGAGAAAATATATACAAGATAGTCGAAAACTTAACACAACACGATTTTTCAAGACGAATATTCAAAACTCACGTCCACTTTCCCCGGAAGCGGCGCCATTTTTGATATAGTCATAATTATTCCGAAGAAATACCGGTGAAAGTATTTCCCGGGTCGTTCTCCCAGCGAAGGTGAAATGGAATCGTGAATAACCGGATCGAGAAATCGTGTCGTGAAAAGCGGGAAAATGGAAAATATGGTTTTGGGTTTCAAATTATACTAAGAAGTAGTAAAATATGAAGAATATACGATCTAGATATGTACGGACGTTAAAAACGTGAAAACGGAAATTCAAACGCGAAAATTACGTAAACGTACGAAATAAAACGCGACTTATATACAAGAAATGATCCTACGAACGTGAAACAAGTTTCTAAAAATCTAAAATGATAAAAGAAAATTTCTAGAAAAAGAAAAATATTTTTTGGACTTTTTATTTATTTTCTAGAATTTATTTTCTATTTAATGAATTAAAAAGTAATTAAAAATAAAAGTAAATATAAAAAATAATGGGAAAATTATGAAAACTATTCTGGAAAATCTAAAATATTGTAAAAGAATTTTCAAAACTATTTTTGTATTTTTCAGGGCTTTTTTCTATTTTTTATGGATTTTTGGAATTTAAAAATGATTTTAAACTAAAAGAAATTAAGAAAAATAGCAAATGACCTCAGAAAATTATGAAAAATTACCAGAAATTCTAAAATATTGTAAGAAGCTTGCAGAAAAATTTTGAAAATAAAAAGATAAGCAGAAGTGCTTAAACAGGCCAAAATAGCTTATGGCAAGTGCTTATTAATAAGCACTTGCCACAAAACTTAACCAAAATGAAACCACTACTGTATTATACTATAACAAGCTCAGATAAGCTAAGAAATGAACATATGAAACACAGAATCAAAGGATGCAAGCTAATAAGCAATTACACAATAAGCAAAATCTTAAGCACTAGTTCAAACAGAATAAGCTATAAGGAGTAGATCATATACAACTCTCATTCAACTGAAATGAGACTCAGAAACAATCAAAAAGCACAGACATAAGCTCAGATAATCAAAAGCAGCCCTCAATCCAAAACAGTTAATAAGCTCAAACCACTACAAAGCAGATGCAATAAGCTGAATCCTAATAAGCTGAAGACTAAAATTATGGGAGCAAATGATAGAATACCATACTGAGATTCTATAAAACAAAAAAACTAGTCCTAAAGCTATGATCTTCTACGCCTAATGGTGCCATGAAAGTGAGCTCAGAACTGAAATGCAGGGGAGATTAAGCTCAATCATACAACTTCCAATTTCAATTCTGATAAGCAGATAAGCTCCAACCTAGATTTTATTATTGATAAAGATTAACAAGCTGCTCAAGAACACAAATCAACAAGCTCATTAAATTTCCAACTAGAAATAAATCATACAAGTGCTCTCAACTATCTGACCAAAAACTGAATTTGAACTAGTTTTGACTATAAGAGTTGCAACCAAAGTTTGACTAAAATGAAATTCTATTCATCAAATCTGATTTTAAATGTAACATAAAGACTACTTAACACTAGATTATCCTACTAAAGTCCTATTGCTATCATTCTTCAAAATTACAGCAGCAATCATAACCATATAAACTAAACTCATGAGATCTTAGTTAATCTTGACTTTTCTAACTTAAACCTACTGATATTAAGACCTATTCTACCTATATAAACCTAAACTAAGCTTAAGGAACCAAATTAGCAACAAGAAAACAATTTGAAAACAGAATTTGAGCCTGATCCAAAAACCCCTGAATGAGCTGATCTACACTAAGTTGCTGAGTTCTAATCCATCATTCTACCAACTAATGTTCTAACTGAGTTCTCTAACTGTATTAGAAGCTAATTCAACAATAAAAATGCATCAAACATCAACCTCTAACAACCACAACTCAGATCCGCATATATCATAAAAAATCAAACAGTAGCAACAATTAAACTAAGATTTAGTATCCAATATCCAATCATGAACACGATCAAAGCTATACTAACTATATTAAACAGATATAAGGTAACAAAAACAAATTACACTATGAAATGAGATTTGAAGCTTAAAAGTAAAAAGTGAGATCTTACAAGTACAAGAGCCCTAACTGAAATAGGGGAAGAACACAGACCATAGCCTATCTTTGGATAGGCTTACATAATTCCAGATACCATTACACTAACACCAGATTACCCAGAATCATCACCATCTTACCCCTATGACTTTTGTTGATCGGATCACCAATTACCATTCAAAGTAGAGATTAAACAGAAACTAATCACGAGCTTATGAAAAACTTGAATGAGCTTATGAAAGTAGATTAGAAAGTTCATAAACAGAATTGAAAAGCAGTAAATTGCTTGAAATTTAGATGACAAGAAAATTAAATGAAAACTCAAATTTATTGAAAACTTAAATCATTACAAAGCTTGAAAAGTAAAAAAAAACTGAATTTAAAAGCTGATACAAAATAAGCTAAAAGCTAAATTTATTCTACTCCTAAGCTTAAGTATACTACTCCTACTCCTATTACTAACACCTTCAAATCGTGAGTGTGGTGTCCTATTTATAGCTGAAGTGAGGAGAGGTGCTCAGAAGTATCCAGAAGTAGAATCCTCCATGGAATATTCTTTCTAGATCCTTGGTGACACACTTCAACCAATCAGAGGCTTGGAATTCATCTGGTGACGCGTCTTGACCAATCCACAGCTTCCACTTGTCATTCCTTTGGTGTCAGACTCTGCCAAGGTGTCAGGTCTTGAGTGATTTGACCTTTTAGCCCTTAATACGAGGTTAACATTGGTTGGGAGAGGGTAATTGGGAGAGGTAATTTTTAGGGTTCTAAGTTCTGGGGTGTGGGTGATTTGGGGGTAAAAAGGCGCGGTGTGTGTTTATTTATTATATTTTGGTTTGTGGACCGGGTCAAGAATTTGGTGGATGGGCTTTGGGGTTGTAATGGTGTGTTGGGCCTGGGTTGATATTAGTGAATTGGACTTTGTGTTTTAATTTTGGATCAAACCTTTGGCAGATTTTTGGTATTATAATTTCAAGGACCAAAAGTGTACTTAGTGAAACTATGAGGGCCAATTCTGCCATTTCTGAGAAATATTATCCAAAGGTTATTCTTGACAACTTTGATTCTTCAAGGGTGGACTTTGACAAATTGAGCTCAAATATGATCCAAGCTTGAAAACAGCTTCCCGGCACCAGCTTTTGAACCTTTCATACTCTCGTGCCCGTTTTTCCGGGTTTTTGCTTGTTTTCCGTAATATCCGTACCTGCACATCACAAATATAGAAACACGTGTTTTCTTGGCATTTGTTAGCTCAAATAGTCATTTTTGGGTCGATAAACAGTAATGAAAAAGGTGTGTAATTAATACACACCACCTATCTTCAGGTTTGTTTCCTAGTTTCATAACATATACACCTCCTTTCCTAATACCTCTACCTATAATTTTTCCATTCTTAACTATTTCGCTATCTTCTTCGGAAAAGATAACTTTAGATTTATTATCGCATATTTGGCCTACACTAAGTAAGTTATGTGTTAAATTATTAACATGTTCAACATTTTCAATAGTAAGTGAGTCTTGAGAAATCGTACCTTTGCCAATAATTTTTCCACGCAAGTCACTACCAAAAATAACGTTACCTCCGTTGTATGCCTTATATGTAGAGAATAGCTTTCGGTTCCCTGTCATGTGCCTTGAGCATCCACTATCCTTGATCCATTCGTCAGGCTCCAAGTCAATTCCAAGGCATATTTCGTCGGTTGCTTTTGCCATGAAACACTTTTCTTCTCTTGGTTTTTCCACTTTGTAACACCCCCAAAATACCGCAGTGGAAGACTGTGTCATAGGGGTACTACTTCATAATACAAAGTACAAGTTATAGAAAACGAACTCTAAATGAGACGTTTTGAAAAGTTACCATTCGATTAATGAATTCAAAGTTACAAACATGAGATTCCAAAGTATGATACATAAATGTATACAAAATGTTTTGAATGGTAAATGATAAAAGCGTAAGTCTTCAGAATATGCAGCTTGACTCTAAGTTCCACGCACTAGCTATCGCCTTACTAACCTGAGATAAACATGCTAAAGTGTCAACACAATGGTTGGTGAGTTCATAGAGTTTGTCTTAAAACAGTTGAAAAAGCCTTAAAGAATGATCACACAGCAAAGGCATCGTGAATCCACTCAGTTACAAGTCCCACCATAAGAGACTTGTAACCTGTGTGTTCCCAACCCACTGCTAACATATAGTATAATAAAGACATGTATAAGTTCATCAAAACAATTAAGCAATTAGTAGTGAGTCTCTACTTCATCTCCGAAGACCTCACTTTTATGATGTATCCAACATTCGCAAATGTTAGGATGTATCAAAGACAACTGGGAGCCACTTCCCAAAGAAAACTGGGAGCCACTTCCCAAAGATATAAGTTTACTGGGAGCCACTTCCCAAAGATAACTGGCAGTCATGTATGTATGAAATCAAGTATAATGCCATCAAGTATAAGACAATCAAAAACAATCAAGTATAAATGTTTTGAGTATTTGTACAAGTAAGCAAGTAGTTGTGCATGTATCCCCCCCAAAGAGTTAAAACAAGTATGAAAAAGTAGGGGCTATGACTCACCTTAAGCTTAAGTGATGTGAAATCAAAGTGGTAGTCGAATCATGAAAGTCTCTAAGAGCAGCCTATAATAGAATGTTGCGACTTAGGTTTGGAGTAACGTCTAAGAATACGAAGAATTGCCTATATATGTCTTGCATAATGTTCATGATGTAGTACTTAGTATATAGTGTAAGTCTTTGAATATAAGTGGTTTATGAAACATGTATAGGTTGTATATCTCTTACTACCGTTCGGGCCGACATAATTCAGAAGTCATGGAGTAAACGTTCGAGGAGCCAGGACACTTTAATTCGTAAATCCACAACTTGTCTCGACGGCTTACTTAATGAACTCCTCACATGAGGCTCCCTACTATTGTAGTATTTGATAACATATATATAAGTTTTTGATCTTTAAAAGTTATATGGTCTTTAGCCGTGGCTTTGCCGTGACCTTGGTCATTGTTACCATGATCTTGAGACTCAACCTTGGCTTTAGCCATGGTTGTAGTCTTGGCTTTAGGTCATTAGACCTCTTGGTCTTAGTAAAACATAACTATTATATAGTGATTTTGGTCTAAAAATGGGCTGTTAAGAATTTAAAGAAATTATCACTCGGAAAGCGTTTTCAGGGCTCGAGCTTCTTTGTCCCTGAACGAAAACGGCGTTCCAGACAACTTTCGTGTTTTAACTTTTTGATGAATCGGACCAGAAGGGTGACTTTCAAATTGGCAGAATGCAAAACAGTAGGTTATAGGCAGTTTCGGCGTTTTGGTGTCGCTAACTTCTTATGGCCATAACTTTTGACTCGTGTACTCGTTTTGGGTGATTCAAATTGCTATGTTTTCCTTTTGAAGTCCTTTATAACAGTAAGTAAGTGTCAAGTATTATAGTTATACTATTTTGGTCGTGGTTCTCCATAAAAGTCACTAGTTTGCTTGTTTACTTGTCATAAGTTAACATATGTATATCAATACTTGTTTTATACATTTTTAAACATCATGAACACAATACAAAGACCATATATAGCATGAATGAAACATAATAAGCATGAAAATGATATTGAGCAAGAAAGTGTATTAGGGTTTGCTTACAACTTGTGAAGAAACTAACTAGAACCAAGATCAAAACCAAGAACCACTACTTAATCTTCCAAAACCTTTCCAACCATAGCCATGCTTCCATATCAAAAACCCTATCTTATAATCCCTTGATAAACACTAATCTAACATAAAAACAACCTTTAGTAAAAATCTTCACTAAGAACACTTGGAAATTTGATGAGTTTTTGTGGTGATTTTATAGAATTTTATGGTTGAAAGGTGTTAAGGATCATGCAAGGAACAAAAGGCTATACTTATGATGGATGAAACTTGAAAGAATCATGATCAAAATGGGTTATTTTATGTGTTTGGGTCGTTGGTATTGAGATAGAAAGGAAGAGAATGAGTTTGATTATTTTGATTAAGTGTAAATGATATAAAATGAATGAAGTAGCAAAATTGGTTTGTTATACTTTAGTAGATATTATGTAGATTAACATGACTAGGCTATATGACTAGCTAAAAACACCTTATAAGACTTCCAAGATAAGATTGGTGAGTTATTGATAACACCTAGTGTTTACGGGGCGAGTTTTGGTCCAGGTAATCGCTAATAGTAAGTCGTTAAGTCACGAAACTTAAAACCGAGTATCTTAAAAATATGAAACTCATAAATATGTTAAAGCTTATCAATATACTCTATATTAGCCTATTAAATGAGTGATAACTTTTATCAGGGTGCTTAAACGCTGTTAAAACTGGAAATGCGGGTCTAAAACGCGTAATTCGTGTAAAACGCTGAACTGGAAAACGTAAAATTCTGAAACTATTGGAATTGTCGTAAAATGAGAGAAAATCATATTTCTATTGTTTATAATGTTTTATGGACATATCGGGATGCTAGAATGACGTTTAAACCTAAAAGTAAATCTCGGACACGGCTTTGTGATTTTTGCAGAAATGATCCGACGAGTGTGAAATTCTCGGATTATCATTAAAATAGTTTAACTTACGAGAATATGAAATAAAAATTTTTGATGTGAATAGTAAAAGTGAATAGTAAAACGTGAATAGTAAAATTTTCGGGAATAAAAGTTAACCTGAAAATGCGAATTGTTACACACTTCTTCTTTGTCACTATCACTCCATGTTCTACTAACAAATGCACCTTGATTATCGTAACTCGGCGGCTTTAGACATTCACCAACAAGATGATTTGGACTTCCACATCTAAAGCATTTTCTTTTTACGTAATTGTCACTTCTATTTCTTTGGAACGATTTTCTATCGTCATGTGATGATCTAGTGAATCTTCCTCGTCTCTTGAAGAATTTCTTGAATTCTCTTACGGCCATTGCATATTCTTCATCTTCACTCTCGTCACTTGAGTCACTATCATCACAAAGTTCCTTTTTGGCTTTTAGAGCAACGGATTTGACTTGTTCTGTCTTGACTTTAACCGTTTCCAAATCTTTTTTTTTTTATAATTTCTTCATGGACCTTCAAGTTGCCAATAAGCTCATCTAGTGACAATGTCATCAAATTCTTTGATTCTTCAATAGCCGTGACTTTAGCTCGCCATTTCGGATGCAATGCCCTAAGAAATTTCCTAACACAATTTTTACTAGAAAATGTCTCATCAAGTGCTTTTAAACTTGTGATAATGGTGTTAAATTTAGCAAAAGCATTATCAATTGATTCCTCTTCCGGAATCATAAATTGTTCATATTGTTGTACAAGAAGATCTATTTTGTTATCTTTAACTTGACTATTACCTTGGTGAGTGATTAGTAAAGAATCCCAAATTTCTTTTGCGGTTTTACACATAAAAATTCTTTCATATTCTTTGCGTGGTAACGCATTATAAATAACCATTTTAGCCTCATTATTTTTTGCTAGTTTCTTTTTCAAATCATCATTTTGTTTTTCAAAATCTACAATTTCATCCATTTTAGTTTCAACATTATATCGAATAGGAGGAAAATCACCAAAGGTAATAATATGCCAAAGATCAAGATCTTTTGATTTCACATAGGTTTCGAATCTATTTTTCCAATATAAAAATCCATCACTTTCAAATAGTGGTGGTCTTTGCATAGATTGCCCTTCTAAATATTTTTCAGATTCCATAGATCGTTACAAGTTTTAAAATACAATATATTTTAAAATTCTTGCTAGACGTGGCTCTGATACCAATTGTGGTAAACTAGAAGAGGGGGTTGAATAGTTTTACGTCTTTTTAATTAGTTGTAAAAATAGTTTTAGTGTTTTTAAAACTTAGATTCGATAATATGTGATCTCAAGTCTTGCACAATACAAACAATTATCAATACAAAATATATAACAATGATAAGTAACAATAATAAGTAAGAGATGGAAAGATCGAACCGCGAGACAAGAGATTTATAGTGGTTCGGCTACAAGGACACCTTCCTTGCCCTACTCCACTCCCCGAGCACCTAACTCGAGAGTTTTCTTCACTATATCAACAAGCTCCCTTATGGCGGAGAAAACCTTACACACCAATTTACACACCAATATTCACACCAATCTACACACCAATTTACACACCAATCTACACACCAATAATCACACCACAACACCTTCACACCTAAGTCACAACTTCTACACACCCTCTTCAAATCAATCTACTTCACACCTAGCTTCTTCACACCAATAGATTTCCTAGCTTTTCTTCTTCACACCAAGCTATCAACTAATCATACAATCTATATCTAACACAACTATCTACAAGCAAATATTCACAACAATCTTCACAAAGAGTATGTAAATAATCTTGATGATACACCAACAACTTTGATGTGGAGATCACAACAAGTTGTAATATTTCTTGTCTAGGAAGATAGAAGTATTCTTCTCTTGCACTTGAGAGGATGGAAATTGGATCACTTTGAAACAAAGAATATATATACACTTATGATAAAAGGATGAGAGAATAGAGAAATAGATCTAGATCAGAAAGTTTAGAAGTACAAAAGGTGAGAAAAATCTGAGGGATGAATCAGTATTTAAAGGGGGGGAAAATACTGTTCTGGAGCGTGGCCGGTCCCCTTAATGATTAAGGGGGCCGCCTAATAACATTAAGGGGGCCGCCCTCCTGAACGTTGGTTTTTCTTGTCTTTTAGTGGGGAATATTTTTCTGGATAGAATTTGCCATTTTTGGTTGGAAATTTGAAATCATATATTTATTATGAATTAAACATATTCTTTTAATTCCAAAAGTAATTTTGTAAAAGATATAAGATGTTTAATTGTAACACCCCCAAAAGTCGTTAATAACAGCGGAAGACTTAACATGTCAGCGGTAGACTTTCGGGGTATTACTTCAAGGATCTTTGTCACAATCATAGTAAACAACACAAAGTGAAGTATTAAAGTTTAATTTATTTCAAAATACCAAATATCTGAGATACAAGACATTATTAAGTTAAGAACGTGTTTTATTCTGAAGGAAAATAAGTAGTTTATTATGGTTCTTGTCATGCTTTTGCCCACTCCGTGCCATCCAGATCCGTCTTGTTTAGTTACCTGAGATAAACATGCTAAAGTCAACATAAAGTTGAGTGATATTCATAGGTTTGAGTTTAAGAGTTTGAATCACAAGTTAAGAGTGTATTGTAATCACATACAATCAATATGTTAAAAAAATCAATGTTCCTGTTATTGCCTTAAGCTCATGATACTCAACGATTAACAGCCAATCATAAGTATGTATTATGATGGTAAGTAATAGGTCCCCAAAGATAGGTATTTGTCAATAACCTATTTATAAGAACAATAAGGTGCGCCTGGTGTTTTCTCCAACAACCAAACGAGGATTGTCAATCACTAATAGTACTATCCACAATTATTTACGTTCACCCTTCAGGTGATTAAGGTTCATGATCGAGGGACTTCTGACAATAGTAACTTAAGCAAATAACATTGGCCTGACGGTATTTCAATACCCGGTATAAAAGACTTGTGATCGAGTTTTAAGCATGTATCTCCCCACGGGAAAATAGTTAAAGAGTGGGCTATGAAATCACCTTAGTAGTACAGTGGTATTGTAGTCTCAACGAAGTAAGGAAACGGCTTCACACAACACAACCTAAAAGATAATGCAAGTTTCAGTTGATAGTCTAAATCTGGTTTTATCGCGATTACTTGTTATTTAGTTACGAATAAATCTTGTGTTTGTTTAAGTGCCTAAAGTTTAAAAACAACGTTATATATAATTATATCTCGTAAGTAAAATTATCGATGATTGATATAAAGTTAGTTTTTATAACGGAAATAAACGTATCGTTTTACAAGAAATAAATAACGTATTGTTATATCGTTCAAATTTTATTATCGTTATATAAGTTTTATTCGTATTATATATATATATATATATATATATATATATATATATATATATATATATATATATATATATATATATATATATATATATATATATATATATATATATATATATATATATATATATATATATAATAAGTTACGTTTTATTATTCATCGTTTTAATATATAATCAAATATATATAATAAATATAGAATTTTATCAAAAGTAAATATTTCACTTCGATCCTTAATGTTTAATCAATCTTACACTTTTTACCCTTAACGGAAAATATTTACGCCGTTAGTCCAAAAGTTATATATATTTACATTTTTAGTCCAAATATCAAATCTATACATTTATTATCCTTAAGTTTTAATATTTACAGTTTATACCCCTTAGAAAACAGTTTTTATATTTTTCACTAAAGTTTACCGATTTGGCAATTTTAGTCCTTATCGCTCGTATTTTTGCAAAAATGGTCCCAACTTTACCAAATTCAAAATTTAACAATTTTATTATTTCATTAAGCTCAAAACATTTTGAAAAGCTTATTTTCGCAGCTTATTTTCTTAAAAAGCACTTATTTCACTTAAATGGGCTTAACGTGACAATATCAAGGCCCGTTAAGGTTTCGTGATCCAATGGGCTTACGAACGGTTTGGGCCTGACCTTGGACTCATTTTAGGATACCAAAAACACTGGAGTTGGGCTCCCAGGCCCAGTATATCACATAAGCTTAGTGGGCTTTACATAAGCCCACGTTGGCTTATAAAAGTTTTGTAAAACCTGGTTTTTGTCGAGACAAAAGGGGTCGAGCAAAGTAGTTAAACGAACTAGTTAGGTCGAATGAAAAGTGTTTCCCAATTGTTGGTCATGTCAAAAATGAGGTCGAGCAATAAAACATATAGGTTATGTGTCGAATTTGAATTTAACGAGACCAAAGTGTTTGTGAAAACTCACTTATCAAAACTGTTTTCAAGACTTAGAAATATTCTAAGTCTTTTCCATTTATACGAAAGGGTCAAGTGACATATAGACGTGTGATTTTCTTTATGTAAATGTTGTTATTATGATCGAAACTTGTTACCTCTTGTTAGACAACATATCAAACGTTATATAGGTTGAATAATATTCATGTGTTATGTTTTGTATTAACGAAATAATGAATCAAAGTGAACGTGAGAAATCAATAATAAAATGTAACAAAGTTCTCCGTGTCTCACCTCACCACTTGGGGTGGAGTTCTCGTACGTATGGTTCGAAATGGGTACGTGGGATCAAGGTACTATGGTTCACTCCTAGCAAGGTTCACAACGAGCAAACTTGGTTCCTCCTTGGATCACTTGTGCACCTCGTACTTGTTTTCTACTCCTTGTCCCGATCTTGGCTTGCAACCTCCACGTAAATGTATGTTGGTACGTTTTTGAGTGTGTGTGTTTGTTTAGCTTGTATGGGATTGTTTATATAGGAGATTTAGGGTGGTGAGGATAAGTACAAGAGTCACAAGACTCATGCGTTGGCTAGTATACACGATGGCACCAATTTCTTCACCAATCGAGACTTAGCAATAATAGGAAATGTTGCATGCAATCTCTGTTCACTATCTGACATTCTACTGTGCATTTGAGTTGGTCTAGAAGTCATTGGGCAAATGTGGTGGCGTCTAGGAATATTTGCACACGTTTTGAGTTATCTTGTGATATGGTTTTTGCGTTTTACTTTGGTCCTTTCTAGGGTAGTAAACGAGTGTGAGGAAGTGTAAGTTTTATCGTTCGTGATTATTGGGCACTAGGTGAATTGAGATGAGCAAAAATATATAAGTGTTGTGTATAGAAATCGTATGAAATAGGGTACGTTTGGTTGTGTATCGCGACAGAAACAAAACAAGAAAAAAAAAATATAAAGGGTGCGTTTGGGCTTTGAGCCCTTTGGGCTTGCGTTTTTGTCTGGCCCAGCAGAAAAGAAAACAATATATATAAAAAGGGTCCGTTTGGTTTGTTAGTTGGGTTAAGTGGCCCAATGATCAACGGGGCCCACCTGGTGTGTTTTGTGAGTCGGGTTACGATCAAATAATATTAATGAGTGATCTTGGGAATTTTCGTAGGCTCCGGGAATATATAAATATCGTACTTTAATTATATGAAACGTATATTATATAAAAATATAAACGTTTTATATATATATATATATATATATATATATATATATATATATATATATATATATATATATATATATATATATATATATATATATATATATTCGCGATAATTTAGACTATCTAGGTTTGTGTGCAAGCAATGTTTCTAAGCAAAAGATAATTCAAAGTTTTACCGTTGTGATTTATATATCAAGTCTAATAAAAAAAAATTTTATACGTAAAAGTGGGTATTTAAATAACGTAATAACTTGTAAGTATTTACTAACCGTTGGGAAAATTACGAGAGGCTACATTAATACATTTTATAAAAATTCTAGTGATTAGAAAAATTTTCTTTGATCATGAAATGTGATAAACCCTTTGTTTATTCATACCTTAAGTGATATGGAAGCAAAGACAAATATTAAGCACTAAAAACTTGTTTACGTCATAAGTTTTAGCTTAATGAGTTTATGCTTTGTAATTATCAAAACATAGAGACATTGTTAATATGCTAACAGTGTTTTAAGACATTATTTATGTCAACAGATTTATTTATTGTATTTAATGTTAGTATTAATTGTATGCTGGAATTAAATTTGAGAAGAATTTCTATAAGTAGCATTTGTGTTTGAATCACTTGTACTTTAAGCTTATTAACTTGTAAGGCTTAATTTTAAGTATTCTAATATTAGAAAGCCTTCCTCCATTATAATACAGTATGATGTATAGAAAAGCTAAAGACGAATACCAGTGGGGTAATATCGACGTGTCAAACATCAAACTAGGAAGGTACACCGGTACCTTAATGTATTTAATACTTCTATTTTTAACATACGTCCAACCTTACTTTAGGGTACAGTGTTGAAAACTGTTTCCTTTTTTATACCAACTCTTGTACTTTGTTGACTTTCTTTGATAAGAAGCTTTTACTTATCAATTTAACAAAGTTCCCATCTCTTTATTTTGAGGACTTAGATACTTTTTCTAACTATCTAAGTTCAGGGTGTCTTGTACTTGAGGAGGGTAAGGGGAGTCAATGAGTTGGTGTCATCACTCACTGACTCTGTCATCTTCTTCTTGGTTCATGAAATTCACATGTTGAGTTCCACCTCAGAAAATGGTGAGACTTCTCTGAAGAACTTTGAAGATGACTCCCTGAATGTTATATCATTCAGAGACTTCATTCACACTTATGTTATTTTCTATTTAAATCCAAGTTGAGGATCATAATTGGGCACTAATTGACCTAACAAAAACACTTTTTCTAGCAGCGTCATTTTAAGTAAATTTGGGGGTGTTGTACTTTGGTAAAGGGTTATAGGATTAATCGTTATTGCTGTTACAAGTGTTTAGAACGGTAGAGGTTAGTGACTTAAAAGCAAAGTCTTCCCTATGTTTCTTTTCCTGCCTTACTACTGTATAAGCCTTAGCACCATATATATGGTAATGGTTGTATGAGCATAATTTGGAGTAACTTTCATCCAAACCTATTAGAGATGAGATAATCTCTTCATTTGATCCTTTTCACCATTAATTCTCCTATCTTCAAGATTACACAATCAACTATACAAATAATAGGCCTCAAAAGCAATAAACTCATCTCAAAGTCTTTTATTGTTATAATAGTGGAGCAATTATTTTGTTTCAATTGGACTATATCGTTAGCTATCTAATACATTTGATGTCTTTGTGCATAATGTTCTTGTAGTTCAAGCCACAATTTTGAAACATAGTTAACAAAATTTAGATTGTAGCTAATTTGTCCAGCAACAGTGTTCAAGATCTAAGAGATTACATATCAATATCTCTCTCCTGAATTGTCATAAATTTCAGAGTTCATTCTACGTCTCTAAAACCACCAATTATATATTGTTTGTGTGCTCATACATATATTCACCCTTTTCAACAACAACAACAACAACAACAACAAAAAAGGACGTTTTCGTAAACTGTAATAATCAGAACAAGTTTGTGATACAATTTAGTTTTCACAGAAATAGGAACACTGGTAAGTTTCTTTGAGATTAGAGTGAGTCCCCAATGATCTATTTGATGCAAAAACATATGATTTTATCAGAGTTCTTTATTCTCTCACTACTTGTCGAGATAATGTTGTAGTTATTTCAACCATATATGGTGTTCATACAATTGATGAATTTGAGTTATTGAGGGTGGACTTGAGGAAATATAAACCGATCGATATAGTATTATTGATCAACTTTGAATTATGATAATTCTTTATATATGATAATGCTCGCAGTAATTCTATGTGTGAGAGACTTATATGGTGAAAAATAATTAAGATTTGTAACTCATTTTGGTGGGAAAGTTGTTACTTCTCATTAAAAGGAAAGTTTATATAGAAGTGTATGCAAAAGCGAAAGTCAACTAAATCAATGCTAAACTAAAATCTACCAAACAACTTATTTAAACTTTATAAATTATAATCAGGTACATTTACATTTAACTTCAACTCTATAAGGAGTTGAAACCGGTAATGGAACTAGGAGGTGTCCCGCGATGTCACTAAACCAATGGAATTAAGTTTCATTGTGTTACTTTTCCTAAAAAGAAAACTCCAACTTTTCCTCGGCACAAAAAATATATGCCCCTGTATTCCAGTTAAAGTGTGTGTGTTTTTTTTTTTTTTTTTTTTTTTTTTTTTTTTTTTTTTTTTATTATTATTATTTTTTTAACGCTTGCATGGCTATAAATTATTTTATCATCAGAATTTGGAAATATAAAAGGAAAAATGCATAAGATACAATGGATAAGATACAATAATAATGCATAACCCATTAACTATATCTTACACTCGATCATATATTAATTTTACCTTTCTTTACTCGATCATATCTTAATAATTTATAGATAAGAAAAAAATAACTAAATTTATAAATAAAACTTACGTATTCTTATCTATAAGATACGTACTACTATGACTATATAAATAGCCATGCATGCATAACCCATTGGTATTCACTCGATAAGGTGTGTTTTATACAGGGGCGGAGCCAGGATTTCAAGTTAAGGGGGGCTAACAGAAAATTTTAGAATGACAACAATAGAATTCGAACCAATATATCAAAGCATGAAAATCTTGAAAAATAAATGAAGGGCCAAATGTCCAATACATTAAAAAATCATGTGTTTTACACTAATACAAAACCTTTATCAATCGTGGTAAGAATTTCAATGACCGTTAGCAACTTAGCGAGTAGCATTTAGCCCTAATCCTTTGTCTCATGAACTTAGCGGGTAAGAATTTCACTTTAGCCTTCTGAGTTCTTACTATGTATTCAATAGAATAAAATAATGTGCCCTATTTTATTTATCTCATGAGTTAAAATGATCATTAAAAATTAGGAAAAGTAAATAAAATTAAGTATACAATGGATTGAAGAAAAATTCGAAGAAGTGAATATTAATTGTGATCATTATTAAAAGAACATATCGTTAAAAAGCATTCAATACCAAGATGAGCAATTCTTTTGAGTTTTGATCGATTTGTTCCACTGGTATTTCGCTTGATTCTTCAATTCAGCAGTTACAACTTCTTTTATTTAATCAACACAATATTGAATTAGTAATATTGGTAGGGGTTGACTATTCATATTCTTAAACTATTAGGCTTTTGGGCTATATTATTGTAAACTTATTGGGCTAGTTGGGGGAGGCTTAGCACCCACTAGTCCCCCTATCTCCCCCGCCCCTGGTTTTATAGGATGCATGAACACAATGTCGAGACTAACCACTTAAAACACATCATAAAAAATAGGGATAATTCTATATATACCAATGAGAAAAGTTCTATACGAAACTACATTTAGCTAAAGTACAAACCAAACGATCTCATCCATCCATCCTCATTCCATCCAACGGTGTAGATTAAATATGAATTAAAAATAAAATTAACCTGAGGGGCATTTTTGTCAGTTCACACTAACTAATAACTCACGCTATTTTCACACACTCACACTTTATTTTCACACACACACACACCATTTTCGTTTCTCTCTCTCTCGCTAATACACCGTTTCCCCCAATCGTAACCCTAACCCTAACCACCATCAATCCACCGTCAATCCACCACGAAACCACCGCAAAATCATTCTATTTTGAAGGCCGTTCGTTAAAATGGACATACGTGATGAAATAGCGCAATCTAAAGAGCGTTTGTTATCGGAACCCATTGATAATGTCGAATCTGGTATATAGCTTATTTTGTGGTTTTATAGTTTATGTTAGCGAGTAGATTAGATTTTAGGATTAGCTTATTTTTTTGATGTAATGACTGTTTAGGTTTAGCTTATTTTTTTGATGTAATGACTGTTTGGATTAGTTTATGTTAGCGAGTAGATTAGATTTTAGGATTAGCTTATTTTTTTGATATTTTTGTGGTTTTATTTTTTTTGTTACTGAATGGATGGTTGAATTATTTTTGTTTTGTGATAAGCATAATTAGATAAGCAAATGGGATTTTGCTTATCACTGAATAATCCTATGGGATTATCACTGAATCCCATGAGATTCACATAAGAAATAGTGGTTTGTGATATAAGTAGATTAGCAAATGAGATTTTGCTTCACTGAATAATCCTATGGGATTATCACTGAATCCCATGGGATTCAAATAGAATTAAAATTATGGCAAATATCAGTTTAAGAATAATCCTATGGGATTATCACTGAATCCCATGGGATTAACATATAATGAGTGTTTGTATTAGCTTTTAGGAATCAGATTTATAGTTTTCTGTTTTGTTTGTTAGTTTTAGGTGTTTGTGATCAATTAGTTTTTTCTGTTGTTAGTTGCTTATAATTAATATTATTCTTTTCATATTATAATTTATGTAGGTAAAGTATTGAACCCAACACCGTTGTCTAGGTTCAATCCATTCGATAATTTGGGAAAGAAAACATCGCCGGTGAAGCAGCCTCGCTTCAATCCGTTTGATCTTAAAAAAAACAAATCGCTATCAAAGACAAAACCAGCGGGTGATGTTAGTGAGGCTGCCAAACCAGTAGAGTTTGAGGTTAATGTTCAGGGGAAGGCGATTGTTGATCAGGGAAAGGAGAGTAGTGTTGTTATTGCTTCAGTTGTTGCTGATTTGGAGAAGGAGAGTCAGAAGGAGAAGGAGAAGGAGAAGGGGAAGGGGAAGGAGAAGGAGGAGAATGTTATTGAGAAGGTGGTGGAGAGTGAGGAGAACGTTATTGAGAAGGTGGTGGAGAGTGAGAATGAGGAGAATGGGAAGTTGGTTACATATAAATAAAAAAAGGGTAAAAAGGGTTCTGTTGTTGATGATAAGAAGCTTAAGAAGAATTTGAAGGTGACGGTTGTTGATGATAAGAAGCTTAAGAAGAGTGTTAAGGTGACGGAGCCAGTTAAGACGACTCCGAAGAAGAAGTCTGATAAAGTAATATCAGAAGCTCCTGTTTTGACATCCAATAAGTTGGTTCAGTATGATATTCCAACTCCTCCAAAGAAACGGAAATTAGCATTACCAAAAGTTAATGATAGTTCAAAGAAACAAAAGCTTAAGGTTCCGAAAGGTATAGATATGTCCCAAATCCATGAAATTTGTTTTGATTTTCATTGTTTGTTTTGATCAATTTGTGAATCTAAGCTTCTGTTGGAATTAGTTGTTATTGAGAGTTGAGATTACTTCTGTTAGTATAATTGTAGTTTATTTGATCACCAGATCTAGTTTTGTTGATTATTTCATGCATTCCTAGTTGTAACTGATATATTAGGGAGTGTTTGGCTTAACTATAATCTGAGTTGAGTAACTGCTGGTTTGATGTTTTAGTACTACATATAGTTTACATTAGAGTATTGGTAGGCTTTTATAATGTAAAATCAGTAGGTTTCGTTAATTGTTGCTCATTAGTACTCATCTATTTTGTTCTTTGTCTACTGGCTTCTTTTTGTTCTGTGTATACTTTAGTGCAAACCTGCTAGTATTTTTAGTTTAAAACAGACCTGAACTAGGAAATTATTAGAATAGCAATTGGTAATATTACATAGGGCTTTTTGGTTTTGAGTAATCTCAGTAGTGTAGAGATTGAATTACACCCATAATTGTAGTCCTCAGCTTATTAGATTCAGCTTATTGCATCTACTAGTTGGTGGTTTGAGCTTGATTTCTGTGTTGGTATTTTGTGCTGCTATTGTTTGTGTGAGCTTGTGACTGTGATATTTTAGCTTTTCAGTGTTTAGTTACAGTTATTTTAGAGTTAAATATAGTCTGCTTGTTCTAGCTTTTTCATTTACCATATCTGCTTATTGATTAGCCTTTGTTAGATTGCTTATTGATTAGCCTTTGTGTTTCTGAGTTTCTTTTCATAATAGTTGTGCATAACTGAGTCCATTGTAGTGTTATATACTTGTGTGTTCAGTCCTGATCCCATGGGATTAATAATGAATCCCATGAGATTCACTATCAATCCCATGGGATTAATAATGAATCCTATCGGATTCACTGCCAATCCCATGGGATTATGAATACAGAATGGCATTATGAATCCCATAGGATTCATAGTGAATCCCATAGGATTCACAGTGAATCCCTTAGGATTCAATGTGAATCCCATGGGATTGTATGTGAATCCCATGGGATTTGATAATGAATATTTTTTTATCAAGTTGTTTATATTATGTTTGTATCTTTATGTAGATGCTATTCAAGAGACGGTGCAGGAACAAAGTCTTACTAAACGGAAAAAGCACAATGCTGAAAAAGGTATAAATCTATCTTTTTTTGTTTGATTGAATTCAGTATTCCTATTTATGGCCATTTAAGCATTATATCTTAAGTTTATCTGGTTTTGAGTAAAATGTTATGCTGTTTGAACCATTTAACTAATTTAGTATTAGCTTAAAATTTCAAGGTTAGGTTGTATGAATCCCATGGGATTGACAGTGAATCCATGGGATTGACAGTGAATCCCATGGGATTGACAGTGAATCCCATGGGATTGACATGTATCTCTGTTTTAAAATTTCAAGGTTAGGTTGTTTATATTGTGTGTTTTTTTTAATGTAGATGAGGTGAAGAGAATCAAGGGTAAGGGTCCGTCGAAGGTAAAGGACGATTCTTCCGAAGTTATTCCTCCTGAGACTATGAAGAATCTTTTGAAGAACATGCTGAAAAATGCTTCTGTTAAAGAATATGTTAAAGAGAAATTTGAGGAGAAGCCGAATAAGAAAGGGAAGAAGAAAGAAAAGGTGTTGTCAGAAGATGAAAAACAACATCTAGATTATTTGAAAAAAATTCCCATTCTTCATGCTAGGTCAGCTCCTACTGCTCTTATTGAGAAGTTTTTGGAGGAGATAGGGTTTAGCTCATTTTGCAAGTTTGATATCAGCAAAATTCCGTCAAGGTTAGGTAGGTATGTTGTTGAAAATTTTGATCCTCAGACTTGCGAGTTGATGTTGGGAGGTGAGAAGCGTATTCAAGCCAGTGTTAACAAAGTTCATGAGCTGCTAGGTATTCCGATTGGCGGTGAGACTTTGTTATCTTTAGAAAAGAGGCCGGTTGGAGATTATTTTGAAAGAGTTTGGGTTGGTCAGTTTGAGTCAAAGAATGCTAAGCAAATTAGAGTTAACGATATTGCTAGCAAGTTGATTGAGTCTAAGGAAGTTGACTTCCTTTTTAAAGTCAACTTTCTTACGTTGTTTACGAATACGATGGGAATGGTTGCGGGATTGCAGGGGGAGATAAACTTTGATGTTGTTAGGCATCTTAGGGAAGATACTGATATTCGTGGAATTGATTGGTGTGAGTACATATTCCATTGTCTTCAAGTCAGTAGAAAACCGACAACTCTTCTCAATAAATACATGGGGCCATATACCTTTCTTGCTGTAAGTTTTAAACTGTTTTTATGTTTGTGACATATTATGTTTATCATTTTACTGTGAATCCCATGGGATTCATACAAAATCCCATGGGATTCATACAAAATCCCATGGGATTCACTGTGAATCCCATGGGATTGACTGTGAATCCCATTGGATTAACTGTGACATAGTTGTATCTTTCTTACACTTTTTTGTTCCTTGTTTTTTTGTTTACAGCTGTTGTATTTAGATTCCACTAAGTACAGCAAGCTTTCTTACGTCCGCTCACGTCCGGCGATCAAATATTGGTCCTCTTTCTTAATGTCA
The DNA here is from genome assembly GCA_030686995.1 of Artemisia argyi. Taxonomy (NCBI): domain Eukaryota; kingdom Viridiplantae; phylum Streptophyta; class Magnoliopsida; order Asterales; family Asteraceae; genus Artemisia; species Artemisia argyi. The sequence continues at coordinate 295,278,625 of CM060708.1, forward strand.
AAAAGGGAGGAGATGGAATTAAAAGAAGAGGTTTTGGAAATGTTAGATGTTTATGATGAATCTGAGGAGCCGGAGACTGAAGGTTTTGTTGCTGGTGGTTCTAATGAGAGTTCTTACAAGGAGGTTTGTTTAATTCATTGTGTTATTTTATTGTGATACTTCTTTATTTGTGAATCCCATGGGATTCATAAACAATCCCATGGGATTCACAGTTAATCCCATGGGATTCATACACAATCCCATGGGATTAACTGTGAATCCCATGGGATTGTGTATGAATCCCATGGGATTCAATGTACTTATCTCATTATGAATATTCCTGTTTGTTTTTTCTCCAGGAATTTTTTAAAAAAATTGAAGAAAAGTTATCTGTTATAAGCAATGAAAGAGTTGCTGTTGAAGGATTTTTTTGTTATGGGCGGTTTAGAGTTCCCTTCCGATCCAAAGCTCGTTGAACTTCATCAAAGGTATGTTCAGATCCTCGAGCATCCTGTCTCATTGAATGGTGAAGATGTTCATCGAGCTGATGATGATGGAGATGCTGAGGGAGATGTTGATACTGTAACTGATAAACTCCAATCTGGTACCGATCCTTAATTCCGATGGGCTGTTGTGGTTCTCTTTTGTACTTGAAACTCATGGGATTTATGTAATAACTTTTTTAAATTTGTTAAATTTATAATTGTTGTAGTTCCCTTTTATTGGATCTCTTTCTGACGTTTGGTTAATTTATTGGATTTGTTTTCCTTTTATTGGATCTCTTTTATTAAATCCTATGGGATTTATCTGTGAATCCCATGGGATTCATCTGTTAATTCCATGTGATTCATTTGTCAATCCCAGAAGTTTTGTTGCCTAATGTTCAAAGTGTAAACCTCATAAGTTTTGTTTTAGTTATTTCAATAGTGGTTGATCCATCTCAAATACAAGAAGAATGTGATGATGGTAATGGGGATGATAAAGATGCCGAGAAGTCAGATGATGCAGTCCCCGTGAATCAAGTTGCTGAACCTTTCTCTTTAACTCAATGGATCGAAAACAATTTAGACCTGATTGAAGAGTGGTTTAATTGTGCAGCTGCTGAGTTTTACTATGTAATATTCTTGTATAATATTAGTGTTTTAATTTAATTTATTTATTTTTAATTAATTTTTTTTGTTTTATTCAGCTAAAGTCGGTTGCTGAAGGTACTGTGGAGCCAATGGGTGGCGATGTGAATCCAGGTGACATTACTCCTCAAAATATGGCTACTCGTGCCTCCGATGTAAGTTTGAGTCCTGAAAAGCGTTTGGTGAAACCGTCTTCCTATTTGTTGTCTCCATATATGAACAAGAAGACAAAGGTTCAACTTAAACTAACTAGGCCGGAGTTCGTTCTTGGGAATAGTGTTTTCGCGATGCAGGGCGAAAAATGTAAGTTTGTGTTTTTTATATAAGTTTCATTGTTTTCTGATTGAATGTGAGGGATTGGCAGTGAATCTGATGGGATTCACATGAATCCCATGGGATTCACATGAATCCCATGGGATTCATTTGTAAATCCCATGGGATTGTATGTGAATCCCATCAGATTCACATGAATCCCATGGGATTCATTTGTAAATCCCATGGGATTGTATGTGAATCCCATGGGATTTACAATTATATGATATGATTCTTAAATGATTTTTTTTCTTATATAGTGAACTAGTTTTTGAAACACGTTCTGGGGAGCCATATTCAATTCGTTTGAATATGGAGACATTAGCACCCGGTTTGGAGGTTGATGCTAATGTAATTGATTGTTTAGCTGCAATTTTGAATCATGAAAATCGTTCTAGAGGCGCTGGTTGTCCATCGCGACACTTTTTCCCAATTGGGTGTATTGTAAGTAATTATTTTTTTATTTTGCTTAGTAAACTGTTTTCAATTCATATCGTAACATGATATTGTAAAATCGCATATACAGCCGATAACTATGTTTGATGGAACATTGGAGTCTGATGAGGATAAATTTGAAGAATTTGAAAAAGAACTTTCGGCTCATTTTAAAGATGATGTTGGTGGCATATCTCTCAATGGCATTGAATTGGTAAAATTATATTTTTTTGTTTTAATTTTTTATTTTTGTTTTTACTTTTTGTCATTTTTATTATGTTTTTTTTGTTTTGTTTAAACAGGCATTTTTTCCTATTCGCAAATCGGGCCATTTCTTTGTTGTTGTCTTCAGCCTTACTAAAAGGGTTATAACAATGACGATACTGGATAACAGCAATTGTGGTGCAACGTATGAGGAAAAGTATGAAGATTCATGTGAACTTCTTGTAAGTACTTTTATGATTTATTCTGAATCCCATTCTGAATCCCATGGGATTAATTCTGAATCCCATGGGATTCATTCTAAATCCCATGGGATTGAAACATAATTATAGTTATTTATGCTTTCTTTTCTTAATAATTTTTGTAGAAAACATTATTTGCCCGTCATCTGGAGTTGTATGGATTCAATAGACATGCTAGCATTCGTAAAGTCAAGCCAAGAATTGCAAGCCTCAAGTGGAAGACCAAGAACAACTTCACGGATTGTGGTGTTTTCGCTATGTTACATATGGATAATTATGCTGGTGAAGCTCCTGGAAAATGGGATTGTGGTTTGGTTGCTGAGTCTAAAGAGCAGTCTGACCAATTGAGGTTATTGAGATTCAAGTTTGCCACCAAGATATTGTTACACGAGATTAATGTTCATGCGGGTAAGATGTATGAATTAGCATTGGAGTTTGATAAGCTTCCTTCTCGTGAAAAGCTGTCTATAATTTTGACAGCAATTAGGAATAGTGATGCACGTGACCTCAAATTCTAGAAGTTTGTCTTTTGTTAATGGTAGAACTATAACTGTTGAAGTAATTGGTTTACACAGATGGTTTACATAGATGGATTGACTGATTAATCCCATGGGATTCACATGAATCCCATGGGATTCATTTGTATGACATTTGTATGATATTCTTTTGTATGGTTGGGATTTGTTTATGCTATTATCAGATTTTAATGATATTTTTTATAGATTTTCTTTCTATTATCTGATTTTTATGATATTTTTATTGTTGATGGTTGAAATTTTAAATGAAGTTATAAAATAATCCCTCCCACGGGATTAGCAATGAATCCCATGGGATTAGCAATGAATCCCATGGGATTAGCAAATGAATCCCATGGGATTCTTATAAATATTCAAATAATGAAGAAAATTAAAAAAGAACCAGATTTTTCTTTTTAAATCATCTGAATAATCAAGTAAAAAGTTTGTTTTCGGCTTTCGCCTTGAATTTGGGTTATGTTGTTTTTGTTATAAGTAATTGGTTTAAACAAATTTAAATGGGATTAGGGAAATAATCACATGGGATTCATTTTCTAATCCCATGGGATTCTTAAGAATATTTTATTAAAGAATAAAAATAAACAACAAATTCAGAAATTTCAATGACTTGTGTTATAAACGAATTTCAAAGAATCTAATGGGATTAGGGAAATAATCCCATGGGATTCATTTGATAATCCCATGGGATTCATTTGATAATCCCATAGGATTCTTATAAATATTCAATTAAAAAATTAGAATAACACAAATTCAAAAATTTCTTTTCAAATAATATAAATATTCAATTAAAGAAGAAAATAACTAACAAATTCAGAAATTTCCTTTGCAAATCATCTAAATATTCAAGTAAATAATAAAAAAGAACTAACATAAAATCGGAATATAATAAGTTTCTTCAAGAAACTTTTGGTTTCGGCTTTCGCCTATTTGGGTTATCCGGACAAGTTGTTTTTGTGTGCAAGTTGGTCTTTGTTCCACAAAAGCCGCACTTCCTCTCTTGTTTCTTTTTAACTCCAAGTGCTTTTTCTCTCTCACTCTTTCGCCTTTTATTGCGTTCCTTTTCTGTAATATTCCCTTTGTTTCCTACCCTTGTTGGATTGTTGACTATTGTTTCTTCAGGATTAGAAATTGCATAATGTTCACCAATCACATCTGCCGTTTTACTTGAAGGAGGATTTGGAACCTCAACCTCCACTTCTGTTTTCAAAGTCTTCAACTTTTCTACAAACTCACCCATCTTCTCTACATTATTGCTTAACCTGAATAAGCAATCGTCAACCACAGAAGTTGTTTCGTTTGTAAGTCTTTCAACTTCCACATTTTTTCCCCATATCTGTTTCTTTTCCTTCTCAATTCAGGTGGTATTATATCCCTTGTCCAACGTCTCAAATTATACTGTTTTGGAATGACGTTAATATCACGGTTCTTGAAGACAAAGAATATATGTCAGCATAGAAAACCATATCGAGCAAAATGTCTACAACTGCATACCACCGACCCATCTTCTATTGTACGCAGTACCTGTTTTAAACAAAAATTAAAAAAAGAATTAATTTGAATTACTTTTTCCTTAAAATTCATACTGAATATCATGGATTCATAACTAATCCCATGGGATTCACATACAATCCCATGGGATTCACTGTAAATCCCTTGGGATTCATTTCTCAATCCCATGGGATTTACATGCAGAGTTTTAAAAATCGCGCCTAAGGCGCGCCTAGGCGCTAAATCGCACGAGGCTCTAGCCTTAGGGATTTTTTTGGATCGAGGCTCACGACATGCATGAATCCCACAAAAATCGCGCGACTTGGGGATTTTTGCGCCTCGGAGATGTAACGGGTTTTTTGGGCTTTTTTTCTAAATATTAAGATAAGATACACGGGTCTTATAAGTTATGTGCATGGGCCTTTAAGTCATATGGTGAGTACTTGTATGATTTGTAAATTTGAATTGATTTTATGTTTATTTTATTGACTTGAAATTTTATTTAAGAAGTTACTCTGTTTCATTAAGTATTTTCTTTACAACATATTATCATGAAAATGTGGCATTGTGCCTCGAATATTAATACGTTGCTTGCTTGATATTTGGGGTTAAATTGTGAGTTTTGTTAGATGTAAGTCTACAAGTGTAGGATACAAACATATTTACTCTGATATGGATTTTAATCTTTATATAAGTCATCAAACGAAAGAGTTGATCTATTTGAGAAGTGACAAATGATCCATTTTAATCTTTATAATGGCAATATGTGTCATGTCTTAGTATTTTAATGTTATTTTGTGTTATTTAAGCTACATAAATGCTCACATATGTTATAAAAACCTTAATCTATTTAGTACGTCTCGCATTCATGAATCCCGCGCCTTAGAATGCACCTCGACTCGAGGCTCTTTTCCTCCCTTTGCGCCTTAGTGCGCCTTGAGCCTTTCAAAACTATGTTTACATGTGTATATCATGGTTTTTATGCTGATAACATGACTAACAAATTCATTCTCAAAACTAATCCCATGGGAGTGAATCCTATGGGATTCATTGTGAAAAATAAGAAAAGAATTACTTTTTTTTTTTTTTTTTTTTTTTTTTTTTTTTTTTTTTTTTTAAATTCATACTGAAAACCATAATTTATAAGTAATCCCATGGGATTCACAGTGAGTCCCATGGGATTTACAGTGAATAAAAAGCAACAAACCTTATAGTCTTTAAACTTTTTCTTCTCCACACTATTGTCTTCCTCTGCTTGTTCTTTTGCAGCTTCCTTTTTAGTTTTTTTAAAAACCCACAGATTTTTGTCTCTTATCTTTACAATCTCACAACCTTCTTCTATCTTTAAATCTTGAATCGTACAATTCCAGCATGCTTCGTATATTTCAGCTTGAACCAGCAGAAATATCGTTCTAGTATACACTTTTGCTGCATGACGTTCAATCTCTAATTCTGTTATGCATTTTGGAGCCGCGTCAAATGTTTTAAAGTCCAAATGTTCTTGCCTATATCGTTGTCTTTCCATTGCTGATTCATAGGACATCATAAAACTAACTAGCGTTGCTCCTGGGCTTGTGAAACTTTTGAAGAATGAGTTTTCACTCTCGGATCTTGATGTGGTTCTCATCAAACCAAACAATGGCGAGTCGATGAAAAAAGCTGGAATCCACATTTCTCGTAGGTTAAACATCTTGGTCACCCATTTGTGATTTTGCAAACCAAAATCCTCAATCAACTTAGCCCATTTCTCTTCAAATTCCAACGGTTCCATGTACATATTCCAAACAATCTTCCTAAAACGTCTCTTGAAATCTGTTTCTACATATATCTCTTTACAAATCTGTTTTTGATATAGTTTTAGAATCATGTTATCAGCATAAATAAGATGATTTACACATGTAAATACCATGGGATTTACAAATGAATCCCATGGGATTTACAAATGAATCCCATGGGATTCATGTGAATCCCATGGGATTAATCAGTCAATCCCATGGGATTCATCATGCAATCCCATGGGATTCATGTGAATCCCATGGGATTCATGTGAATCCCATGGGATTCATCAGGCAATCCCATGTGATTTATCAGGCAATCCCATGGGATTTATTAGGAAATCCCATGGGATTCATAGTATCATACGTGAACATTTTACCTTTGCTGGAATCTTTTGGTCAATATGCCACATGCAAAGTCTGTGCTTTGCTTTAGTGAAAACGGCTTCAATGGCTTTCTTCATTGCTCCATCTTGATCTGTTACCACCATTGTTGGTTCTTTTTTGAAAGCTGTCATAAATGCTTTTAGAAGCCACGTGTATGACTCAGTGTCTTCATGTAATAGCATTCCTGATCCAAGTGTGACACACTTTCTGTGATTATCGACACCGGTGAATGGTACAAACACCATATTGTACCTAAAAATAACATAATTGTTAATTACTCACACAATCTAAAAGGGTGAATCTCATGGGATATAATCTGTGAATCCCATAGGATTTCATGAGAATCCCATGGGATTTCATGATAATCCCATGGGATTTCATAAAGAATCCCATGGGATTCTCATTAAATCCCATGGGATTTCATAAAGAATATCTTGTAAAACTTACCTGTTACATCTGAATGTTGCATCAAATGAGACTATGTCTCCAAACTCCTTATAATTGCATTTCGCAACTTCATCAGCCCAAAACAAAGCAACTAACTCACTCTCTTCTACCTTATACGGAAACGTAAAGTTTGGCACATATAACTTTCTGTTTTCCATTTTATTTATAAGCATTTGTGCGTCACTTTCCCCAATGAACATATTAACATCCCACATTTCATTCTTAAAATCATCAACTGTCCTATGAACATACTCATACCCTCCCTTCATACTCGTTAACAAGTTATGAGCCCGTGTTGGACCAATCTTGTTCTTTGCAGCTTTAACAACGAACATTTTTTCTGCTTGTGTCATTCTTCTTTGCTTTTTTGTAAAATGCTTGTACTCTTTTGGTAGGAGCATATGGTTGTGTTTTGCAATAAACTTAGCAATTTGGTATTTTTGAGAAACAACATCCAATTCTAACCTTATACGAGCTTTACAACCTGTTATATAAAAAAATATTTTAAAAACATGTTATGCAAAAGCAAATCCGATGGGATTCAGAAAGAATCCCATGGGATTCCGAAAGAATCCCATGGGATTGACAAAGAATCCCATGGGATTTACAGAAACTTATAAATATATTAGAGAGCTTTACTACTGTCACATGCATCATTGTATTTCTTTTTTGCTTGTCACTGTCTTTAGCATCTAAAGTGTCGATATTAATATGTCTTGGAGCTCCTTCTTTATTACACATGATGTATTTGAGTTGCACCGCTCCAGATTTTGTTAATTTTTGTCATGCTTTTTTAATTTGAAAACCTCCGGCTTCAGCGTAGTTATCATACATTTCTATAGCTTCATCAAGAGTGTTATAGAATTTTCCTTCTTCTGGTATAGGAATTCCTTCTACAAGAGGCTCCCAATATTCCGATCCGCCTGGTGTCTCAGTGTATTCATATAAAGTTGGTTTTGGTGATTTCATAGAATCTGTATATAAACAGTAGAATCTCAAGGGATTAAGAATTCTGCAAACAATGAATCCCATGGGATTGTTTATGAATCACATGGGATTTATAAAGAATCATAAAGAATCCCATGGAATTCATAAAGAATCCCATGGGATCTTAAATTCTTTAAGATCCCATGGGATTCTTCTTTAAGATCCCATGGGAATCCCATTCTTAACGAATCCCATGGGATTCTTTTATAAGTTCCTTGTGATACATTTATAAATTTGTTGTACAGAATCCCATGGGATTCACACACAATCCCATGGGATTCACACAGAATCCCATGGGATTCACACAGAATCCCATGAGATTCTTTATAAATTACTAGATACATTTATAAAATCAAATTGATGAATCAAATGGGATTCATCTATGAATCCCATAGGATTCAGTATGAATCCCATGGATTTATACTTCTCTTAAATTATTAAACAAAAAAATTAGATTCTGAAAGGATTTACCATGAACTTTTGTAACAGTAGCATCTTCATCAGGTAAATCACCTTCTGTAATCAAATCATCTTCTGACGTGTTTATTGAAGAATCCGGCGGGTTTGTAGAAGATTCCGATCTGATTATTGATGATTTCGACGGCGGCGATGGTGTTTTTGATGAATTCGTTATTCCGATGATTTTCGATTGGTTTGTTGATGATTCCAATCGGATTATCGATGTTTCCGGCTGGGTTGATGATGATTCCGATGTAGGTGGTGGTGTTTTGTATGGAGGTGGTGGTGTTTTGTATGAATTAGTTGGATTCATGATTCCGATTGGATGATTTTTCCGGCGGTTGGATGTTTAATCCGGCGATTGGATGAATTTTCCGGCGAGAGAATATGGCGATTGGATGAATTTTCCGGCGATAATATGGATGTCAGATCTGGTTTTTTGTATGGAGGTGGTGGTGTTTTGTTTTGGATGAGAGAGAATATGAATCTAAGTAGTTTTTTTTTTTTTTTTTTTTTTAATATGATTTCTAAATTACTATCTTGCTCTTGTTTGTATTTTATTGGTTTAATCTAAGCCATTAGATGGAGGGGGAATGGATGGTTGGGATTTTTTTATTTGTACTTTAGCTACTAGTGGTTTTTGATAGATCTCACCTCATATACCAATACTTTCTACCTATAAACTAAATCATTAACACATTCATGGCATAGCTCTAAGGTTTTGACAAGTAGCTAGAACATTCGATTTCCAACAGTACAGGTTAAAATTTTGATTTTGTTAATGTAATGAATTTGATTAATTGGTTGCTTTTTTTCTCTATAAATTATTAATTTAACCTTTGTATTTAGAAAACAATAAAAAACTAAATTTATAGATAAGAATATACTCCGTATGTATAAGTTTGATCATATCTTATATAACCACCTTTATACGTTTTTATCTTATTATAGAGCAAAATTCTGATGATCTTATCATGAATGTTTGCTTGCATGCTACGTACTACTACGACTATATAAACAGCCATGCATGCATAACCCTTTTTTATTCACTCGACCAACTTTTTTGCAAGTTTTCTAAACCCTGCGCACAATGGCCTACAACAACCACGAACAACATGATTATCCTGATTCGCTTGAACCTGGCTACCGCTGTTGTCCAACTGATGTGGAGCTCATTGTTTACTACTTGAAACCAAAGATTGATACAGGAAGACGACACCCCCAAAGCCGGTATTATGAGGTCAATATATACGACTATGATCCTGATGAACTTACAGGTTAGTAATTAAATATCTGTGTTACTTTGGGTTTCAATTGTTGAGTACGAGTATTATGTTGTTTCTTTTCTTTTTTTCTTGAACGGTTTAATATTTTATTAAGACTATCAAGTAATACTTTGTTTCTAAATTAACCAGAAATCTGTTTCTTGATACAACAGCAAAACCAGAATATCGCTCTTGTGAAAACAAGTGGTACTTTTTGATGCCTTGGGAGCGAAAACACCCTAATGGAAACCGATCGAATAGGAAAACCAAGAGTGGCGGTACTTGGAAGAAAAGTCAAAAGGATAAACCGCAGTATGATGACATGAATAAAGTTGTTGGATGTAAAGCAAGTTTATTTTATCTTGACGAGAAGGGTAACAAGACGGATTGGCTAATGCATGAATATACCACGGATAATCCCAATATCCCAATAGGAAGCCAAGAACAAAAAGAGGACAGTAACAAGGTAATTTATTATTTTCTAAAAGCTTAGTTGATCACTAAATTCTCTCATAAACTGCCTTTTATCTGTTATATATATGTTCATTTGATTTGTAAAAGATTGTTGTTGTCTATTCATGCAGTTGATCACTCGGTGGGTGCTATGTAAGATTTACAAGAAGGTGACAAAACCTGCTAATAATAACGTCGGAGATCAAGAAGAGGCATTCGAAGAACAAAACCAACAACTTCAACATGAAATTTTGCAACCAATGGCAATGTTTTATGGTTCAAAGTTGACACAACCAGCTGTTCAAGACCCTCCTCAAGCTTTTGCAATGGATCAAGATCAACAGTCAGTCGGGAATTCAACTTTGGTGTATTATCAGAATCTGTCAAGGCCAACATCAATCAATGGTTTTCAGTTTTCATGTGGAGCTTCTAGTTCTTCTTCAAAGAGATCTCCTCCTGCCATTGTAGAACCAGGTGACAATGATATGGCACCCGTGCCTCATGAGGAGGATATTTATGATAATCCCGCTCCATTGGATGACTTCATGATATCTCCTGCTCAAGCCTTAGCGGTTCAAATGGACACCGGCTCGAATCCTATGACCATGCAACAAATGGCTTCTTCACAGACTTTAAGCGACAAGGTCCTTCAACTGTAAGATAATCTTGATGGGTTAAGTCTCGGGCAGGTCAACCTGGTTCGGAACCAACCTGATGAAAGTCTTCAATGAGATTGAAGAAACAAATAAAGGGCATTTCTTTGGTTTTACTGCCCACTACCAATAACTGTTTTTGTTATGCCTTTAATCCTTGTTTTCATAGTCTTTATGTAAGTTTAATAGTTTTGTCAGTTTCATGTTTTGAGTAGTACCCTGTGTTTAGCTATAAATAGATTAGTGTAGGCTTCATTGTTAGTGTATCAGTTTTTCCTTTTGAAGTAATATACACCTAAGTAACCAGTATATCAAATCTTCTTGCTGTTTTGATTGGTGTTTGTGGGTGTGAGTTCGGGGGTGGGGAAGGGACTGATAACCAACATCAACAACACGCTCAGAACTCCTACGATGATACTCCAAGTCTTTTTAATCAATCAATGATGGTTCATGAAAATGATTATAGCTATCTTGATAAACTAATTAGCGAAGATGCTATGGGCTACCATCCTTCTGAATATGATTCTTTCAATTTCTTGGACGAATTGGATGATCTTTGACTGTAAAATTACACATGTCATGTGTAATACCTTTTAGTTTTAAGTTAAGAATATCATCGATTATATTATTGTAAGACTGCTTTGAATTTTATTTCTGTTTGGTTTAGACATGCATGTTGAAAAGAATATATGCAAATGCATTAACTGATTTTGATTGAATTTTTCAAGCATTATGTGTGTTCAGATATCCATACAATGCAGTCAAAATAAATTGATTGATTTCGAAGTTGGTTTGGTCTAAATATGAAATTAGACGAGTCCTTGAACAAGTATGGTCAGATAACATGATTGTGATCAAGAGATCTTATTCTGGGACATGGTTAAGATCAGTTAAGCGGAAGGTGGACGAGTATGAACAGTGGCGAAGCTAGAAAATTTTCAGTGAGGGGTCGGAATCTAAATTTTTTTTCCTAACGCTATTTTTCGGGTAATATGTTCGGGTCGGACCAAAAATTAAATACTATTATTATAAAAAAAAAAAGGTTTCAATCACTAAAAAACTAAACATTTGTCCGATTCATTGAAGAAATTATAGTTTAGCCTTTCGACCTTTAAGATCCTTGAATTCTTCAATTATGGACTCCGCATCAAACTTATTAGCAATTTCTTTTTCTATGTAGATCACCATACTGTTTGCTAGATTCTGATCTGACATCTTATTACGTAGGCGATTCTTGAATATCTTCATTGCCGAAAATCCCCTAAATAAAAGACAAGTAGATTTAATCATTAAAAGACAACAAACCTGAAGGGCCGGACTAGGCGTGGCAGAGGCTGGTGGTCGGCGGTGGCGGAGGCTAGTCGGCGGGACTGCAGGAGGGTGGGAGGAGATGAGGGTCGAAGGGGCCAAGGGGGAGGGTTTGCCGGTTTGGGATTTGGTTAATTGTTATTGTTCCTTTTTTTTTTTTTTTTTTTTTTTTTTTTGGGCTAAGTAATGGATTTTATTGGGCTTATGTAAAATGGGTGATAGTCTTAAGATTTTTTTTAATAGGCTTATGTAAAATGTAATGGATCAATTTTATTGCTTAATGTATAAAAAAATTTTCACAATTAAATTGGGGGGTCGAAACTGAATATACCAAAAATTTTCTACACGAAAACTATATACTCCCTACATCGCAAAAAAAATTTCGGGGGGTCGGGCGCCCCCTCCCGCCCCTTAATAGCTGCGCCACTGAGTATGAATAAGATGGTAAGTAAGTTATTCATACCCGGTCCAATTCGTTGGGTTGATTGGTGTTGATAATACACCGAGTTAAGACTTTAAATTTAAATTGGGTTGATTGGTGTTCGGGTCCAATTCGTTGCCACAGATGATCGGGTTGATGTTAGTTTTGTTCGTGGACCTCCTATGCATTCTATTTTGGTGTCGTGGATTTCCTCTGTTCTGTAGTTTGGTTCTACTGCAGACTCTTGAGTTTGACATGTTTGGTTTTTTTTTCAAGCTTCTGTGGGATAGTTTTCATGCTTGAGATCTTACTGTGTGGTGGATCCCTTTTGGGTGTTTGTTTTGCTTAATGTTTTCCTGTATGTATTTGTTCTTTTAATAAATTTCTGCATTTCGAAAAAAAAAAAAAAAAAAAAAGTTATTCATACCCGGTCTTGTCATTCATGCTGTAGCTCGTGTGGAGTTGAAAACGAATGTGATGTTTGGCGTGAATTAATGGTTGTCAACAACAACACACGATTAATGATCCTGCTGCTTTTTTTTTTTTTTTTTTTTTTTTTTTTTTTTGAAGGTTAGGGGGTAAGTTCTCTTGAAAACAAAGTTACCTTCTTTTTATTATAAGCAGATCAACAGATGAGTGAAGTTCCACGGCTAACGGATTGTCCTATCGTTAATTAGTCAGATTATCTAATGTTTAAGGTGATGAAAAATCAAATGGAAAACCCGTATCTCAACCCATGTCACCATGTGAACCTCTACTAATGTTTCTCTAACATATGCATGAATTAGTAGGAGTGAAATTGAACCCTGAAAACAAATTAAGACAAAGAAATCGACATAATAACAATGAACAACCAAGTATTTATATTTCAAGACAATAAAACTAAATGAACATTTTCAAGATCAATCTCACATAGCGTTTGACAAGTTCTTTTGCTTAAATTAAATTCACCGATGAATGTAGTTTACTGTTATAATTAAGTGTCATCGAAACCATTAATGCTCCGGATCTTTGGACACGTACTTAATTAAAGTGAAATGAAAACTTTGTGTATGAGGTGAATGTAACAAAATTTCATAAATGAGCAACTCAAAAATAGATGTAATATGTATAATCAGATCAACATTTGTGATCCTAGTCTAATTGTTTCGTTTATCCAAAAAAAAGTTGCCCAGAACAACAAATGGTAATTAATGAATAGACAAGTAGATTCATGTCTAAAATTAGAAACCTCTGCGCATAAGTAACTAGAGGTAGCTCGTAACAACCTCTTGCCCAAACAAAATTTGATTTTTTATACTTCACATTTCCTAACACAGACATTCTAAATCATATATATGTTATTCGTTTGTCCATCCGCCTTTTTCCAAACACGCTATAACGAGTTATAACATCTGAGAAATAAGATGAGAGAGATCGTAAGTATCCACATCGGCCAAGCCGGAATCCAAGTAGGCAATTCATGTTGGGAGCTTTATTGCCTCGAACATGGAATTCAACTCGATGGCTTCATGTCTAGGTTTGCATATTCCCTAATTGTTCTCTTTGGTTTTTGTTGTATTAGATAACTTTCATTGGTTTTGTTTTGCATCAATAGGACAATAGATATATCCTTAAACTATCAAGAACATCATAATATCATATCATATGATTATTGGAGCACAAAGCATCGTATTCTAAAGTCAAATGGGGCTACAATAATGTGATGCTTTAATTTGCCTAAGTTAACTCATTTACAACATTCATTTGTATAGGAAAACTAAAGACGAATACCAGTGGGGTAATATCGACGTGGCAAACATCAAACTAGGAAGGTACACCGGTATCTTACATTATTTGATGCTTCTATTTTTGACATACGTCCAAACTTGCTTTAGGGTATAGAGTTGAAAATTGTTTTCCCTTTTTATATCAACTCTTGTACTTTGTTGACTTTCTTTGATTAGTAGCTTTCACTTATCAATTTAGCAAAGTTCCCACCTCTTTATTTTGAGGACTTAGATACTTATCCTAAGTATCTAATTTCACGGTGTCTTGTACTTGAGGAGGTTAAGGGGAGTCAGTGAGTTGGTGTCATCACTCACCGACTCTATCATCTTCTTCTTGGTTCATGAACTTCACTTGTTGAGTTCTACCTCAAAAAGTGGCGAGACATCTATGAAGTACTCTGAAGACGACTCCCTAAATGTTATATCATTCGGAGACTTCATTTACACTTATGTTATTTTCTATTTAAATCCAAGTTGAGGATCATTAGGCACTGGTTGACTTAACAAAAAGACTTTTTCTAGCAGCGTCATTGTAAGTAAATTTGGGGGTGTTGTACTTTGGTAAAGGGTTATAGGATTAATCGTGATTGTTGTTATAAGTGTTTAGAATGGTAGAGGTTAGTGACTTAAGAGCAAAGTCTTCCCTATGTTTCTTTTCCTGCCTTAATACTGTATAACCCTTAGCACCATATATATGGTAATGGTTGTATGAGCATAATTTGGAGTAACTCTCATCCAAAGTTATTAGAGATGAGATAATCTCTTCGTTTGATCCTTTTCACCATTAATTCTCCTATTTTCAAAATTACGCAATCAACTGTACAAATAAGGGGCCTCAAAAGCATCAAACTCATCTCAAAGTCTTTTACTGTTATAATAGTGGAGCAATTATTTTGTTTCAATTGGACTATATCGTTAGCTATCTAATATATTTGATGTCTTTGTGCATAATGTTCTTGTAGTTCAAGCCACAATTTTGAAACATAGTTAACAAAATTTAGATTGTTGCTAATTTGTCTAGTAACAGTGTTCAAGATCTAAGAGATTACATATCAATATCTCTCTCCTGAATTCTCATAAATTTGAGAGTTCACTCTACGTTCTCTAAAACCACCAATTATATATTGTTTGTGTGCTCATACATATATTCACCCTTTTAAACAAAAACAACAACAAAAAGGACGTTTTCGTAAACTGTAATAATTAGAACAAGTTTGTGATACAATTTAGTTTTCAAAGAAATAGAAACACTGGTAAGTTTCTTTGAGATTAGAGTGAGTCCCCAATGATCTATTTGATGCAAAAACATATGATTTTATGAGAGTTCTTTATTCTCTCACTACTTGTCGAGATAATGTTGTAGTTATTTCAACCATATATGGTGTTCATACAATTGATGAATTTGAGTTATTGAGGGTGGAATTGAGGAAATATAAACTGATCGATATAGTATTATTGATCAACTTTGAATTATGATAATTCTTTATATATGATAATACTCGCAGTAATTCTATGTGTGAGAGACTTATATGGTGAAAAATAACTAAGATTTGTAACTCATTTTGGTGGGAAAGTTGTTACTTCTCATTAAAAGGAAAGTTTATATAGAAGTGTATGAAAAAGCGAAAGTCAACTAAACTAAAGCCAAACTAAAAGCTACCAAACAACTTATTTAAACTTTTTAAATTATAATAAGGTACATTTACATTTAACTTCAACTCCATAAGGAGTTGAAACCGATAGCGAAACTAGGAGGTGCCCCGCGATGTCACTGAACCAATGGAATTAAGTTTCATAGTGTTACTTTTCCTAAAAAGAAAACTCCGACTTTTCTCAGCACAAAAAAATATGTGCCCTTGTATTCCAGTTAAAGTTTTTAATTATTTATTTTATTTTATTTTATTTTTAATGCTTGCATGGCTATAAATTATTTTATCATCAGAATTTAACAATATAAGAGGAAAAATGCATAAGATACAATGGATAAGAAACAATAATAATGCATAACCCATTAACTGTATTTTATACTCGATCATATATTAATTTTACCTTTGTATTTACTCGATCATATCTTAATAATTTATGGATAAGAAGAAAAAAAACTAAATTTATAAATAAAACTTACATATTCTTATCTATAAGATACGTACTACTATGACTATATGAATAGCCATGCATGCATAACCCATTGGTATTCACTCGATAAGGTGTGTTTTATAGGATGCATGAACACAATGTCGAGACTAACCACTTAAAACACATCATTAAAAATAGGGATAATTCCATTACCAATACTTTCTACATCTTTTTCCTAATAAAACAAAACTCCTATTGGGAATTTTTCATTTCAAAAAAATCAATTCATACCTTATTTGGTAATATTTTTTATAAATTGATTTTTTTAAATATGTTTAATTAAAAAAAACCCTAAATACTTTCTTTTTTTGGCAAAGTATTAGTAAATTCGTTTTTTGTGATAAATTGAGCTAAAAAAATACATGTATCAAAAATTACAAGATAAAAAGCTATGGGAAGGTGGGGTAACCTAAAAATATTAAAGGGTCTAATATGTAATTTGAAACTAACAAAATCACAATCACCCCCAATCTTTTCTCTCCCCCACACACTAAATCAAATGCGTTCCTAACCCTAAATTGTTGGCCCAAAGTTTCTGTTTGTGTTTGGATCAATTTGTACACGAATAAGATTTGCAAACGTAAATAACAAAAGATAACTTAAATATAAACTTTATCCAACTATTGTAATGTTACATGGTATCAAGTACTTATAGGTTTCCAATGGGTGTGTCCAACCATCATAACCTTTCATCTATAAGTCATGTCTATTCGGTATTGTCTAACCGATGCTACTAAACAACATGATGGTTCGAACAGGTATATGCCAAGCATTGTGACCATTCGACCATCTCTGGAAATAACTAACTTTTATAACTAATTTAACTAACTAAACGGTTGTAGAGTTTCACTTCTACACTTTTGGTCCTTCACGTTTTCTTCACAAAGTAACAATCGAGATTATAAGTTGGTTCACATTCTCCTCCTTAATCTTGGTTGTTGCTTTGTCGAAGGTCTTGAACTCCGAGCATCTGTCTCATAGTTGTAAACTTAAGTCTTGGTAAAGCTTTCGTTAATATATCTGCTCTTTGTAGTTCTCCGCTAACGTGTTCCACATTTATATGACCATTCTCTACGCATTCCCGAATGAAATGATAGCGAATGTCTATATGTTTACTCCTTCCATGAAATACTGGGTTCTTTACTAGTGCTATAGCTGATACATTGTCAACTCTGAGCGTTATTCTTTTTTCTTCAATTC
This sequence comes from Artemisia argyi, assembly GCA_030686995.1. Lineage (NCBI taxonomy): Eukaryota > Viridiplantae > Streptophyta > Magnoliopsida > Asterales > Asteraceae > Artemisia > Artemisia argyi. Next base: position 295,296,229 of record CM060708.1, read on the forward strand.
CAGTCAGTTCACTAAGTAAACGTTTTAACCATAAGGCTTGACATGCTGCTGCAGTAGCCGCCATGAATTCTGATTCACATGATGAGAGCGCCACTGTAGGTTGTTTCTGAGTACACCAAGTGATAGGTGACTCTCCAAAGTAAAATACGACTCCAGTAGTTCCTTTTCCTTGATCGGTATTGATTCCATAACTACTGTCACTGTAACCTGTAATCTTGCAGCCGCCTTCCTTCTTGTATATTATTCCATGTTCTTTTGTTCCTTTCACATATCGGATTACTTGTTTAACTGCCTTCAGGTGATGTTCCTTCGGGTCTTGCATGAATCTGCTGAGTAGTCCGACTGAGTAACTAAGATCCGGTCTTGTATGTAGTAAGTATCTGAGGCTTCCAATTAAGCTTCGGTAATAAGTTGCGTCAACTGGTTCTCCATCTTCCGCCTTGACCAACTTAGTGCTGGGATCCAATGGTATCTTTGTATCATTGCTATCCGTCATACTTGTTTCTTTGAGGATCTTGTTAATGTATCCAGTTTGCTTGATGGTAATCTCTCCTCCTGTCTGTGTAACTTCTATCCCAAGGTAATATGCTAGCAATCCTAAGTCGCTCATTTCAAATTTTTCTTCCATTTGGGATTTGAACAAGTCTATTTCTTTCTTTGGAGTACCCGTGATTATTAAATCATCTACATAAACTCCAACTATAAGTGTTGAATTCTTGCTTCTCTTCGTGTAAACTGCTTGTTCGAGATTACATTTCTTAAAATCTAGTGATTTCAAGGTTTGATCAAGCTTCACATTCCAAGCTCGTGGTGCTTGTCTTAAGCCATACAAAGCTTTGGTTAGCTTGTATACTTTTCCTAGGTTTCCTTGTTGAATAAATCCTTCAGGTTGTGTAACGTAGACTTCTTCTTTCAATTCTCCATGTAAAAATGCTGATTTTACATCGAAGTGGTGTACTTGCCATCCATGATATGCTGCTAGTGCTAATATCAAACGAACTATCTCTATTCTAGCTACTGGTGCAAATACTTCATCAAAGTCTATTCCTTGTTCTTGTACATAACCTTTTGCTACTAATCTTGCTTTATACTTAATGATCTTTCCCTGTGCATCTTTCTTGGTTTTGTAAACCCATTTGAGTACTATTGCCTTCTGGTTTTCTGGAAAATCTGTGAGAGTCCATGTGTGATTCTTGTTGATTGAATCTATTTCAATTTTCATGGCCTCAATCCATTTCTCGTCTTTTGATGCTTCCTTGTAGTTACGGGGTTCTTCTTCAATGAAAAATAAGCTTGGAGTTTCTACTTGTTGTGCATGTTGATAAATTTCATTGATATTCTTTAAACCTCGTACTGGTCTGTGATCATATCTTTCTGAGCTTCTTGATGAGCTTTCTAATGAACTAATAGTAGCTTGTCTTTCACTTTCTGAGTTGGGTTCGTAAGTGTGTGTTGGTGGTGCAATTGGTGATGCTGGATCAGGTATTGGATCTGGTATTGGATCCAGTATTTGATCTTCTTCATGATACGTGTTATCTATGTTTTCTATGTTGATTGGTGTAGGATTTCCATTATCAACTTCGTCTACCACAAAACTAGCCCAAAATGTGTCTTGTGTATCCGTATCATCTCCATTCTTATCCCAATTCCACTGTTTCGTTTCCATAAACTTTACGTCCCTACTAACATGTTTCTTCTTTCTTACTGGATCATATAGCCTACAAGCTTTTGATCCTTCCTCTACTCCTAAATAAACCATCGGTATGCTTCTGTCATCTAACTTCTTCAAGTGAGGTATGGTTATCTTAGCATAAGCTGTGCATCCGAATATTCTAAGGTTTTGTAGGTTCGGTTTTCTCTTGTAGAGTGCTTCATATGGTGTTTTATCTTCTAGTGCTCGTGTAGGTACCCTATTTAGAATATAAATGGCATGTTTTACTGCTTCCGCCCAAAAAGTTAAGGGTAACTTCATCGCTTTCATCATACTCCTGGTAGTTGATAACACCGTTCTATTCTTTCTTTCAACTACTCCATTTTGTTGCGGTGAGTATGGTGCTGTTAACTGTCGTGCTATTCCATTATCTTTACAATACTTATCGAATTCATGTGATGTGAATTCTCCACCTCTATCTGTTCTTAGCATTCTTAATTTCAATCTTAACTCCATTTCAACCTTCTGTCTAAATTCCTTAAATATATTGAAGGCCTCATCCTTAGATGTTAGAAAATAGGCCCACATGTAACGTGTACAGTCATCTACTAGTAAGAAGATGAGTTTCTTTCCGGAATTTGTTGTTGGACTTATGGGACCACAAAGATCTCCATAAACTAAGTCCAATGGGTTCTTTGATCTGAATTTGGCTTGGTTTGGAAATGGGGTTCTGCTGTGTTTTCCTAATAAGCATGCATCACATACTTGTCCTGCATGACTTATTCTTGGTATTCCTTCTACTAATCCTTTTCTTGTCATCTTGCTGATATCGTCAAAGTTCAGATGACCTAATCTTGCGTGCCATAACCATGCTTGGTTATCCACATTTGCTAAGAGGCATATAGGTGCTTCTATTTGTAGTCTAATACTGTAAAGTCTATTCTTCGACCTTTCTACCTTCATCAACAACTTCCTATTCTTATCATACAAAGTCAACTTGTTTCCATCCATTATAATCTTACAACCTATTTCAGTAAGTTGTCCTAGACTAAGTATGTTGCTCTTGAGGTTTGGTATGTAGTAAACATCTGATATTATCTTTTGCTCCTTGTTTCTACATCCTAGTAATATTGAACCTCTACCCTTTATCTCTACATATGATCCATCTCCAAAACGAACGCGTCCAGTGATACTTTCGTCTATATCTTTAAAATGACTCTTTGTTCCCGTCATATGGTTGCTTGCACCATTATCTAAATACCATATACTAGCGTCTGTTGTAGCATACTTTCCGGGTTGTACTTGTCCTTCATTAATCAATACTTCTTCGTGTGTCGTCATTAATAGTGATGGTTCATCGTCTTCATAGATAAGGTTTGATTGTTCTTGAGTTGTTGGTGGTTTTCTACATTCTTTCTTAAAGTGTCCATGTTTCCCATAATTGAAACATTTAATCTTCTTCTTCCACTCACCTCTATTTCTATTATACTTATCATTGTGAGTTGGGTTTTCTCCATTCGAGTTGTCTCTATTTCCTTTATTCTGCCAGTTTCCTCTTGAGTAGTTTGATCTACCCTTATACTTGTTAAATCGTTTCTTATATCTAGAGTGATCGCCTTGTGCGAATAATAGGTTATCCTGGCTTTCTGCTTGTCCTCCCTTTCGGAGTTTTATCCTTTCCTCGAATGCTTTTAATTTTCCAGTGATCTCATCTAGGGTGATATCATCTAGATCACTTGTTTGTTCTATGGATGCTACTATCTGAATGAACCTATCTGGTGTGGAGTCTAATAGTTTTCGTACTAAAAGTGATTCATCCAAGGTTTTTCCTAATTCTTTTGCCTTCGTGGCATAACCATTTAGTTTATCTGTAAATGCATCCACCGTCTCCTCATCCTTCATTTGAAGGGCATTAAATCCTATCATTAGGGATTGTAATCGTGCTTGTTGCACTCTTTCTTCTCCAACGTGTCTCTTTTTCAATGATTCCCACAGTTCTCTAGCAGTTTTACAACTTGCTACTTGTAAGATCACATCCTCGGTTAATGCTTGATATAGGAGGGCAATAGTTGCCTTATCCTTCTTATCATCGGCTTGGGTGTTTTCTTTGGGGTTCTATAGTCTCCCATAAACCATGTGCTTCTAATATGACCTTAATTTGAATAGCCCAAACAGTGTAGTTTGTGGTTTTGAGTTTAGGACATTGATATTGTGTAAGCGGTGTAATGGGTTTAACTACAGTGCTATTGACGTTAGCGTCATCTCCACCCGACATTCTAGATGTGTTTATAATCTTCACTTTTGACTTATATGGGAAATCTAACTAGTATGGTATAACCTTACTACTACGGGGAATAGAAATAGTTATCCGGGAATCCTAGTAATACGGGGATCAAATATAGTTCTCGGGATTTCCTAATAATGAATATCTATACTATAAATGTATAAATGAAATCCAATGATGATAACGCAACCTCGTATGTTTTGCGTTCCCACTTGTGTGTCGATACAAAGAGATATATCAACCACGTACTAATCTTTCCTCGTCTCCTTTCAAATCTGGTTGTCGAGTTTTATTAACCAAATTTCCACGTTGTTCCATTTCTTCTTGACTTGGCTGCTACTACTCTGCCTCGTACCCTTGTTATGTATAGGCTTCCTCCAAAAATTTCTACTCGAATTGAATTTCTGGCCACGATCAACCTTCAGAATTGTTGTCGTTGTTTTCTTATTCCAAGTCTCCTTTCTTCAACAAATACTCACGGTATTCTTTTTCCAAAAAAAATCAGCAACTTAGTTGCTTTCTTTTTCTTCTTTCTTTAGTATCCGGGGTACTAAAATTCCAATTACACCAACGTCTAAACAAAAGTTTGTTTGTCGTTCCGCTATTGCTTGCTTCCTTGCTTCGTTGTTCCACAATACTCTTTCTATTTCGTTCTCCTTTTCTTCTTCTTTCTGTCCACACCGTATGTACAACAACTTCGTCAATAGGTTCAGAAAAAACCTATTCGGTATTCCTTTAATGGAGCGAGTGATCAAGTCGCTAGTTTTTCTTCAATTTGTTGTTGTTTCCAAAGTATTGCCAACGTGCCTTTATCTCTTGTATGTACCGGTATCTCCTTCTTTGTTCCAAGCAATGCTCGTGTATGTTTCTGCGCTTCTTTTCTTTTGCGTACCAAGTTATGTACACAAGTTCTTCTAGATTTCTAATCTTCCCTTGTTGTGTTGTAGTAGAGAACACACAAGTACGTTTCTTGTTGTTGTTTAACAAGAAAACCTCCAACATTTTCTGGTTTTGTTGTGGCCTATGAATCACAACAAACCAAGGTACCAAATTTCTGAAGAGTGGTATCCTTCCTGTTTGCAAATTTTCGATACATAGAAAAGTGTATATGACTTTTCTTTTTTTCTTAAGTTATCTATGCAACCCTTCTAAAGTTAACAAGGATCAAAGGTGTGCGATGTTCCTGAAAAAAAATTTCCAGCGTGGGTTTTGGTTTCAAGGCTTCGGTAAAAATTTTGTTGTTTTATCTCGATACAGATATGGTTCAAAGGTTTCTGGATTTTGTTTGATGGTGTGACGAGTAAAACAAGCAAAGGCTCTTGATGCCAAATGTTGTCCCAAAGTTTCTGTTTGTGTTTGGATCAATTTGTACACGAATAAGATTTGCAAACGTAAATAACAAAAGATAACTTAAATATAAACTTTATCCAACTATTGTAATGTTACATGGTATCAAGTACTTATAGGTTTCCAATGGGTGTGTCCAACCATCATAACCTTTCATCTATAAGTCATGTCTATTCGGTATTGTCTAACCGATGCTACTAAACAACATGATGGTTCGAACAGGTATATGCCAAGCATTGTGACCATTCGACCATCTCTGGAAATAACTAACTTTTATAACTAATTTAACTAACTAAACGGTTGTAGAGTTTCACTTCTACACTTTTGGTCCTTCACGTTTTCTTCACAAAGTAACAATCGAGATTATAAGTTGGTTCACATTCTCCTCCTTAATCTTGGTTGTTGCTTTATCGAAGGTCTTGAACTCCGAGCATCTGTCTCATAGTTGTAAACTTAAGTCTTGGTAAAGCTTTCGTTAATATATCTGCTCTTTGTAGTTCTCCGCTAACGTGTTCCACATTTATATGACCATTCTCTACGCATTCCCGAATGAAATGATAGCGAATGTCTATATGTTTACTCCTTCCATGAAATACTGGGTTCTTTACGAGTGCTATAGCTGATACATTGTCAACTCTGAGCGTTATTCTTTTTTCTTCAATTCCAGTCAGTTCACTAAGTAAACGTTTTAACCATAAGGCTTGACATGCTGCTGCAGTAGCCGCCATGAATTCTGATTCACATGATGAGAGCGCCACTGTAGGTTGTTTCTGAGTACACCAAGTGATAGGTGACTCTCCAAAGTAAAATACGACTCCAGTAGTTCCTTTTCCTTGATCGGTATTGATTCCATAACTACTGTCACTGTAACCTGTAATCTTGCAGCCGCCTTCCTTCTTGTATATTATTCCATGTTCTTTTGTTCCTTTCACATATCGGATTACTTGTTTAACTGCCTTCAGGTGATGTTCCTTCGGGTCTTGCATGAATCTGCTGAGTAGTCCGACTGAGTAACTAAGATCCGGTCTTGTATGTAGTAAGTATCTGAGGCTTCCAATTAAGCTTCGGTAATAAGTTGCATCAACTGGTTCTCCATCTTCCGCCTTGACCAACTTAGTGCTGGGATCCAATGGTATCTTTGTATCATTGCTATCCGTCATACTTGTTTCTTTGAGGATCTTGTTAATGTATCCAGTTTGCTTGATGGTAATCTCTCCTCCTGTCTGTGTAACTTCTATCCCAAGGTAATATGCTAGCAATCCTAAGTCGCTCATTTCAAATTTTTCTTCCATTTGGGATTTGAACAAGTCTATTTCTTTCTTTGGAGTACCCGTGATTATTAAATCATCTACATAAACTCCAACTATAAGTGTTGAATTCTTGCTTCTCTTCGTGTAAACTGCTTGTTCGAGATTACATTTCTTAAAATCTAGTGATTTCAAGGTTTGATCAAGCTTCACATTCCAAGCTCGTGGTGCTTGTCTTAAGCCATACAAAGCTTTGGTTAGCTTGTATACTTTTCCTAGGTTTCCTTGTTGAATAAATCCTTCAGGTTGTGTAACGTAGACTTCTTCTTTCAATTCTCCATGTAAAAATGCTGATTTTACATCGAAGTGGTGTACTTGCCATCCATGATATGCCGCTAGTGCTAATATCAAACGAACTATCTCTATTCTAGCTACTGGTGCAAATACTTCATCAAAGTCTATTCCTTGTTCTTGTACATAACCTTTTGCTACTAATCTTGCTTTATACTTAATGATCTTTCCCTGTGCATCTTTCTTGGTTTTGTAAACCCATTTGAGTACTATTGCCTTCTGGTTTTCTGGAAAATCTGTGAGAGTCCATGTGTGATTCTTGTTGATTGAATCTATTTCAATTTTCATGGCCTCAATCCATTTCTCGTCTTTTGATGCTTCCTTGTAGTTACGGGGTTCTTCTTCAATGAAAAATAAGCTTGGAGTTTCTACTTGTTGTGCATGTTGATAAATTTCATTGATATTCTTTAAACCTCGTACTGGTCTGTGATCATATCTTTCTGAGCTTCCTGATGAGCTTTCTAATGAACTAATAGTAGCTTGTCTTTCACTTTCTGAGTTGGGTTCGTAAGTGTGTGTTGGTGGTGCAATTGGTGATGCTGGATCAGGTATTGGATCTGGTATTGGATCCAGTATTTGATCTTCTTCATGATACGTGTTATCTATGTTTTCTATGTTGATTGGTGTAGGATTTCCATTATCAACTTCGTCTACCACAAAACTAGCCCAAAATGTGTCTTGTGTATCCGTATCATCTCCATTCTTATCCCAATTCCACTGTTTCGTTTCCATAAACTTTACGTCCCTACTAACATGTTTCTTCTTTCTTACTGGATCATATAGCCTACAAGCTTTTGATCCTTCCTCTACTCCTAAATAAACCATCGGTATGCTTCTGTCATCTAACTTCTTCAAGTGAGGTATGGTTATCTTAGCATAAGCTGTGCATCCGAATATTCTAAGGTTTTGTAGGTTCGGTTTTCTCTTGTAGAGTGCTTCATATGGTGTTTTATCTTCTAGTGCTCGTGTAGGTACCCTATTTAGAATATAAATGGCATGTTTTACTGCTTCCGCCCAAAAAGTTAAGGGTAACTTCATCGCTTTCATCATACTCCTGGTAGTTGATAACACCGTTCTATTCTTTCTTTCAACTACTCCATTTTGTTGCGGTGAGTATGGTGCTGTTAACTGTCGTGCTATTCCATTATCTTTACAATACTTATCGAATTCATGTGATGTGAATTCTCCACCTCTATCTGTTCTTAGCATTCTTAATTTCAATCTTAACTCCATTTCAACCTTCTGTCTAAATTCCTTAAATATATTGAAGGCCTCATCCTTAGATGTTAGAAAATAGGCCCACATGTAACGTGTACAGTCATCTACTAGTAAGAAGATGAGTTTCTTTCCGGAATTTGTTGTTGGACTTATGGGACCACAAAGATCTCCATAAACTAAGTCCAATGGGTTCTTTGATCTGAATTTGGCTTGGTTTGGAAATGGGGTTCTGCTGTGTTTTCCTAATAAGCATGCATCACATACTTGTCCTGCATGACTTATTCTTGGTATTCCTTCTACTAATCCTTTTCTTGTCATCTTGCTGATATCGTCAAAGTTCAGATGACCTAATCTTGCGTGCCATAACCATGCTTGGTTATCCACATTTGCTAAGAGGCATATAGGTGCTTCTATTTGTAGTCTAATACTGTAAAGTCTATTCTTCGACCTTTCTACCTTCATCAACAACTTCCTATTCTTATCATACAAAGTCAACTTGTTTCCATCCATTATAATCTTACAACCTATTTCAGTAAGTTGTCCTAGACTAAGTATGTTGCTCTTGAGGTTTGGTATGTAGTAAACATCTGATATTATCTTTTGCTCCTTGTTTCTACATCCTAGTAATATTGAACCTCTACCCTTTATCTCTACATATGATCCATCTCCAAAACGAACGCGTCCAGTGATACTTTCGTCTATATCTTTAAAATGACTCTTTGTTCCCGTCATATGGTTGCTTGCACCATTATCTAAATACCATATGCTAGCGTCTGTTGTAGCATACTTTCCGGGTTGTACTTGTCCTTCATTAATCAATACTTCTTCGTGTGTCGTCATTAATAGTGATGGTTCATCGTCTTCATAGATAAGGTTTGATTGTTCTTAAGTTGTTGGTGGTTTTCTACATTCTTTCTTAAAGTGTCCATGTTTCCCATAATTGAAACATTTAATCTTCTTCTTCCACTCACCTCTATTTCTATTATACTTATCATTGTGAGTTGGGTTTTCTCCATTCGAGTTGTCTCTATTTCCTTTATTCTGCCAGTTTCCTCTTGAGTAGTTTGATGTACCCTTATACTTGTTAAATCGTTTCTTATATCTAGAGTGATCGCCTTGTGCGAATAATAGGTTATCCTGGCTTTCTGCTTGTCCTCCCTTTCGGAGTTTTATCCTTTCCTCGAATGCTTTTAATTTTCCAGTGATCTCATCTAGGGTGATATCATCTAGATCACTTGTTTGTTCTATGGATGCTACTATCTGAATGAACCTATCTGGTGTGGAGTCTAATAGTTTTCGTACTAAAAGTGATTCATCCAAGGTTTTTCCTAATTCTTTTGCCTTCGTGGCATAACCATTTAGTTTATCTGTAAATGCATCCACCGTCTCCTCATCCTTCATTTGAAGGGCATTAAATCCTATCATTAGGGATTGTAATCGTGCTTGTTGCACTCTTTCTTCTCCAACGTGTCTCTTTTTCAATGATTCCCACAGTTCTCTAGCAGTTTTACAACTTGCTACTTGTAAGATCACATCCTCGGTTAATGCTTGATATAGGAGGGCAATAGTTGCCTTATCCTTCTTATCATCGGCTTGGGTGTTTTCTTTGGGGTTCTATAGTCTCCCATAAACCATGTGCTTCTAATATGACCTTAATTTGAATAGCCCAAACAGTGTAGTTTGTGGTTTTGAGTTTAGGACATTGATATTGTGTAAGCGGTGTAATGGGTTTAACTACAGTGCTATTGACGTTAGCGTCATCTCCACCCGACATTCTAGATGTGTTTATAATCTTCACTTTTGACTTATATGGGAAATCTAACTAGTATGGTATAACCTTACTACTACGGGGAATAGAAATAGTTATCCGGGAATCCTAGTAATACGGGGATCAAATATAGTTCTCGGGATTTCCTAATAATGAATATCTATACTATAAATGTATAAATGAAATCCAATGATGATAACGCAACCTCGTATGTTTTGCGTTCCCACTTGTGTGTCGATACAAAGAGATATATCAACCACGTACTAATCTTTCCTCGTCTCCTTTCAAATCTGGTTGTCGAGTTTTATTAACCAAATTTCCACGTTGTTCCATTTCTTCTTGACTTGGCTGCTACTACTCTGCCTCGTACCCTTGTTATGTATAGGCTTCCTCCAAAAATTTCTACTCGAATTGAATTTCTGGCCACGATCAACCTTCAGAATTGTTGTCGTTGTTTTCTTATTCCAAGTCTCCTTTCTTCAACAAATACTCACGGTATTCTTTTTCCAAAAAAAATCAGCAACTTAGTTGCTTTCTTTTTCTTCTTTCTTTAGTATCCGGGGTACTAAAATTCCAATTACACCAACGTCTAAACAAAAGTTTGTTTGTCGTTCCGCTATTGCTTGCTTCCTTGCTTCGTTGTTCCACAATACTCTTTCTATTTCGTTCTCCTTTTCTTCTTCTTTCTGTCCACACCGTATGTACAACAACTTCGTCAATAGGTTCAGAAAAAACCTATTCGGTATTCCTTTAATGGAGCGAGTGATCAAGTCGCTAGTTTTTCTTCAATTTGTTGTTGTTTCCAAAGTATTGCCAACGTGCCTTTATCTCTTGTATGTACCGGTATCTCCTTCTTTGTTCCAAGCAATGCTCGTGTATGTTTCTGCGCTTCTTTTCTTTTGCGTACCAAGTTATGTACACAAGTTCTTCTAGATTTCTAATCTTCCCTTGTTGTGTTGTAGTAGAGAACACACAAGTACGTTTCTTGTTGTTGTTTAACAAGAAAACCTCCAACATTTTCTGGTTTTGTTGTGGCCTACGAATCACAACAAACCAAGGTACCAAATTTCTGAAGAGTGGTATCCTTCCTGTTTGCAAATTTTCGATACATAGAAAAGTGTATATGACTTTTCTTTTTTTCTTAAGTTATCTATGCAACCCTTCTAAAGTTAACAAGGATCAAAGGTGTGCGATGTTCCTGAAAAAAAATTTCCAGCGTGGGTTTTGGTTTCAAGGCTTCGGTAAAAATTTTGTTGTTTTATCTCGATACAGATATGGTTCAAAGGTTTCTGGATTTTGTTTGATGGTGTGACGAGTAAAACAAGCAAAGGCTCTTGATGCCAAATGTTGTCCCAAAGTTTCTGTTTGTGTTTGGATCAATTTGTACACGAATAAGATTTGCAAACGTAAATAACAAAAGATAACTTAAATATAAACTTTATCCAACTATTGTAATGTTACATGGTATCAAGTACTTATAGGTTTCCAATGGGTGTGTCCAACCATCATAACCTTTCATCTATAAGTCATGTCTATTCGGTATTGTCTAACCGATGCTACTAAACAACATGATGGTTCGAACAGGTATATGCCAAGCATTGTGACCATTCGACCATCTCTGGAAATAACTAACTTTTATAACTAATTTAACTAACTAAACGGTTGTAGAGTTTCACTTCTACACTTTTGGTCCTTCACGTTTTCTTCACAAAGTAACAATCGAGATTATAAGTTGGTTCACATTCTCCTCCTTAATCTTGGTTGTTGCTTTGTCGAAGGTCTTGAACTCCGAGCATCTGTCTCATAGTTGTAAACTTAAGTCTTGGTAAAGCTTTCGTTAATATATCTGCTCTTTGTAGTTCTCCGCTAACGTGTTCCACATTTATATGACCATTCTCTACGCATTCCCGAATGAAATGATAGCGAATGTCTATATGTTTACTCCTTCCATGAAATACTGGGTTCTTTACGAGTGCTATAGCTGATACATTGTCAACTCTGAGCGTTATTCTTTTTTCTTCAATTCCAGTCAGTTCACTAAGTAAACGTTTTAACCATAAGGCTTGACATGCTGCTGCAGTAGCCGCCATGAATTCTGATTCACATGATGAGAGCGCCACTGTAGGTTGTTTCTGAGTACACCAAGTGATAGGTGACTCTCCAAAGTAAAATACGACTCCAGTAGTTCCTTTTCCTTGATCGGTATTGATTCCATAACTACTGTCACTGTAACCTGTAATCTTGCAGCCGCCTTCCTTCTTGTATATTATTCCATGTTCTTTTGTTCCTTTCACATATCGGATTACTTGTTTAACTGCCTTCAGGTGATGTTCCTTCGGGTCTTGCATGAATCTGCTGAGTAGTCCGACTGAGTAACTAAGATCCGGTCTTGTATGTAGTAAGTATCTGAGGCTTCCAATTAAGCTTCGGTAATAAGTTGCGTCAACTGGTTCTCCATCTTCCGCCTTGACCAACTTAGTGCTGGGATCCAATGGTATCTTTGTATCATTGCTATCCGTCATACTTGTTTCTTTGAGGATCTTGTTAATGTATCCAGTTTGCTTGATGGTAATCTCTCCTCCTGTCTGTGTAACTTCTATCCCAAGGTAATATGCTAGCAATCCTAAGTCGCTCATTTCAAATTTTTCTTCCATTTGGGATTTGAACAAGTCTATTTCTTTCTTTGGAGTACCCGTGATTATTAAATCATCTACATAAACTCCAACTATAAGTGTTGAATTCTTGCTTCTCTTCGTGTAAACTGCTTGTTCGAGATTACATTTCTTAAAATCTAGTGATTTCAAGGTTTGATCAAGCTTCACATTCCAAGCTCGTGGTGCTTGTCTTAAGCCATACAAAGCTTTGGTTAGCTTGTATACTTTTCCTAGGTTTCCTTGTTGAATAAATCCTTCAGGTTGTGTAACGTAGACTTCTTCTTTCAATTCTCCATGTAAAAATGCTGATTTTACATCGAAGTGGTGTACTTGCCATCCATGATATGCTGCTAGTGCTAATATCAAACGAACTATCTCTATTCTAGCTACTGGTGCAAATACTTCATCAAAGTCTATTCCTTGTTCTTGTACATAACCTTTTGCTACTAATCTTGCTTTATACTTAATGATCTTTCCCTGTGCATCTTTCTTGGTTTTGTAAACCCATTTGAGTACTATTGCCTTCTGGTTTTCTGGAAAATCTGTGAGAGTCCATGTGTGATTCTTGTTGATTGAATCTATTTCAATTTTCATGGCCTCAATCCATTTCTCGTCTTTTGATGCTTCCTTGTAGTTACGGGGTTCTTCTTCAATGAAAAATAAGCTTGGAGTTTCTACTTGTTGTGCATGTTGATAAATTTCATTGATATTCTTTAAACCTCGTACTGGTCTGTGATCATATCTTTCTGAGCTTCCTGATGAGCTTTCTAATGAACTAATAGTAGCTTGTCTTTCACTTTCTGAGTTGGGTTCGTAAGTGTGTGTTGGTGGTGCAATTGGTGATGCTGGATCAGGTATTGGATCTGGTATTGGATCCAGTATTTGATCTTCTTCATGATACGTGTTATCTATGTTTTCTATGTTGATTGGTGTAGGATTTCCATTATCAACTTCGTCTACCACAAAACTAGCCCAAAATGTGTCTTGTGTATCCGTATCATCTCCATTCTTATCCCAATTCCACTGTTTCGTTTCCATAAACTTTACGTCCCTACTAACATGTTTCTTCTTTCTTACTGGATCATATAGCCTACAAGCTTTTGATCCTTCCTCTACTCCTAAATAAACCATCGGTATGCTTCTGTCATCTAACTTCTTCAAGTGAGGTATGGTTATCTTAGCATAAGCTGTGCATCCGAATATTCTAAGGTTTTGTAGGTTCGGTTTTCTCTTGTAGAGTGCTTCATATGGTGTTTTATCTTCTAGTGCTCGTGTAGGTACCCTATTTAGAATATAAATGGCATGTTTTACTGCTTCCGCCCAAAAAGTTAAGGGTAACTTCATCGCTTTCATCATACTCCTGGTAGTTGATAACACCGTTCTATTCTTTCTTTCAACTACTCCATTTTGTTGCGGTGAGTATGGTGCTGTTAACTGTCGTGCTATTCCATTATCTTTACAATACTTATCGAATTCATGTGATGTGAATTCTCCACCTCTATCTGTTCTTAGCATTCTTAATTTCAATCTTAACTCCATTTCAACCTTCTGTCTAAATTCCTTAAATATATTGAAGGCCTCATCCTTAGATGTTAGAAAATAGGCCCACATGTAACGTGTACAGTCATCTACTAGTAAGAAGATGAGTTTCTTTCTGGAATTTGTTGTTGGACTTATGGGACCACAAAGATCTCCATAAACTAAGTCCAATGGGTTCTTTGATCTGAATTTGGCTTGGTTTGGAAATGGGGTTCTGCTGTGTTTTCCTAATAAGCATGCATCACATACTTGTCCTGCATGACTTATTCTTGGTATTCCTTCTACTAATCCTTTTCTTGTCATCTTGCTGATATCGTCAAAGTTCAGATGACCTAATCTTGCGTGCCATAACCATGCTTGGTTATCCACATTTGCTAAGAGGCATATAGGTGCTTCTATTTGTAGTCTAATACTGTAAAGTCTATTCTTCGACCTTTCTACCTTCATCAACAACTTCCTATTCTTATCATACAAAGTCAACTTGTTTCCATCCATTATAATCTTACAACCTATTTCAGTAAGTTGTCCTAGACTAAGTATGTTGCTCTTGAGGTTTGGTATGTAGTAAACATCTGATATTATCTTTTGCTCCTTGTTTCTACATCCTAGTAATATTGAACCTCTACCCTTTATCTCTACATATGATCCATCTCCAAAACGAACGCGTCCAGTGATACTTTCGTCTATATCTTTAAAATGACTCTTTGTTCCCGTCATATGGTTGCTTGCACCATTATCTAAATACCATATGCTAGCGTCTGTTGTAGCATACTTTCCGGGTTGTACTTGTCCTTCATTAATCAATACTTCTTCGTGTGTCGTCATTAATAGTGATGGTTCATCGTCTTCATAGATAAGGTTTGATTGTTCTTGAGTTGTTGGTGGTTTTCTACATTCTTTCTTAAAGTGTCCATGTTTCCCATAATTGAAACATTTAATCTTCTTCTTCCACTCACCTCTATTTCTATTATACTTATCATTGTGAGTTGGGTTTTCTCCATTCGAGTTGTCTCTATTTCCTTTATTCTGCCAGTTTCCTCTTGAGTAGTTTGATCTACCCTTATACTTGTTAAATCGTTTCTTATATCTAGAGTGATCGCCTTGTGCGAATAATAGGTTATCCTGGCTTTCTGCTTGTCCTCCCTTTCGGAGTTTTATCCTTTCCTCGAATGCTTTTAATTTTCCAGTGATCTCATCTAGGGTGATATCATCTAGATCACTTGTTTGTTCTATGGATGCTACTATCTGAATGAACCTATCTGGTGTGGAGTCTAATAGTTTTCGTACTAAAAGTGATTCATCCAAGGTTTTTCCTAATTCTTTTGCCTTCGTGGCATAACCATTTAGTTTATCTATAAATGCATCCACCGTCTCCTCATCCTTCATTTGAAGGGCATTAAATCCTATCATTAGGGATTGTAATCGTGCTTGTTGCACTCTTTCTTCTCCAACGTGTCTCTTTTTCAATGATTCCCACAGTTCTCTAGCAGTTTTACAACTTGCTACTTGTAAGATCACATCCTCGGTTAATGCTTGATATAGGAGGGCAATAGTTGCCTTATCCTTCTTATCATCGGCTTGGGTGTTTTCTTTGGGGTTCTATAGTCTCCCATAAACCATGTGCTTCTAATATGACCTTAATTTGAATAGCCCAAACAGTGTAGTTTGTGGTTTTGAGTTTAGGACATTGATATTGTGTAAGCGGTGTAATGGGTTTAACTACAGTGCTATTGACGTTAGCGTCATCTCCACCCGACATTCTAGATGTGTTTATAATCTTCACTTTTGACTTATATGGGAAATCTAACTAGTATGGTATAACCTTACTACTACGGGGAATAGAAATAGTTATCCGGGAATCCTAGTAATACGGGGATCAAATATAGTTCTCGGGATTTCCTAATAATGAATATCTATACTATAAATGTATAAATGAAATCCAATGATGATAACGCGACCTCGTATTTTGTTGCGTTCCCACTTGTGTGTCGATACAAAGAGATATATCAACCACGTACTAATCTTTCCTCGTCTCCTTTCAAATCTGGTTGTCGAGTTTTATTAACCAAATTTCCACGTTGTTCCATTTCTTCTTGACTTGGCTGCTACTACTCTGCCTCGTACCCTTGTTATGTATAGGCTTCCTCCAAAAATTTCTACTCGAATTGAATTTCTGGCCACGATCAACCTTCAGAATTGTTGTCGTTGTTTTCTTATTCCAAGTCTCCTTTCTTCAACAAATACTCACGGTATTCTTCTTCCAAAAAAAATCAGCAACTTAGTTGCTTTCTTTTTCTTCTTTCTTTAGTATCCGGGGTACTAAAATTCCAATTACACCAACGTCTAAACAAAAGTTTGTTTGTCGTTCCGCTATTGCTTGCTTCCTTGCTTCGTTGTTCCACAATACTCTTTCTATTTCGTTCTCCTTTTCTTCTTCTTTCTGTCCACACCGTATGTACAACAACTTCGTCAATAGGTTCTGAAAAAACCTATTCGGTATTCCTTTAATGGAGCGAGTGATCAAGTCGCTAGTTTTTCTTCAATTTGTTGTTGTTTCCAAAGTATTGCCAACGTGCCTTTATCTCTTGTATGTACCGGTATCTCCTTCTTTGTTCCAAGCAATGCTCGTGTATGTTTCTGCGCTTCTTTTCTTTTGCGTACCAAGTTATGTACACAAGTTCTTCTAGATTTCTATTCTTCCCTTGTTGTGTTGTAGTAGAGAACACACAAGTACGTTTCTTGTTGTTGTTTAACAAGAAAACCTCCAACGTTTTCTGGTTTTGTTGTGGCCTACGAATCACAACAAACCAAGGTACCAAATTTCTGAAGAGTGGTATCCTTCCTGTTTGCAAATTTTCGATACAAAGAAAAGTGTATATGACTTTTCTTTTTTTCTTAAGTTATCTATGCAACCCTTCTAAAGTTAACAAGGATCAAGGGTGTGCGATGTTCCTGAAAAAAAATTTCCAGCGTGGGTTTTGGTTTCAAGGCTTCGGTAAAAATTTTGTTGTTTTATCTCGATACAGATATGGTTCAAAGGTTTCTGGATTTTGTTTGATGGTGTGACGAGTAAAACAAGCAAAGGCTCTTGATGCCAAATGTTGTCCCAAAGTTTCTGTTTGTGTTTGGATCAATTTGTACACGAATAAGATTTGCAAACGTAAATAACAAAAGATAACTTAAATATAAACTTTATCCAACTATTGTAATGTTACATGGTATCAAGTACTTATAGGTTTCCAATGGGTGTGTCCAACCATCATAACCTTTCATCTATAAGTCATGTCTATTCGGTATTGTCTAACCGATGCTACTAAACAACATGATGGTTCGAACAGGTATATGCCAAGCATTGTGACCATTCGACCATCTCTGGAAATAATTAACTTTTATAACTAATTTAACTAACTAAACGGTTGTAGAGTTTCACTTCTACACTTTTGGTCCTTCACGTTTTCTTCACAAAGTAACAATCGAGATTATAAGTTGGTTCACATAAATCACTAAAGAACCAAAGTCGAATATGACAATCAAGCCAAATTAGTTGAAAGAATAAGATACAATCCTTAAGTTTGGTAAGATTTTGGGTTCCATATCTAATTTTCTACTTCTACTTCAATTAAATTAATGTTTTCGATTATATTAATTGCGCTCTTCTAGCCCATAGTTAACTCTGTAAATTATCTTTCTCATAGTAGATTTATATTGATATTGTGTGTTGTTGTTGTTTATAGGAATGAAAAGATTCAAAGATATGGATATGTGTTTGTTATTATTTTTTTCTTATTTGTTTTTAGGTAAATAATGAACCTCTCTAAAGTTCAAAGTAAAAAACATCATGAAATTATTAAGTCTTGGTTTATCGGTATGCATGTGCGTGTGAATTATGGTATATTGGAGTGTGTGAAGTTTTACAAAGGTATTTTTTTGGGAAGTAGTAGTAGTTCAATTGGTCTAGAGATGATTACTACTTGCTATATAGCCTCAAGAGAAGTTTATTTATTTGATTGTGTATTCCCTTTGGAAACAACACTGTTGTCAACTTTTTTTAAACTTATTTTTGTGATTTATGTGTTGTCACATGAGTTATCTCTTTTGCTTTAGTTTTGTTAGATTTCATTATGTGTCTGCTATCTTATATTCGGTTTTGTCTGTACAATTTTTTGTTGGATGTGTGAATTTGTTTACTAATATCACTTGATTACTTAGGGTTATTGTTTGAGGATTAAGGATTAGTTGGAAATATAATTTGATTAGTTAGGGTTATTGTTTAATCTGATGGAGGGTACTTTGGATGGTAATGGTTATTTTACGGGTTAGTTAGTGTTCCATTATCGTTTTCATGTTGTTTGATTGAACTTTTTAGCCTTCAATTGTCTTAGTTTGGGTTAGAGTTTCGTGTTTTTTGCTATTTAGGTTAATTAATGTGCTTCTTGGTTTCTTTTGATGGTTTTAAGGATTACTTGGATTGGTTTGTGGTTCAATTTATTGTTGATTATGGCTGTTAGTTAGATTGCTTTATGATTAGAACATATTTGGTAATACATGCTTTCTGTGTGACTTTTCTCAGATGTGTCAAAAGGGAAAAACACTTTTGTCACATTTAAATACGATTATAAGCCACAAAGTAAGTTAAAAGAAAAGTTACTTTACCTGTGGTTATAAACTGTGTATCTAGGCGTTGCATGAAGGCCACATATTTTCCCCCTTTTTTTGCCTTATTTTTTGGGTTTATGTGCTCTTACCTGAGTTATCTCATATTTGTTCTTGCTTCCTTTGGTGTGTAGACTGTGTCTTTGTTGGGTACACTAGTTTGTTTACGTTGTTAGATTCCATTGTCTGTGTGGTAGCTTATATTTGTTTTATAATTTTTTGTCGGATATCTGTGGATTTGTTTTGATTACTTAGGGTTATTGTTTGAGGATTAAAGATTAGTTGTGCTTTTATAAAGTTTCTAATTTTATTTCCGGTCTATTGTTTTATGTAATTGTTTAGTTGGTATGCCACTATTTAGTATCAAAGTGCCGCAATTGGGTTCTAATTGGTTGTGATGAGGTTTTCCTCATACGATGGCATGGGAGGACGCTGTGGTGGAGGGTTAGAGTGAGGGTGAGGCGGGATCCTTATTTTTTGCAAGGATTTTCTTGTTGTTTGTTGACTTCATCACAGGCTCTTGCTTAGTGTGGTTAAAGAAGCTGTTTTAGTAGCTCAAGTAGAGAAATGCTAAGTTCTTAAGTATCAAGTCAAGGCGAGTAAGCTTCTATCCTCCATGGTAAATTTCTTGATGATAGTTACTCGATCAATTGATGTTCATTTATGAAAAATTTCTTTTATTCTTCTAATACAGGATTTGAAGGTAAAATTCATTAAAATATGATGCAAACATAATTTAAGGACGTGTTGTTTCTTCCACAATTCTTAGTGTTAATGTTGTATTCATATACCTTTTTCAGTTATACCAGAATTTTTGGAAGTGTAAAGCTTTATTGGAAGTGTTTTGATCCCGAGAGTAAAGGGCATGTGTAGAAGCTAAAGAAGATGGATCCTAGAGACATTGAAACAGAAGTTTAGGAGTGTTCGATGGCAATGTTGCACCGGGGACATAGGTTGTTTTCTGCGTGTATAGGGAGAAAAATAGGCTGGAGTCATTCAAGTGCGTGCTAATGATATAGGGTGGTATGGGCGCTGTCCATTTCTTATCGCTGAAGCTACCGTAAACTTGATAACAAGGATTCCGATGAATGCAGTGGCAGCTTACTGTAAGTTTATTTTAGTTAACTTCAAACTTTTATTTATGCTTATCAAAAAATGTAATAAGATTTTCATTTGATAGGCAATTTTGCTTTTGATCAATGAGATGCCAAATTGCTCAATTCAGGGGTGTTTAGAGTTGTATTAATAGCTGAATTCATGCGAGTTTGGGACTCTTTTGACTATGAGTTCCTTACATGCTTATTTTTGAAGAGCTTATTTTACCCTAGTAAGTAGATAAGCATAAGTAGCTTGATTTCTCAAATTTTTTACTCCTTATCTGCTTAAAAAAATAAAAATAAAAATCTCAAACACAGTCTTATAGAATTTTAGATTGCAAGCTCACAACCCACTACAAATTGGTGCCTTAGTTTAATGTGACTTGAAGTGGCAAACACTTGACTTACGCCCATGTATTTTGGTTAGGTATTCGACCATTTGGTCATCCCGAAGAGGAGGAATTGGAGAAGAAAGAAGCGCAAAAAACAAGGAGGCTTGACAAGGTAATGGTTTATCTATAATACTTGGCATGGTGTCTTGGGGAACATTTGATGAAGGTTTTCGATGATCCATATGTAATATTAAGAAGTTTTAGTACAAACAAGTTAACTGACATTTAGTGTTTAGGTAGTGACTATAAGTTGGCTATGGCTTTCTTACTTATTTTTGATCAGTTAATTATGCAATGAGATCAGTAGATTATAATTTTAGGTTCTAATTCCTTATTGGCTTATTATATTTATAGTATTTTATCCATTCACTTGATTACATTCAAGTTGGTGTTTTAAAACAAAAACTGGGTACAAATGATAGTCCGTAGGTATCATTAAATGATCTAGGGTTTTTATACTTATGGTTGATTTGTATGGAAATTATTATTTCAAAATTCAAACGGTTAGAAACACAAGTTATTATTTTTATGGTGGTGTTTTTGTGAAGTTGTACTAATGGTTGATACGGGTTAAACTGAATAGCATTTTTTTTATTATATTTTTATTTCCCCCCCCCCCCCCCTTTATCTGCAGGGTTATAGTAGAACGCTGGATTTGGGCAGTGATTAACTTGAGCATTTTCATTATTTACAGCAGCTATTGTGACATCTTATAAGATGCCGGCTCAGTTACCTTCTATAAAGTAAAACCAAACCTTTATTCCAAGGTTTTATTGAAATATTGATTAATAATTCATTCATGATGTGAATATTATTAGCATTGTTTATATAATTGGACACAAGAGATAGCGGATGGGTTCAAGAACTTTAACTTATCTGATTAGTGAAATCATTGGTAAGGTTTTTTTTTTTTTTTTTTTTTTTTTCTTTTTTTTTTCCTTTTTTCCTTTTTTTTTTTTTTTTGCGTGTGTGTGTGTGTGTGTGTGTTTGTGTGTGGTTTCTATGGATATTGTAAGAATTATTTGGTTATTTTGTTTGTGCCCACATGAAATTGTCATTCTGGGTATGATTTTCATCGAATTAGGTACTAATCACTCTTAATCAATTTTGTCAAACCATGGAAGTATTAATCATTGTGACAAAGTGAATGGCACAAACGAGGGCACTTCCCATCGCCCCAAGGCATGCACATATGGTCAAGCTGCATGGAACGATGGGAAGTGTCCTCTTATCGAGTTTCCTCATGACTTCTGCATCCATGAAAATGCACCAAAAAAATGCTCTCTGTTATCATTGCACCCTGACTGATATTTTGTTGGTTCATTGTTCTTGGACAAACCGTGCTCATTATTCTTGGACAAACTGTCTAACATTCTATAAGCATCTCAGTGCATGGACTATGCTTTGGTTTTAAGTAATTATCCTCTCTTTCTCAATGGCAAGATTTAGCGGCTACTGTAGATGAAAAAGATGTTGCAAAGTTCACTGATGCTGTCAAGGAATTTGACAGCATGACAAAGTTGGTAATATAATAGTTTTATTGTTTTCTAACGGAAATTTTGGTTATACGTTACCGTGCTATGTATTTAAATTTCCTGGCTTGCGCAGTAAACTTAATAACTCCCAACACTATACGATAAAGATAGTATATATTGTATCTAGCGTATAAGCATAAAAAAAAAAGAAATTGTTGTTGAAGGCTAGGGAGGAGGAAGATGATGGTCTTACTTAAGTTAATTTTATTTTATGCAAAAGAGAACTTTTGATTTTTGATTTTTATTTTATTTTTATTATTTATTTATTTATTTTTACTTTTTGTGCTTTGCTGCTATTCATGTTGTGATTTTTACGTGCGTGCATTATAAGATGTGGGTTTTTTTTTCCCTGAGCCTATGTAACTTCATTTGAGCAAATAAATTTGGATTGTGGTGGAATTTGGGTTTCTGGAATGATGTTCATAAAAAAAAATCTTTACAACCTGGGCAACTTTTGTTGTTATTTCGAAACATCTGTATCTGATCTCTCATTGCTTTTTTTGTGCACTTAAAAATGATATTTCTTTAATACTAACATTGTTGCTCACCTTATGTGGCAATTTCAGTTGATTTCATTATGTGCCCATTGCTTTTTTTGTGCACTTAAAAGTGATATTTCTTTAATACTAACATTGTTTCTCACCTTATGTGGCAATTTCAGTTGATTTCATTATGTGCCTATAACAATTTGTACTCTTTTAAAAGAAAGTTGTTTTCCTTTACTTTCATTGGTGTATCTACTGCATATTATTATGGAGAGTGATATATTTATTAATTATGTGTAAAAATGTGAAGTTTATATTATATAATAAGTAGTTGAAGTTCCATTGATTGTAGGTTGAATTAGTTTTAGTGCATGCACCGTGTATTTTAATATTTTTACTTTGATGCTGGTGACGATATGTGAGACAACTGGCAAATTAGGGAGCCATTTTGAAAACCCGCATTACTTTAAAACTTATAACTTTAGAATATTTGAAAAGTTTATTCGTGATGAGATTTGTTGTGACAACCGGCAATTTAGGGAGCCATTTTGAAAACCCGCATTACGTTAAAGTTCGTTTATAAATTTTATTTGGAATTTTTATTCGCAACGAACTTGTAAGACCAATTTTGTGGATAATTATATTTTATGTCGTTATGGGATTTGAGATTTATTTAATGATTCGTTATGGAATTTTACTTGGTGATGTATTTTTAAATTCTCGCTTGGTACTATGTTGACTCCGGCACTAGGATTACCTAACGGGAAATTTTATGACTCGTTTTACGAGTCCGACTACATTTAATTATTTATGGGAATTAAACGTTTGAAATGAGTTTGGGTTTCGGGCCGTATGTTTTACACTTACCCATTTCTTTACCCACTCATAATTATTAGTAATATTATTATTATTATTATTATTATTATTATTATTATAATTATTATTATTATTATTATTATTATTATTATTATTATTATTATTATTATTATTATTATTATTATTATTATTATTATTATTATTATTATTATTATTTAAAACTTAAAAAAATAAAAATAAATAAAAGAGTTAATAAGAAGGGTCCTTGTTGGTTCGGTTCACACACAACACCAACACCCTCACTCCCACATCTCTCTTTTTCTTCTTCTTGACAAACCCTAGCCGCCCCATAAAAACCGGCCACCACCACTGTCACCGCCGGCCACCATTCAACACCACCACCATTTCCTAACTCCCCATCATCTAATCTCTTAGATCTACCCCTACACGCGCCCCATAACTCCATTTTTCACCTAGAATCACCACTATTTTCACCACCATTCGCTTGATTTTTGGAAGGTTATCACGGTTTGAGTTTTATAGATCGAAGGTGAGACGAGTTTTACTCGTATTTTTGATAAAAACGTGACCAAGGGTCACGACTTGATGAGATTCGGTTGGGTCTTCATATAAAAACGTGTAATACTTATGGGTTTTTGATGGAAACACGTTTTCTTAAATGTTTGGTCTCCGTATTGGTTTTTCTTGATGGGTTGATTCGAACCGTGAGTCTAAGACTCACGGCATGGTTATTGATCTGAGCCATGGAGCTCGATTTGCTTGCCACTTTTGGGTCTTGAAATTGTGGCTCATGTTCTTGCTTACGTTGGTTTTGGTTTGACTCATTGGAGTCACAGCTCGATGCCGTATATTGGTTGTTGTTGCCGAGACCTTTGTGGTCGACTTGGCATTTGGGTGTGCTCCTTGGAGCTTTACTTGAGACCCCTTTGATTTTTGGTTCGAGCCATTGTGGCTCGTGGTGTGTACCGAGACTCAATTGAGTCGAGTAGACTCGGGTTTGGCTTGGTAAACCATCCCGAATGTGAACTTTGGTTATATTTGTTTCCTTATGATTTTTGTTGTTAACTTGGTTTTGGATTTGGCTTGGTTGATTATTTTGGCCGAATACTTGTGGGTCGAGACCACGTTTGGTCTCGACAATGGATATTGGTATTGTGAAGTTGTTGACGAAAAGTGTGATTGGGGACCGATTGTGAGACGGTCATTTAGAATGACGGAGATAGGTTAGTCGGGTGCCGTAATCGGACCCTATTGTTGTAGCACGTGGATTGGGATTGTTTTGGACGGAGATGTATTGATTCTTATGACATTTGCATATTATTTTGGACTTGGACAATGAGCCGAGAGTCATGACTCGGACATGTGACCATTTCGTAAGACTCGATAACTATTTACAATTTAAAACATAAATAATAAAACTCGTAATAATAATTATTGGTAATATAAACGTTTATATGAATATATAGACGTGAATAACGTATATATAATTGTATAAATGCGTATATTAATAATAATAAAAATCACGAGTCATATTATAAATAATACGACTAAATATATTAGGCTACGAGAGTAGCGTAATATTATTGGAAGTATTGTCATAATTAAATATTATAAATACCGAGAAATTCTCGATGATTACTAAATATTAAATGAAATGTTATTTTATATATATAACGAGTAAACCTATCGAGTTATGCGGAGTCGTGGTCACTTGAGTCCAGGTAAATTATTGTTTGTGACTTTTGTGTTGTCACAGATATGTGACGATTAATATAAACATTTTCTATAACTAAATAAGTTACTTAACCGAAAGGTTGAACCGAGTTATTTGGCTGTACAAAATGAGTATATTAATGGGCATCGTATCCTACGACGCCCATAGGTTGTGGTATATGTAAAGGTTAATAAACTGCTAGATATATATATCGGGAAATCTGGCCAATTTGACGATGTATATAAGAAGTTTATTAAACTACGATATATACCATATAGTATTTATGAGCTATGTGCTTTAGGATTGGGTGTAATCTTGGAACGATATGTTACGTAAATAAATATGAGGATTATCAAATCGACGGAATTGATAAACTTTGGCGATTTATTTAAATAATATATTGGGCTAATATTAGATCTATAGTTTATTTATTATTCTTCTGTGTGACCTCTTTGGTTTGTTTGTGTCGACCCACCACCCGTATGGATACCAAACGTAAAAACTCCAAACTATTACGAAATGGATTTTCAGAAACTAAAACGGAATACGTCCGGGTTTGGGAATATTTTGAATTTGAAGAAATGATTTCTGAACGAATTGATATTGTTAGGCCGTGCCGAGTCCGTAGTTGTCGTCTTGTGAGTTAGTATACATCTTACTTCTACCGATTTCTTCTTGCTGATTTCTGGACTTGAGGTGAGTCATAGCCCCACTTTTACTCTTGAACTATGTTTTCAATACTTGGGGTGAGAAACGTGCAAATTATTTATGTGGACTATTATCGCTTCTATATTCTTTCTAAAACTTGCTATGCGTATGGACTAGGATATATTGTCAGCTTTAGTCACATATATTTTGTGTGTACTATTCAAGGTTGGCTTATTTGGTTATTGGTGAATTGTCAGCTTTAGTCACACGGTTTCGTGTGTACTATTCAAGCTTGGCTTATTTGGTTATTGGTGAATTGTCAGCTTTAGTCACACGGTTTCGTGTGTACTATTCAAGGTTGGCTTATTTAGATACTGTAGTGTGCACCTATAGGTTATCAATACTTCGGAGGTTATCCGAGTATTTATTGGTATTGCGGGGGTTACCCGAATATCTATGTTAGAACGGAGGGTATCCGTGTGTTATGTTGGAGCGGAGGGTATCCGCAGGCTTTTAGTGAATCCTTAGTCTAGCTAGCAAGCGTTTTGTGTATATGTCCACAATATTGTTAGATGAATTTAAAACTATGATCTCACCAGCGAAAGCTGACTTTTAGCACGTTTTCTCAGGTAATTAAGTGATGATATGGATGCATGGATTGGAAGGCTCGGCTAAGGCTCCTGGTTTATGGATCTATTTTTCTAAACCCTAATATTGAATTATGGACCTACTTTATTTATTTTGGGCCTGACTCTGGATGATGTTGGGATAAATGTAAAATTTAAAACCCCGTTTTGGTTGCGTTTTTATTATGTTTACTTTATCTCGTTCTATTATGTCTTGTATTGGATACCAATCCCCGTAGCACCCCGAAAGCTTGTTGAGTCTTCCGTAGTATCAAATTTTGGGGGTGTTACATTTCTAAACATTGGAACGTGATTTTTAAATCGTACGTTATTTATGGAATTTGATTATTTATTCGATGGTTTGGTTCGAATCATTCTTGATGATTTATTTTTGAGATCATTATTTGGCACTACATTGACTCTGGCACTAGGATAACCTAACAATTTTAATTCTTTTAAATATTGGTTCGAATATTTATGTTTTTGGAACGTATCGCGAGATTTTTGATTATTTGGAACGAGTTCGGTTCGAGAGAGTTGATTTGTTATTAAAGGTTTCGGGTTTGGTCCGTGTATTTTACACCGGGGTACTTCACCCACTTTACCCTTATTATTATTATTATTATTATTATTATTATTATTATTATTATTATTATTATTATTATTATTATTATTATTATTATTATTATTATTATTATTATTATTATTATTATTATTATTATTATTATTACTAAAATTCTTTTTTTTAAACTACAAAATCATCCTTGTGTTTGGCTGGCACAAAAACACAACACACACAAACACAACATCACTTTCACCTCTCTCTCTCAAAATATTACTTCACCCTCATCACTAACCCTAGCCGCCGCACTTCCGGCCACCATAACCGCCTCACCGCCGCTCCCACATCAACACCACCACCACAAATCAACTCCACATCGCCTACTCTATCCGATCTACTACCACACGCGCCCCATACCTCTCCCTATTTCATCTCGAAATCACATAAAATCACCACCATATTGTTGTTTTCGAAGATTTATTTCTTTTGGGTCATGAGAATCGAAGGTGAGACGAGTGTAACTCGTATTCTTGGTGAAATTCGTGACCAAGGGTCACGAATCTTATTGTTTTCTTTCGGGTAATGGTTAAAAACATGAAGATTCAAGTGGGTTTTGAATAAAACATGATCTAAATCGAGTTTGGTATCCGAGTTTGATGTTTTCTTTTGGGTCGAGGTGAAACCGAGAGCAATGGCTCTCGGCTTGGTTTGATTTTTCAAGCCTATATGATTTTGGGCTTCTAGTCATGGTAGCAAGGATGTTTATGGTTGTGGTATATTGTTTTTGTTTGAGGTTTGATTGCGGATTGATGCTTGTTGTGGTCTTGGTGACGCCGCGAACCTAAGGGTCCGTTTGGCTGTTTTGGTGTGCTCGGATGAGCCTTAGCCGAGACCCTTGAGGTCTTGGGTTTGAGTTCTCATGACTCTTGGTCAAGCCGAGACCCAAGTGGGTCCCTCGGCACGGGTTTGACTTGGTATATCGACCCGGAATATGTATATTATCTTGATGACTTTCTTGTTGTTTCATGTTGTTGTTGTTGTGGTGTTTATTTCCTTTGGCCGAAAAGAAATGATGGGCCGAGACCCTTTGTGGTCTCGGCAATGAGACATTTGATTTTTGTTGAGAAGTGTTGACGAGGAAGTGGGACTGGGGACCGATTGTGAGACGGTCACACTAGAATGACGGAGATAGGATTAGTCGGGTGCCGTAGTCGGACCCTCATGTTGTAGCACGTGGAATTGGGATTGTTTTGGACAGAGTTGTTTATTTATTCATGACTTGATTATTATTTGTGGACTTGGACTATGAGCCGAGAGTAATGACTCGGACATGTAACCAAATTCTTATGACTCGATAAATATTTAAAATTAAACATTAAAAATAATACTCGTAATAATATTATTGAGAATATAATCGTTTATATACGTATATATATTTGATAACCGTACCTATATATATATATAAATGCGTATATTAATAATAAAACGATTACGAGTAAACGTTATAATAATATAACGATAATTATTATACTATGTGAATAGTGCAATAAATGTCTGAGTATTATTATAAATAATAACTATAAATAATGTCGAAAACTAATACGTCGGGTAAGTAATAAATAAAAACATGATGGCTTTTATAAATTTGGTAAACATATCGAGTTATACGAGTTGTGGTTGCTTAAGTCCAAGTGGACTTTATTATGTGACTTTTGTGTTGTCACGGATATATGACGATTAATATATCCATTTTCTATAACTACGTAACTTATTTAATCGACGGGTTAAATAAGGTTTATTTAGCTATAGAAAATGAGTATTTTAATGGGCATCGTGTCCTACGACGCCCATAGGTTGTGGTACGTGAATTAGGATAATAAATTACTATATATCTCGTGGAGTTGGCTAAATTGACGAATTTGGCCAATTTGACGATATATATAGGGAATTTATTGGACTACGATATTTACCATATAGTATTCTTTGTGCAATGTGATTTAGGTTGGGTATAATCTTGGAGCGATGTATTACGTAAATAAATATGGGGGATTACCAAATCGACGGATTTGATAAGCTTCGATGATTTATTTAAATAATATATTGGGCTAATATTAGACCTATAGATTTGTTTATTATTTCGTTCGTTGTGGCTTCTTGGTTTGAGTTATGTCGACCCACCACCCATATGGATACCAAACGTCAAATTTCAAATTAATATATGAAGATAATTTGAGAAATTGATATTTTTGGAAAGTTTAATGGAATACGTTCGGGAATGGGAATATTTGATTTTGAAGAAATGATTTCTGAACGAGTTTGATATTATTAGGAAGTGCCGAGTCTGTAGTTGCCGTTACTTGAGTTTGCTTACGTCTTTCATCTATCGATTTCTTTTGAGGATTTTCTGGACTTGAGGTGAGTCATAGCCCCACTTTTACTCTTGAACTTTGTTTTCAATACTTGGGGTGAGAAACGTGCAATTGTTTTATGTGGACTATTATCGCTTTTTGATTTCAAAACTTGCTATGCTTATAGAACTAGGTAGGATTGAGCGAGGCCTAGTCCCGAACTAGGTAAGCTATTGATTTGGTTATAGAGCGAGGCCTAGTCCCGAACTAGGTAAGCTATTGAATTGGTTATAGAGCGAGGCCTAGTCCTGAACTAGGTAAGCTATTGAATTGGTTATAGAGCGAGGCCTGGTCCCGAACTAGGTAAGCTATTGAATTGGTTATGGAGCGAGGCCTAGTCAAGAACTAGGTAAGCTATACAACGAGGCCGAGACTAGATCTAGGTAAGTTGAACATGTCGTATCCTTACGCATGTTGGGTATGTAGTATCCTTACGCATACAGATTGATTTGATTTGATTTGATTTGGTTATTGGAATATAGTGTGCACCTATAGGGTTGATTCGATTTGGTTGGATTATTTTGGTTGGATGATCGAGGCCTAGTCTAGCTAGCAAGCGTTTTGCGTATATGTCCACTATATTGAATTATGAATTTAAACCTATGATCTCACCAGCGAAAGCTAACTTTTAGCGCGTTTTCTCAGGTAATTAAGTGATGCCCTTGGATGCTTGGATTGGAGGCTTGGCAATGGCACCTGGTTTATGGATCTATTTTCTGAAACTCTGATAAATAATTGTGGACCTACGTTTATTTCTTTTGGGCCTTACTTTGGATAATTCTTGGGATAAATGTAAACTTTAAAACCCGTTTTGGTTGTGTTTTTCTTATGTTTACTTTATCTCGTTCTTTCATGACTTTGAATGGATACCAATCCCCGTAGCACCCCAAAAGCTTGTTGAGTCTTCCGCTGTACCAAATTTTGGGGGTGTTATAGATTGGTATCAGAGCCAGGTTATAGAGAACTAGGTAAATAGACACCTAAACTATAACCGATTTTTATAGAAAACGATCCTCGACCATTGCCGCCAGCCCGCCAAGCAGAAGCATCATTGTTATTATTGAGGTGTATTGAGATGATTATTAGATATGGGATTCTTGAGATGATTTGAGGATTTGAGATTTATTGATTTAGCGATATGATGGCGTTTTGAGGAACTATATGGCGTTTTGAGGAATTATATGGCTTAATTGTTTATGAATGATTTTTGTAATGCGGTATTTTAAATCTTTCTTGATATATATGATTTGAAATTATATGATGATTTTTGATATGGTATTTTGAGTTCGCGGTTTAGTTGTTTTGAAACACTTACACCTACCCTACGCCATTGTCACAGACTATGGCCTCCCGTGCGTTTGACATTGTTGAGGATATTCTTACTACACCAGTACGCCCAGCACAGATCACGATGGCTCCTGATGATCCTTACAGGGTTGCCATGCATTCAGCTATTGTGTCACCGACAGCTTCTACTTCTGCACCACCTGCTGCATCTACGCAGGGACCCTCATCTTCTCTAGGGCTCCCTGGTACTTCGAGGCAGCTTACTCTTCATCAGACTTTGGCTCGTGTGGCTCCACGTTTTGCCCACCGAGCTATGGCACGTATGTCGGTACGCCCTACTTCACCACCTTTACATTTGGATGCTCACACTCTCCTGTCAGATGCACCACCTGCATCATTGCGTTGTCGTCCTAGATCACCTACTACATCTCCACATGGTTCACCTGTTAGGAGACGAAGATTGATGACGTACTCTTCCGATGAGGAGGAGGAGGAGTACGAGGGTGAGGATGAGGCTGATGACCCTCAGGAGGCTGAGCAGGGTGATGACGACCCTGAGGAGGAGGATGACCCTCAGGAGGAGGAGATGCCTGATGATGATGATTTGTTAGTGCCGCCAGCTCAGGCTGAGGAGCCTGATTCACCTATACATCCGATAGAGCCTGTTTCACCTGATCATCCATTTTTGTTTGAGTTGCCACCTGGTAGTCCCGTTGAGTCGGATGCACCTTCTGAGGTTTCTGCTGAGCATGCAGAGTTAGGTGAGACTGGTAGGATGTAGGCTCAGATTACTGATCTTGGTTAGAGAGTTACATGTATGTCTAAGTAGATTGATAGGGTGACCGTTGAGTTCATTGGGGAGTTGAGGATTGACATGGTTACGGCTGAGAGGAGAGTTACTGAGATGAGGAGAGGTATGATGGAGATACATGAGCATATAGAGAGTCTGCAGAGAGGTTTCCTCACGGCTCGCGAGGGAGATCGCAAGCTGTGGCAGAGGAACACGAGTTAGATAAGGAGGTTGCGGACCTCAAGAGGGACAGAGATACACATAGTGTTGAGCTGGGATAGTTATTGAGGAATTTGGATGGTTTGGGATCGGAGTTGAGGAGTCTACGCCAGCATCATGGCTAGATCGATTTGGATTTGTGTTGTTGTTATGTTGCTTCCTAAGCGAGGGAGTACTTGGTTAGGAGAGCTGGTTATTCTATCTCTGAAGTCATGTTATTTGGAATGTATGTTCGCCTCGTATGGAACGATTAGTATTTATTATGTCTTTTGGCATTTTGGAGCGAAGTATCGATTGCTACTTGTATGGGCGATGGTATCTCGTATGATATTCTACGGTTTTTGGCGTACATGGAGAATTGTGTTCCTATCTGCATGGTTGATATTGTGTTGGTATTATGTTTGTATTTCGACTTTCACCAATCAGATTCTTGTTGAACGTTATGGTACGTGTTATTGGAGACTTATGAATCTTGTATTGTGACTTCGATCAATGGCTGCACGATGAAACCCTGTTAGAGCTACCCGAACTGGTCCTGCAGTGACTACCCCTGGTCGCCGAGGACGCCGCCCTACTCAAAATGTTGAAACCCCTACTCCTGATAACCTAGACACTACTAACCACAACAACAGGAATCAAAATGTTGATGTTCAGGGAGACGATGATCATGTTCCACTTAACGCACCTACTGTGGATCAAGCAATGATCAATCAATTTGTGGAGCAACGAGTTGCTGAGCTACTAGCTGAGTCAAATCATTCCAACAATTCTGCTGGAACATTTCCACCTGTTCGTGCTAATGGATGTAACTACAAGGAGTTTAAAATTTGTGGACCCATTGAGTTTGGTGGAACTGAAGGAGTGGTCTACTTGGTCAGGTGAATAGAGAAAACTGAGTCAGTGTTTAATGTCAGTGGTTGTGCGAAGAATGCGAAGGTAAAGTTTGCTTCTTTTACTTTCAAGGATGAAGCTTTAACTTGGTGGAACAATTACCGTAATTCGGTTGGGAGTGATGTGGCTTATGCTATGACTTGGGAGCAATTTAAGTCTTTGTTGATTTAGACTTACTGCCCAAGGAATGAGATTAAGAAGCTGGAGATTGAGTTCTGGAACCATAAGATGAAAGGTACCGATATGGCAACTTACAATCGCCGTTATCGAGAGTTAGCCTTACTTTGTCCCGATATGGTTAGGACTGAGACTCAAAGGATTGAGAGGTATACCGATGGTTTGCCGGTAGCTACAAGGAATGATGTGATTTCTGCTAAGCCTGCAAACATTCATGAGGCGATCACGATCGCTCAACAATTGATGGACTCATTGGTATTGGAAGAAGCTGAGAAAGACAAGAATGGAAAGAGGAAGAGGGATAATCATTCTAAGGGTAATGATCGTCGAAACAAGCGACAAACGACTACTAGAGCTTATGCTATGGGAGATGGAGACAAGAAGAACTACAATGGAGATGCACCCAAGTGTAACCGATGTTATAGGAATCATTCAGGATGATGTACTGTGATGTGCAAGAATTGCTCTAGGATGGGACACATAGCTAAGGATTGTAGAGCTCGACCACTTGCTATGGTTCAAGCTACTCCTGAAACTATGAGTAAGGCAAATGTTACTTGTTATGGATGTGGAAAGAAGGGACATTATAGGAATGAGTGTAGGGAATCGTGGAACCGAGGAAATCAAGGATCGGGTGGTAATGGGTACAATCATGGAAACCGTGGAGCTGGAGGAGACCGTGGACGACAAGATAATGGGGACCAACGTGTGGAAGCTGGAGCTGCTCATGGGAGAGTGTATGCACTTGGAAACAAGAGAGGAGAAGATCCGAACGTCGTTACTGGTACGTTCCTTCTCAATAATCATTATGCTTCCATACTATTTGATACTGGTGCCGATAAAAGTTTTGTGTCCACTAAGTTTGCACCCTTACTAGAGAAACCCCCGATGGCCTTAGGAATTGGTTATGATGTAGAGTTCGCTAATGGGAACATAGAGAGGATTAGGACTATCATTCGCGGTTGCACGTTAAACTTTCTAAATCGTCCTTTCAACATAGATCTTCTACCCGTCACGTTAGGAAGTTTTGATGTCATTATTGGTATGGATTGGTTGTCGAAGTATCGTGCTCATATACTTTGCGACGAGAAGATCGTGCGTGTGCCTTACGGCAGGGAGATTCTGAACATACCAGGAGATCGAAAGGAATTGAGAGGCCCATCTAAATTAGCGGTCATATCCGGCACTAAATTACCGAAGCTAATGGAAAAAGGATCTTGCCTTTTCTTAGCTCAAATCTCTGAGAAAGGAGAGAAGGAGAAGAAGGAAAGATGCATTGGAGATGTGCCCATAGTTCGTGGTTTTTCGGATGTATTTCCCGATGATTTACTGGGAATTCCGCCTACTAGACAAGTAGAGTTTCAAATTGAGTTGATACCTGGTGCCGCACCCATGGCACGAGCACCTTATCGTCTTGCACCTACTGAACTGGAAGAGTTGTCGAAACAATTAGCAGAGTTAGCCAAAAAAAGATTTATAAGACCAAGTTCTTCGCCTTGGGGAGCCCCGGTCTTATTCGTGAAGAAGAAGGATGGATCGTTTCGCATGTGTATTGATTATCGAGAGTTGAACAAGTTAACGGTGAAAAATAGATACCCGTTACCGAGGATCGACGATTTGTTCGATCAGCTTCAAGGATCGAGTGTGTATTCGAAGATTGATCTGAGATCGGGATATCATCAGCTTCGAGTCCGCGAGGAAGATATTCCGAAAACAACTTTCAGAACCCGTTACGTGCATTACGAGTTTTAGGTGATGCCGTTTGGGTTGACTAACGCACCGGCGGTATTCATGGATCTCATGAATCGGGTGTGTAAGCCTTACTTAGATAAGTTCGTGATTGTGTTTATCGACGACATTCTAATTTATTCGAAGAGTGAGAAGGAGCATGAGGAGCATCTAAGACTTATATTAGAATTGCTCAGGAAAGAGAAACTGTATGCTAAGTTTTCTAAATGTGAATTTTGGATTCCGACGGTACAATTTCTGGGTCATGTGATTGATAGACAAGGAGTCCATGTAGATCCTGCTAAGATAGAAGCAATTAAAGATTGGGCTGCACCAACGACCCCAACAGAAGTTCGTCAATTTTTGGGATTAGCCGGTTATTACCGAAGATTCATTGAGGGATTTTCGAAGATAGCAAAACCGTTGACCAAATTGACTCAAAAGAGTGTTAAGTACGAATGGGGAGATAAGGAAGAGGAAGCATTTCAGTTACTTAAGGAGATGTTGTATAGTGCTCCTATCTTGGCGTTACCTGAAGGTAACGAGGACTTCGTCGTCTATTGTGACGCTTCTCATAAAGGTTTAGGAGCTGTATTAATGCAACGAGAGAAAGTGATAGCTTATGCTTCCCGACAGCTCAAGAAGCACGAGAAGAACTTCACCACCCATGATTTAGAGTTAGGTGATGTGGTTTTTGCTTTAAGGATATGGAGACATTATCTGTATGGTACCAAATGTGTTGTATTCACGGATCACAAAAGTCTACAACACATCTTGAATAAAAAAGAGCTCAACATGAGACAACGACGTTGGATTGACTTGCTAAGCGATTATGATTGTGAAATTCGTTACCATCCTGGTAAAGCAAACGTTGTTGCTGATGCGCTTAGTCGAAAGGAGAGGATACCACCGTTACGAGATAGGTCATTAGGAATGACTATCGTATCGCCATTACCGTCTCAAATATTAGAAGCTCAAATGGAAGCGTTGAAAGCAGAAAATCGACCTGCTGAGAACATATTTGGGATGACAGAAAATGAGAAGGGATTTGTTAAGCGTTCTGATGGAGTATTATGTTTTGGAGAGCGAAGTTGGGTACCATTTTATGGAGGAATTCGAGAGTTGATTATGCATGAGTTGCATAAGTCAAGATACTCTATTCATCCTGGATCTGACAAGATGTACCAGGATTTGAAAAAGTTATATTGGTGGCCAAATATGAAGGCAGATATAGCATTGTACGTTAGTAAGTGTTTGACTTGCTCTAAGGTTAAGACCGAACATCAACGACCGTCAGGATTATTGACGCAGCCAGAACTCCCGGTTTGGAAATGGGAGCGGATCACGATGGACTTTATTACCAAATTACCAAAGACAGCTAGCGGTTGTGACGCTATCTGGGTAATTGTGGATCGTTTGACTAAGTCTGCTCATTTCCTGGCGATTAGTGAAGATGATAGTGTTGACAAACTCGCGAAGTTGTATGTGAAGGAGATTGTTTCTCGTCATGGAGTTCCGATATCGATTATTTCTGATCGCGACAGTCGCTTCATGTCAGCATTGTGGCGATCACTTCAAACCGCTTTGGGGACGAGACTCGATATGAATACTGCATATCACCCCCAAACCGATGGTCAAAGTGAGAGAACTATTCAGACTTTGGAGGATATGCTTCGTGCATGCATAATAGACTTTGGTAAAGGCTGGGAGAAGTATCTACCCCTAGCGGAGTTTTCTTACAATAATAGCTACCACACGAGTCTAAAAGCTGCACCATTTGAAGCTTTATATGGTCGTAAATGTCGTTCGCCTATTGGTTCGGCTGAAGTTGGAGATAGCCAACTCACAGACCCTGAACTTATTTTGGAGACTACTGAGAAAGTAACGCAAATTCGAAATCGATTACAAGCAGCTAGAGATAGACAGAAAAGTTACGCCGATCAGAGACGTAAACCCCTAGAATTTAAGGTTGGAGACAAAGTGATGTTGAAAGTCTCGCCTTGGAAGGGTGTGATACGTTTTGGGAAACGTGGGAAACTTAACCCCCGCTACATTGGACCATTTCTCATTTTGGAAAGAATTGGGCCCGTAGCTTATCGGTTGCAATTACCACAGGAACTGAGTAAAGTTCATGATGTATTTCATGTTAGCAATTTGAAGAAGTGTCTTTCGGAGGAAACGCCGGTTATACCAATTAAGGATATTCGTGTGGATGAGAGTTTGAATTTTGTGGAGGAGCCGATTGAGATATTGGATAGAGAGATTAAATGACTTAAGAGAAGTCGTATTCCCCTCATCAAAGCTCGTTGGAATTCGCGGCATGGACCGGAATTCATGTGGGAATGTGAAGATGAGTTTCGAAAGAGATATCCGAAGCTTTTTACTTAGTAGATGGTTTGTTCCGAGTGAAACCCGGGACGGGTTTCTTTTGAGGCTGGGAGGATGTGACAACTAGCAAATTAGGGAGCCATTTTGAAAACCCGCATTACTTTAAAACTTATAACTTTAGAATATTTGAAAAGTTTATTCGTGATGAGATTTGTAAACGTTGGAACGTGATTTTTAAATCGTACGTTATTTATGGAATTTGATTATTTATTTGATGGTTTGGTTCGAATCATTCGTGATGATTTATTTTTGAGATCATTATTTGGCAGTACATTGACTCCGGCACTAAGATAACCTAACAATTTTAATTATCAAAAATATTGGTTCGAATATTTATGTTTTTGGAACGTATCGCGAGATTTTTGATTATTTGGAACGAGTTCGGTTCGAGAGAGTTGATTTGTTATTAAAGGTTTCGGGTTTGGTCCGTGTATTTTACACCGGGGTACTTCACCCACTTTACCCTTAATAATAATAATAATAATAATAATAATAATAATAATAATATAATATTATTATTATTATTATTATTATTATTATTATTATTATTATTATTATTATTACTAAAATTCTTTTTTTAAACTACAAAATCGTCCTTGTGTTTGGCTGGCACAAAAACACAACACACACAAACACATCACTTTCACCTCTCTCTCTCTCAAAATATTATTTCACCCTCATCACTAACCCTAGCCGCCGCACTTCCGGCCACCATAATCGCCTCACCGCCGCTCCCACATCAACACCACCACCACAAATCAACTCCACATCACCTACTCTATCCGATCTACTACCATACGCGCCCCATACCTCTCCCTATTTCATCTCGAAATCACATAAAATCACCACCATCTTGTTGTTTTCGAAGATTTATTTCTTTTGGGTCGTGAGAATCGAAGGTGAGACGAGTGTAACTCGTATTCTTGGTGAAATTCGTGACCAAGGGTCACGAATCTTATTGTTTTCTTTCGGGTAATGGTTAAAAACATGAAGATTCAAGTGGGTTTTGAATAAAACATGATCTAAATCGAGTTTGGTATCCGGGTTTGATGTTTTCTTTTGGGTCGAGGTGAAACCGAGAGCAATGGCTCTCGGCTTGGTTTGATTTTTCGAGCCTATATGATTTTGGGCTTCTAGTCATGGTAGCAAGGATGTTTATGGTTGTGGTATATTGTTTTTGTTTGAGGTTTGATTGCGGATTGATGTTTGTTGTGGTCTTGGTGACGCCGCGACCCTAAGGGTCCGTTTGGTTGTTTCGGTGTGCTTGGATGAGCCTTAGCCGAGACCCTTGAGGTCTTGGTTTGAGTTCTCATGACTCTTGATCAAGCCGAGACCCAAGTGGGTCCCTCGGCACGGTTTGACTTGGTATATCGACCCGGAATATGTATATTATCTTGATAACTTTCTTGTTGTTTCATGTTGTTGTTGTTGTGGTGTTTATTTCCTTTGGCCGAAAAGAAATGATGGGCCGAGACCCTTTGTGGTCTCGGCAATGAGACATTTGATTTTTGTTGAGAAGTGTTGACGAGGAAGTGGGATTGGGGACCGATTGTGAGACAGTCACACTAGAATGACGGAGATAGGATTAGTCGGGTGCCGTAGTCGGACTCTCATGTTGTAGCACGTGGAATTGGGATTGTTTTGGACGGAGTTGTTTATTTATTCATGACTTGATTATTATTTGTGAACTTGGACTATGAGCCGAGAGTAATGACTCGGACATGTGACCAAAGTCTTATGACTCGATAAATATTTAAAATCAAACATTAAAAATAATACTCGTAATAATATTATTGAAAATATAATCGTTTATATATGTATATATACGTGATAAACGTACCTATATATATATATATATATATATATATATATATATATATATATATATATATATATATATATATATATATATATATATATATATATAAATGCGTATATTAATAATAAAACGATCACGAGTAAACGTTATAATAATATAACGATAATTATTATACTATGCGAATAGTGCAATAAATGTCAGAGTATTATTATAAATAATAACTATAAATAATGTCGAAAACTAATACGTCGGGTAAGTAATAAATAAAAACATGATGACTTTTATAAATTTGGTAAACATATCGAGTTATATGAGTTGTGGTTGCTTAAGTCCAAGTGGACTTTATTATATGACTTTTGTGTTGTCACGGATATATGACGATTAATATATCCATTTTCGATAACTACGTAACTTATTTAATCGACGGGTTAAATAGGGTTTATTTAGCTATAGAAAATGAGTATATTAATGGGCATCGTATCCTACGACGCCCATAGGTTGCGATACGTGAATTAGGATAATAAATTACTATATATCTCGTGGAGTTGGCTAAATTGACGAATTTGGCCAATTTGACAATATATATATAGGGAATTTATTGGACTACGATATTTACCATATAGTATTCTTTGTGCAATGTGATTTAGGTTGGGTATAATCTTGGAGCGATGTATTACGTAAATAAATATGGGGGATTACCAAATCGACGGATTTGATAAGCTTCGATGATTTATTTAAATAATATATTGGGCTAATATTAGACCTATAGATTTGTCTATTATTTCGTTTGTTGTGGCTTCTTGGTTTGAGTTGTGTCGACCCACCACCCATATGGATACCAAACGTCAAATTTCAAATTAATATATGAAGATAATTTGAGAAATGGATATTTTTGGAAAGTTTAATGGAATACGTTCGGGAATGGGAATATTTGATTTTGAAGAAATGATTTCTGAACGAGTTTGATATTATTAGGAAGTGCCGAGTCTGTAGTTGCCGTTACTTGAGTTTGCTTATGTCTTTCATCTATCGATTTCTTTTGAGGATTTTCTGGACTTGAGGTGAGTCGTAGCCCCACTTTTACTCTTGAACTTTGTTTTCAATACTTGGGGTGAGAAACGTGCAATTGTTTTATGTGGACTATTATCGCTTTTTGATTTCAAAACTTGCTATGCTTATAGAACTAGGTAGGATTGAGCGAGGCCTAGTCCCGAACTAGGTAAGCTATTGATTTGGTTATAGAGCGAGGCCTAGTCCCGAACTAAGTAAGCTATTGAATTGGTTATAGAGCGAGGCCTAGTCCCGAACAAGGTAAGCTATTGAATTGGTTATAGAGCGAGGCCTAGTCCCGAACTAGGTAAGCTATTGAATTGGTTATGGAGCGAGGCCTAGTCAAGAACTAGGTAAGCTGTACAACGAGGCCTAGACTAGATCTAGGTAAGTTGAACATGTCGTATCCTTACGCATGTTGGGTATGTCGTATCCTTACGCATACAGATTGATTTGATTTGATTTGGTTATTTGACTATAGTGTGCACCTATAAGGTTGATTCGATTTAGTTGGATTATTTTGGTTGGATGATCGAGGCCTAGTCTAGCTAGCAAGGGTTTTGCGTATATGTCCACTATATTGAATTATGAATTTAAACCTATGATCTCACCAGCGAAAGCTGACTTTTAGCGTATTTTCTCAGGTAATTAAGTGATGCCCTTGGATGCTTGGATTGGAGGCTTGGAAATGAATTTATGGATCTATTTTCTGAAACTCTAATAAATAATTGTGGACCTACGTTTATTTCTTTTGGGCCTTACTTTGGATAATTCTTGGGATAAATGTAAACTTTAAAACCCGTTTTGGTTGTGTTTTTCTTATGTTTACTTTATCTCGTTCTTTCATGACTTTGAATGGATACTAATCCCCGTAGCACCCCGAAAGCTTGTTGAGTCTTCCGCTGTACCAAATTTTGGGGGTGTTATAATATGAAGTTTGGAAATTTAGCAATAAATAATATGGCAAATTACCTAAAAATGTATTTAACTTGTAACTTTTCATCATTGTATGTAGCCATCTTTTTTTTTCTATTGTGTGACTAAACTTTCGAATTGGTACATTGTGTGTATTTTGTGACTTTTTATCCTTGTAAAATGACCATTTTACCCTTCAAAATTTTGAAAATGTAAGGGTAAAATGGTTACAAAATACACACAATGTACCAAATTCGAAAATTTAGTCACACAATAGGAGAAAAAAAAGATGGCTACATAC
The DNA here is from genome assembly GCA_030686995.1 of Artemisia argyi. NCBI lineage: Eukaryota > Viridiplantae > Streptophyta > Magnoliopsida > Asterales > Asteraceae > Artemisia > Artemisia argyi. The sequence goes on from CM060708.1 coordinate 295,336,810, forward strand.
AATGGTAAAATGTTAAGTTAAATACATTTTCAGGTAATTTGCCCTAAATAATAATACAGCAATCTAACACCATTTGATCGAAATTTATACCTTAATAAGAGATGAAATCCTTACTTTGAAACATGATCAATTTTGACCATTAGAACTACCAATTACTTGAGCCTTCTTCTCAATTAAAATGAAGTCTTGTATTGATTGTGAAAATAATTTTCGAAAAGTAACCACACCACAATTTGTAACACGAGTAATCAAAGAAGATGATGAACGATACCAATCACTCATAAGAACTATACGTAATTGACTTTAAATATATAGTAGATTTTTTCAGAGATTTGAAAAACTCGTGTGTTTTACGGACATTATAACTACACATAGTCGAGCTCTCTTCATCATATAATACAAATGAAAAACCATAAACAAAACAAAACAAGAATTAAATTACCTGTTTTTTAATAAATAAAAATACGTTATTCAAAAAATTAGAAAAAAAAACTCCGCGCGTGCGCGGGTATTATAACTAGTATAAACTACAGCATTAACACATTCATGGCATAGCTGTAAGGTTTTAACAACTAGCTAGAACATTCGATTTCCAATTGTACAGGTTAAAATTTTGATTTTGTTAATGTAATGGATTTGATTAATTGGTGGTTTTTTTTTTCTCTATAAATTATTAATTTAACCTTTGTATTTAGAAAAGAAACAATAAAAAACTAAATTTATAGATAAGAATATACTCCGTATAAGTTTGATCATATCTTATATAACCACCTTTATACGTTTTTATCATATATAGAGCGAAATTCTGATGATATTATCATGAATGTTTGCTTGCATGCTACGTACTACTACGACTATATAAACAGCCATGCATGCATAACCTTTTTTTATTCACTCGACCAACTTTTTTGCAAGTTTTCTAAACCCTGCGCACAATGGCCTACAACAACCACGAACAACATGATTATGCTGATTCGCTTGAACCTGTCTACCGCTTTGGTCCAACTGATGTGGAGCTCATTGTTTACTACTTGAAACCAAAGATTGATACAGGAAGACGACACCCCAAAAGCCGGTATTATGAGGTCAATATATACGACTATGATCCTGATGAACTTACAGGTTAGTAATTAAATACTCCGTATCTTTGTTACTTTGGGTTTCAATTGTTGAGTACGAGTATTATGTTGTTTCTTTTCTTTTTTTTCTTGAACGGTTTAATATTTTATTAAGACTATCAAGAAGCTAAGTTAGAATAGCAATTTACAATGAGTTCATACAAGTAATACTTTGTTTCTAAATTAACCGGAAATCTGTTTCTCGATACAACAGCAAAACCAGAATATTGCTCTTGTGAAAACAAATGGTACTTTTTGATGCCTTGGGAGCGAAAACACCCTAATGGAAACCGATCGAATAGGAAAACCAAGAGTGGCGGTACTTGGAAGAAAAGTCAAAAGGATAAACCGCAGTATGATGACATGAATCAAGTTGTTGGATGTAAAGCAAGTTTATTTTATCTTGACGAGAAGGGTAACAAGACGGATTGGCTAATGCATGAATATACCACGGATAATCCCAATATCCCAATAGGAAGCCAAGAACAAAAAGAGGACAGTAACAAGGTACTGTAATTTATTATTTTCAAAAAGCTTAGTTGATCACTAAATTCTCTCATAAACTGCCTTTTATCTGTTATATATATGTTCATATGATTTGTAAAAGATTGTTGTTGTCTATTCATGCAGTTGACTCGGTGGGTGCTATGTAAGATTTACAAGAAGGTGACAAAACCTGCTAATAATAACGTCGGAGATCAAGAAGAGGCATTCGAAGAACAAAACCAACAACTTCAAGATGAACCTTTGCAACCAATGGCAATGTTTTATGGTTCAAAGTTGACACAACCAGCAGTTCAAGACCCTCCTCAAGCTTCTGCAATGGATCAAGATCAACAGTCAGTCGGGAATTCAACTTTGGTGTATTATCAGAATCTGTCAAGGCCAACATCAATCAATGGTTTTCAATTTTCATGTGGAGCTTCTAGTTCTTCTTCAAAGAGATCTCCTCCTGCCATTGTAGAACCAGGTGACAATGATATGGCACCCATGCCTCATGAGGAGGATATTTATGATAATCCCGCTCCATTGGATGACTTCATGATATCTCCTGCTCAAGCCTTAGCGGTTCAAATGGACACCAGCTCGAATCCTATGACCATGCAACAAATGGCTTCTTCACAGACTTTAAGCGACGAGGTCCTTCAACTGTAAGATAATCTTGATGGGTTAAGTCTCGGGCGGGTCAACCTGGTTCGGAACCAACCTGATGAAAGTCTTCAATGAGATTGAAGAAACAAATAAAGGGCATTTCTTTGGTTTTACTGCCCACTACCAATAACTGTTTTTGTTATGCCTTTAATCCTTGTTTTCATTAGTCTTTATGTAAGTTTAATAGTTTTGTCAGTTTCATGTTTTGAGTAGTACCCTGTGTTTAGCTATAAATAGATTAGTATAGGCTTCATTGTTAGTGTATCAGTTTTTCCTTTTGAAGTAATATACACCTAAGTAACCAGTATATCAAATCTTCTTGCTGTTTTGATTGGTGTTTGTGGGTGTAAGTTCGGGGGTCGGGAAGGGACTGATAACCAACATCAACAACATGTTCAGAACTCCTACGATGATACTCCAAGTCTTTTAATCAATCAATGATGGTTCATGAAAATGATTATAGCTATCTTGATAAATTAATTAGCGAAGATGCTATGGGCTACCATCCTTCTGAATATGATTCTTTCGATTTCTTGGACGAATTGGATGATCTTTGACTGTAAAATTACACATGTCATGTGTAATACCTTTTAGTTTGAAGTTAAGAATATCGTCGATTATATTATTGTAAGACCGCTTTGAATTTTATTTCTGTTTGGTTTAGACATGCATGTTGAAAAGAATATATGCAAATGCATTAACTGATTTTGATTGAATTTTTCAAGCATTATGTGTGTTCAGATATCCATACAATGCAGTCAAAATAAATTGATTGATTTCGAAGTTGGTTTGGTCTAAATATGAAATTAGACGAGTCCTTGAACAAGTATGGTCAGATGACATGATTGTGATCAAGAGATCTTATTCTGGGACATGGTTAAGATCAGTTAAGCGGAAGGTGGACGAGTATGAATAAGATGGTAAGTAAGTTATTCATACCCGGTCTTGTCATTCATGCTGTAGTTCGTGTGGAGTTGAAAACGAATGTGATGTTTGGCGTGAATTAATGGTTGTCAACAACAACACACGATTAATGATCCTGCTGCTGTTTTTTTTTTTTTTTTTTTTTTCTTTTTTTTTTTTGAAGGTTAGGGGGCAAGTTCTCTTGAAAACAAAGTTACCTTCTTTTTTATTATAAGCAGATCAGCAGATGAGTGAAGTTCCACGGCTAACGGATTGTCCTATCGTTAATTACTCAGATTATCTGATGTTTAAGGTGATGAAAAATCAAATGGAAAACCCGTATCTCAACCCATGTCACCATGTGAACCTCTATTAATGTTTCTCTAACATATGCATGAATTAGTAGGAGTGAAATTGAACCCTGAAAACAAATTAAGACAAAGAAATCGACATAATAACAAAGAACAAACAAGTATTTATATTTCAAGACAATAAAGCTAAATGAACATTTTCAAGATCAATCTCACATAGCGTTTGACAAGTTCTTTTGCTTAAATTAAATTCACCGATGAATGTAGTTTACTGTTAGAATTAAGTGTCATCGAAACCATTAATGCTCGGGAATGCAAAGACAAAAAATCTGATACTAAAAATCCAAACAGAGTGTGTAACACTAAAAATCGGAAAGTCTCATCTAATTCAATCAATCAATCAATCACAGGTATATAATAATCTACTTCAAATTTTTGAATACTACATGTTTCTGCATTTTATAGTGTTGATCATAGGTCATACACCGTGTATGCTGGTTTGGTGTTGATGATCGGTCAACTTTATTATACTAGTATGATATAATGACCTTAGAACAACTTTATATACCGGGTGTTTGTTTAACCTTATATGCGGCTTATGAGCTTATTTGTGTTTAGGTTTATATATCATAAGAGCCCTAATTTTTCTGGATTATTTTGAGACTTGTGGCCTTATGTAAGTTTATTATGATATCATAAACTCATATAAGCCCATAAGTCTCAAAATAACGTAGAAAGTTATCTTGGTGATATTTTTGAAGGTTGCATGCAATTATATGATATTATTTGGTTGATATGATTTTTTTGGCACAAGAACTACAATTGGATTAGGGATCGTTTATAGAAACATTGCTATAACTACAAATACTTGATTATTTTCGAATTTGAGGAGTCGACATTAAATTTCGCTAGAAATAGGCTGGAAAAATCTTCGCTTGTTGGACTGTCCTGCTTACTTGACTTGATTCATGAAACAAATTAACCCCTCATAAGTCATAATGGCAAGTTTAGTATGAGAAGGATTATTAGTGTAGCCTAGATCACTGCAAGGCATCATATTTGAGAAGTTCATTATGATTTAACTAGTGCATTTATCACATGGAATATGTTATTTAAGACACTGTACATGGTCTGCCCTGATTTTGTTAGATTTTCTTTCTTATTTAAGCTCTGTTACAAATCGTGTTAGAACTGAATATTTTTTGTTTAGGGAATTTTATTATTTTACTAGTGATATAATGTCTGTCATGTATAGAAGATAATGAATGAAGCAAATAATTTTAATAGTAAAAACCAAAAGGGAATGAGAACAAACAAAACTCAGTGAGAAATTTGGAAACATTCAAAATGGGTAAAAGTTTACTTTCATATGCTAAAATGGAAAATAGTCATGGGTTGAAAGTCGCTTGTTGTGTGTTACAATGCTTACAGCCTTCTATCCTGTTTTTATTAGTACAATAAAAGGATTATCATGCAACTTTCATCTTTTAGTTTGACAGCAATGGAAAATTTTACGACAAGTTGTTGCATAAAACAGCTGTAGAAAAGTTTTGACTTTTGTATGCGTTTTGTTATGCAAGCATTTGATCAAAAATTTATGTTCTGATGTCTCTGATGTAATCTTAGGAATCAACATGCCACATGCCAACACTGAAAGGGTGGTGCACAAGGAAACAATAGGCTTGTTGGTTTGCAATGAGGATCCAGAGTTAACCCAGGCTAGGGCTCGAGGGTGGTACTTGGCTACTAGATGCACTGTGCATGTTTGTAACTCAAGGGACATGTTTGTTGGTTACGAACCAGTGACTGGTCATGAGGTGATTTTGGACAACAATAGCCATGTCGATGTGGTTGGGTTTGGAACAGTGATGCTTCCATTAACCACAGGCAAGGTGTTGACTCTTGAAAATGTTTTCCATATTCCCACAAGCACCAGATGTCTCATATCTGTCGTCAAACTTACTGACATCGAATTCGGTGTGTCTTTTCGGGGCGAGGAATGTACCATCAATAAGGGTCGCAATGTCATTGGAAAAGGGTACAAGGAGGATGGATTGTATCGGTTGAGTGTCTTGGCAGAAAACTCAGGTGTGAAAGTGGTGCATGATGAAACGATAAGTTTGTTGGTTGCCGGTGAGAGCCCAGAGTTGATCAAAGCAAGGGCTCGCGGGTGGGTCTTGTCTAATAGATGCACGGTTCATGTCTGCAACTCGAGGGACATGTTTGTGGACTACCACCCATTGAATGGCCATGAGGTGAAGTTGGATTACTGCAATGAGCATGTTGAAGTTGCTGGGGTAGGTACTGTGAAGCTTCGGTTGGCCACTGGCAAGGTTTGGACTCTTAGAAATGTGTTTCATATGCCCACAATTATCAAATGTATCTTATCCTTAAGCAAACTTGGTGAGAGCAATTTGGTAACCACCTGGTTTATCGCGGATAGTGTGCTTAAGAATGGTGATGAGGTCGTGGGAACAGTATACAGGGAAGGCGGAGTCGGATTATTTCGGTTGAGTGTCATGGATGAATGCCAAGATGGGATTCAGGGGTCTGAACAGTGATATGTCAGATCATGGCATGCTAGTTAGTATGTTGTTTGGTGTTTTACTGTGAACTCTTCTATGATAGCATGAAATCTAAATAATTTTGAAGGATAGTTTTTGTAGAGCTGAGACTCACTTTAAAGATATTATGTCACTGCGATTTCTAATTTCCTTTCACATCTATGAATGTAACTCTGGTTGCTAGCTATATCTATCCTGTTATAGGCATGTCTCGTGTTCAACTACAAAATCTAAAGATGTGTTTATAATATACATTGTTTTAAATTTTGTATTGTGTACCAGGATTCATAGCCAATTGTATACTAATACCTGCTGAATATTAATTCAGCTGCATTTTCGTATATTTGGGAAATGTGAGTAAGTCGGTGCAAGAGTTACTAACTATAAACATAATGAAAACAAAACGGTTTCTTTTTCGTATAACACAATTGTTCATTTTGACGGTAAGCCTTAGTAATAGTAACTACTATCCCTTTCGAAAAAAAATAGTAACTACTATCACTTGCCCATAACATGACAAAGAAACAAGACTAGTTGTAACCGAAGAGGGTGGAATTATTGAGTTCCCCTTGGCCCGATTTGGAATGCAGCAACAAGTTGTTTGATGCGTGACCTCAAATCATCTTGAATGTCCAATAATGAAAACCTCAAAGTTCTGCATATATCATGCAACATCTCATTAAGTAACCAAACCAACGATAATGCTTACAAAAAGAAGCTATAAAATCTGACATTATACCTTAAGTAGGTTTTTCATGGTATACACAACGTTTTCTTGAGTGTTTTTATAAAGGTATTCTGATTGTAAAGATATGAAGACTGTTCTCCATAGACAGAACTTCTCATAATCGCGTATGGCATATCATTGAATAAAGGATCCTTGATCAAAAGACGATCCTGAAACCTGAATGGAGACCAAAAATTGCAGCATAGTTGAACTGCCAAAAACTCACATCGTCTCATGGTCAACTAAAACATCTTCCATAGAAAAAATACCAGCACGTGATTTCCAGTTCCTCCTCAGAGTCTTATTAATCGTGAGTTCAGATAGTGTTGGAATACGTGAGGATTTGGATGGATTCCAGACATAACGTTTCCTTTGACCCACTATATACAAAGGTTGCCCAACTTTAGCCAACGTAAAATCAGAGGGGGCCTGAAAGGTAATTGGATAAAAAGTACGACCATTGCCCTGCAACTTGTAACAAGAAATAATGAGTCTAGGTTTACAGGCTTGTAAATAACCTGTTTTCCAATTTATAAGAAGAACGTGGGGTTGTAAATGGTCTAATCTGCAAGCAACATATTCTACTGAACGCAGTACTAAGATCATGAAACAAAAACACACAAGTGAAGAGAATTCTCAGTAACTTTTAATTTATACGTAGTAACAAACTTATACCTTCCTCTTTTTCAACACTGCAACAGGCAGGTCTTCATTGACAACTTGCCAAAATCGAATTGAATTGTTAGAATTTATCTGAATAATTCACGAAGCATAAAACTATTTAATACTTTGTGAAAGAAATAAACTTATACCTTCCTCTTATGCTTCATTGAAACATTGTTGTCTTCACCAATGACAGCCTGACAAATTTGAAGTGATTAAACAACCATACAAAAAAAACACATCATAACATTAGTTAGGCCAATTTATAATGCAGTATGCCAGTATATCAAAACCTGATAACACTAGTGTATAAATATTTCATCAAATGTCGATTATAAGCTGGTGAAGACTCAGAGGTTGATGCTGGTGCATATGCAGGCAGTGGAGGAGCATTCATTTCAATTAGATGAAGACAACTTTCAACCTCTTTTGCTCCGATTTTGTTAAATGCCTTTACAAGGATCTCGATGCATGAAGAAACATCTTTCTTGAACTTAGATGAGCAGGTCTGCTTTTTACTAAGACACCTCGCTTGCAAACCCTCCTTATAAGACTTATATGCCATTAGGATATCACAAGCAATCCCAAACACCCCCTTAAATAGCTGCATAAAATAATACTAGCAGGTATGCAGCTTGCAGCATGGGTTGTTGCAGTTCTGCATGAGACCTCCAATATGTCCAGGCCCCAAAATTAATCCATATGTTCTATGGCCATTATGAGGTTTTTCTTAACTAAAGAAAAATGCTTTTGTTGCTTAAAGTCGTAATCCTACATTTTAACTTTCACAATACTACTGGCAGCTTCTCAAAATCGAGAACTCCAACATGTCATTGCTGCATCAAAATGAGAAATACAGCAAATACTGGAAGGTCGTAATTACATTATTTATCGCCATCATAGAAACAACACTAAAATTACATTGCTTGGACCATAGAATCCATTAGTATAGCATGAAATGAAGTAATGAGACCCGTTCGCCTTAAGAGGATGGTAAGTTTTGACTTGTTTGTACTCCGATTTCGACGAATGCAGATAAAAGTTGGTTGATGCATGAATCCAAATCATTCTGGAATGTGACTGAGCCGGTCTCCTTTTTACAAGCCATGAGGATATCATTCACACAATTGCGAAAATGCCCAACCACAAAAATCTCAAAGTTCTACATGCAAGCATCATACAACGACAGCATAATTACTTAACTAAACCAACAACATTAGATACTTGAAGAAACTAACTTGTTTTGTTTTTTTTATCTGGGGTGGGTTCTTTATGGTATTCACCATTGTCTTGAGTGTTTTAATGAAGGTATTCTGGTTGTATAATATTGAAGACTGTTCGCCATAGATAGAGCCTCTCAAAATTGAATATGTGATGTCGTGGTACAGAGGATTTGTGTTCAAGATCCGCGCCTGTATGGAGACTAAAAGCTGGAGTATAGTTGTTTTGCCAAGATCCCACAACGTCTGCTGGCCCACACCACTTGCTTTGGGAAGGATCAAATCAACTTTACCACACTCGTACAGATTTGGATTGATACCAAGACCACCAGACCGATAGTGCACAAGCTGAAAAAGATTCATAAAAAATAATCAATCTTTCAACAATCTATCATAACCGCCATACTTAGGATCATGTATTTAAAAAATTAAAGTAAAAAAAGATTATGACATACTGGTAGGCTATTGGGATAATTCCTTGGGAAACACACATCAAAGAAGAAGAGACCATTGTGATAAGGAGTCCCTTGTGGGCCGGTAATTACAGCTCTTAAAAGATCCATCCTATCTTCATAAACCCTCACAAATATTGTCTCTGTTGTAACCCAAAGTATATATTAGATGTGTGAGATTTATTAGTTAAATTCAGAACAATACAAGTGTTTCCTAATGAATCAGCAAACAAATACCAGGCAAGTTTTCAGCAAGCATCCTCCACTCTTCATGTATCTTGTCAACCCACTCTTTTGACTGCTGTATCATATCAATGACAAACTTATTAACTAAATAAACTGATGAGAAAATACACACACGTGCGAGACACTGTACTACCTGGTTCATTGCATAACGTTTGGATGAGAAAAAATGATCTGAATGGTCCACAACGGTATCAAACTTGCTGAAGTTTTGATACCTTTTTAGGACATCTTCATTATCAAGCCCTTCCATTTGGAGGTTATGATTCTTGTCCAATAAAGTATCTTCCATTGAAAAAATACCAACACGTGAACTCTGGTCTCTCTCCAGAATCTTCTTAATCGTTTGTGTTGCAGTACTAGAGACAATACCCTACGGAACCATATAACAAGACACGCTCACAAATGTGACAAGAGAATTTTCAATTTGTTAGATAAATATTAGATATGGTTTGATTCCAACCTTATGTTTACATGGACCCATCATACACAAAGGTTGCCCTCTTTCAACTTCGGCTCCCTCTTCTACCAAAACCTTACCCACCTTAAAAGCAGACGGAGCATTGACGGCACATGGTAAACGACGATAATATTCCTGAAACTTTTTTCAAGAGAAAAGAGGAGTCTAGGTTTATATAACTCGCATTCCTGTTTCATGAAAAAGAATGTAGCTAATTTCTATCTTTTACTATTTGACCGTGTCTCCTTTATGGCCACATTATAAAAAGATTGAGGGGTTGTGATTGGGAGGTTGATAATCACGTCATTAACATAAAAAAGGTTTGATTTCAAGCCACTCCTGATGCATGCTGTACGTAGATACAGAAACACACATCTAACAAGACAGATCGATACACATGTTTCTATGAATCGAGACAATGAAAGACACAAAATTATACCTTTGTCTTTTTCTTCCCTGCATCATCGACTCCTAGGTCAAAGGTAACCTGACAAATTTAAATGATTATAAAACCACAGTATACAATATGATAACCTTATCCACCCCTATGCAGAAGAAAAAAGATTTTTTATGATGAATATAAAACTAATTGAAAGAAAAATGGGCCTTGTTTGTAGAATGAACCCGGCCTGTCTTTTGTTGTCCTATAATTAGTCAGAGGATTACAGGACAAGATACAAGATGATTCAATACCCAGCCCTTATACATAGAAACAAGTGTATACCTTCCTCTTTTTCTTCACTGCAACATTAATGTCTTCACCACCGGCAACCTGAAAAATTTAGAATTAATAAACAACCACACACAAAAAAAAAACACCAATACTAGCTTTACACAAGAATCGACCAAATATATTTCAACAAAGCATGATTATAAGCAGGCAAAGACTCACAGAGGTTTGTGCATATGCAAGCGGAGGAGTAGTTTTCATTTCAATTAGATGAGGGGAATTTTCAACAACTTTTGCTCCGATTTTCTTAAATGCCTTTACGAGTAGCTCGCTGCTTAAGCCAACATCTTTCTTGAACCAATTTGAGCTAGTCTGATTGTTACTACTAACAAGACACCCGACTTGCAAACCATCCTTATAAGATTTACATGCCATCAGGATATCATTTGCACGCTCACAAAAGTGCCCAGCTACAAAAACCTCAAAGTGCTGCATCCATGCATCATATAGCAATATATGCTTAGATGAAAGATACTAATTAGCAGCAATATATTAGAAGAAACTTGAAGATATTTTAATTACCATGGGTGGTTTCATCATGGTGCACACCATTGTCTTAACTGATTTTACAATGATATTCTCGTTGTATAGTAAGGAAAGTGATTCTCCAGCCGTATGGCTCATCATTGGAAGTGCGTTAAATAAAGGCTTTGCAGTCAAAATCAGATCTTGTATGGAGACTAAATATTCTAGTACATTCGAAGTGCGAGGCACCCATGTCTTTTCCAATTTGGAAGCTATGCTCTTAAGGAGTGACCGATCTTCACCACACTCTGGATTGGAACCAAGAACATGTGAGAGAGAGCGCACAAGCTGAAACAAATGAATCAAGCAGTTACATAAAAAGACTGTTAACATAAAAGACACATGTTCATAAAAATAAACAAGAATTGTGAGGATAACATACAGGTGGGCTATAAGGATAGTTTCTAGGGAAACACACATCAAAAAAGAAGAGACCATCATGATAAGGGGTCCCCTGCGGTCCAATAATTACAGCTCTCAAAAGATCCATCCTATCTTCATAAGCCCTCACAAAGATGGTCTCTATTGTAACCGTATACGATTAGATCAAGAATAAACTGAACAAAAGTAACTGTTCATTACAATTTTCTCTAATTAATACCAGGTAAGTGTTCCTTAAGTATACTCCACTCTTCATGTATCTTGTTAGCCCAATCAATTGAAGGCTGAAACATATCGCATGTAAATGCTATGAATTATAGTATTTAACATCAGTGGAAGTAGATAATGCAATGAAAACACATACTTATGACTTACCTGCTCCATTACCGAACTCTGTGCAGAGAAGAGATGATCCGAATGGTCCATGACAGTATCAAACTTTTCGAAGTGATACGTTTTCAGAAAGTTGTCTTCAGTACCAAGCCCTTTCATAGGGTTATGTTCAGGATCATCCAGGTTCACGATCACGTCTTTCATAGAATAGATACTCAATCCTGTGCGAGCATCTAGATCCTTCTTCATATTTTCTTTAGCCCGTTCAGACGGGATGGATCCTGAAGGGACAGGAAGATTCAAGACAAACACAGGTTCCCCTTTTTTGACTACCACTCCTTCCTCCACCAGAACCTTAACCACCTGACAAGCTGTAGGGGCGCTAATGCAACCTTTAGGTTTTGGACCAGGCCATTCGTCAGCACTCTGCACATTGGAGGAAGAATACAGTATTAAATAAATAAAAAATGATACATGGTTGATAAAAAAAAAACTAGATACTTGATCAATATATAAATAAAAAATGAATTTTGAAACAAGATACAAAAAGACACACAAATATTAAAGAATTCGAGACATACAATGAAGAACGTTATACCTTTTTCCTAACTCTCTCAAGCAGATGATTGATTCTTTTGCTGAGGATGTATTTATCCATATCAATGCCAAAGCCAAAGACAGCCTGAGGATCAGTTAAGTAACACATTTAGTAACTAGTTAAGTACACAAAACACAACATTCTAGTGAAGCAGAAAGTAAAGAATAATAAAACAATTGCAGCGGTCGTTTATAAAGTTTAAGTCATCTTTACAAGGTCCAGTATACAACGTAAACGTGCTCTTCCATAATATGAAGCTTGTGTGTCAAAAACTACAGCTATTTGACATTAATTTATGTTATGAATACTGGGGCAATTTGACATTTAGGTTTTTGTTCATAAAAAAAGTATAAGCTACAAGTTGATGATCAAATATGGTTAGCTTAAGTTAAAAAACTACTACTACAGCAGTACAGCACAACTAATGAATTAAAATAACAACTTGGTTTTCATCTTCTCTACACGAACACTAGCCCTAACCCTAACATTAATGCTAACCCAAAGCCAAGGACAACCTGGCGACGAATTGAGTAACTAACTTAGTAAGCATATATGCATGTATACACAAAACACATGCATCCTAGCAAAGCATAAATTAAAGTAAGAATCATAACATAACAGATTGTCGGATTCTGAAAGCACCCATTTTGATTATTTTGTTTAGTTGGAAAAGTCTTAGGCCCAGAAACGCGTTTAAAACACCCAGAAACATTTCCCAAACGTTTCCTGCTCAACACCTCGCGTTTTCAGTCAACATGAAACGTTTCCTTTTTCCAAAAACGTTTCCGGCGTGTTTCCAGGCGTTTCTAGCCGTTTCCCGTTTCCAAAACATTTCCGGTACGGGAGACGGCACCCGACGGCGTTTCCGTGCAACATTGTCAAATGTTATATGCGGAAAATTCCAATTGGGCTAGGCGGATTACTCGGTAGAAGGTGGTCAACTGCATAACTAGCGCTTAGCAGTTTTTGCAACATTGCCACTAACTTTGCATAATATTTTTCTTACGCATAGCACTTTATCAATTCCCTTAGGAAAAAAAAAAGCACCATTGATAAAATCCGTTTCCTGGCTCACACACAAATATAACCGATAACCTTAAATTGAGTACCTAATTATGACTCAGTCATCATCTTCGTTACACGAAATGAAAAGCATCAACAAATTATTATTCCACAGAAGTATCAGAAATGAAATAAATTTAAAGGTTACGATTTTACCTCTAACGGGAACACATAACCTAAAGATCAATTTCGAGGTCTCGTTTTCACCAAAAATCCCCGTGTGTTTTTTTATGCTTCGTGATTCACGAGATATAATAATAGTCCCTGTATATAATATATAAAGTTATGGTCATCCCTGACTTTTTTTCTTAAGTTACAACTACAGCCTTTAGTATGACAATTCTACCCATTACACAATGCATTTTCTCTTTAAATGTGTTAGTATGACAATTCTACCCATTACACAATGCATTTTCTCTTCAAATGTGTTTTTTAACGACTCATAAAAATATATAGCCGCGAAGTCTAAATTAACTTGTTGGTGATGTTATTGTTATCGACTATTTTAAGAGATTACTTAGTTTGATTTACTATAAGCAAATATGACTTTTTATTAAGCTCTCGGATAGGAGTTAAGGATGAAGTGCACACTCGTTTAAGTTAACTAAACGATTACCCGTGCATTTGCGACGGTATTTCATAACAGGTAAACAATATTTTTGATATTGTGGTTGGGGTTGAGTGTTTCGTGTAATTACATTTATGTATAAAATGTAACATAATCAAAGTATGACTAGAAAATGCTGTAACATACAATAATTCGACACGATAAAAACACTACTATCTTACATTAACCTTATATTCGCTAGGAGACTGCTCAACAACGTTATCAATCTATACTATATATAAAAGCCCATATTCTTGAAAGTAAAAAAATTAAGAAAACAATATATGGAAACCAAGTGAAAAAAAAAAAAAAAAAAAAAAAACAAAAAAAACAAACTATATATGAAAACCATAACTTTTATTATTATTTTTGTTTATAACCCATGATCAATGTTATTTTCATTCAGTTTAAATCGTGTTTAATACTCAAATTCTTAAAATTTTATTATTTTTCGTTTATAACCCATAAATTTTTTTATCACTACAATTATCTGCCGTAATAAAATTCTGTTGCTATGCACGGATACTCGTCTAGTATTACATAAAGCATTCATCTTTTCCTCATTTTTTTTTTCTATCTTTTTTTACATGTTGTGGATAATTGAAATGTCTGTATTATTTAGAGCTGAATATGTAACTAAATATGGAAAACTAAGAGAAGTGATCCGGTAAGAAGACAAACTAAAATAAGAAGAATAAGAAGAGTTTCTAGCCACACATTTCAAATAGCAGTGAGAAATTTAAATGGTGATGCATCTATTTTTGTAGATGCATCTGAAATAAGTGGTTGTGATTTCTTCTTATCATTCTTATTTTAATTATTATTCTTATTTTATCCTAACTCAACTAATTAAATGTGATTTGAATGACTAAATGGAAAATTAAAATTTAAAACAAAGTGAATTCTTTTTTAGAGGCAAGGAAAAAAGAATTTCAGATTATTCGATTGAGACCCTACTAAAGTTAAACAACAAGGTTGAAAAGGTATATTGGGTATAACAAATTACTCTCATTTTAAGTTTTAAATTTTTAAGCAATGTTATTTTCTTTTTATATGTTTTTTTATGCAAAGGGTGAACATATTTTATTAATACGAATCAAGAATACAACTCATGAAACAATCACTGGCATGGACAATGTCCATCCAGAACACAGGAACAAGAATTCAACATCACAGACAAACATACATTGTCTGATATCAGACAAAGCACTAATACATCTCTGACAAAACATACATTCCTTTTTTCTGACCTCGTGATTAGCTGCAGAATCACCAACTAGCAGCCTAATAGCTCATGAGAATCACCCTTATATGCACTAAGACCATAGCCTCATTACTACATTTCCATACTCATTCCCCAAACTTGACCATTCAACCCGCATCCACAATGTATCAAGTGGGATAAGTGAGAAGGCATCATAATGTAGACTATAGCCACCCATCAATCCAGTCAAGGGCTCTTCCAAGATTCCTACATTTACCTCTTTACAAAAGGCCTTAGAATCTTGGAAACACTCACCTTGAGGGAGAATCACCAAACCCCCTTAGTAGTGTTGATGAAGCGAAAAGTGTACCGCTTTTGGGGGTCATTTAAGGCCAAAGTTGAGATTATTTGATCAAATATTACCCTAAATCGTTTCTTTTGTCATTTTAGGTACTTTTGAGAGGAATTTTACAAAAGAAAGCATTTTGGACGTTTTTGGAGCGAAAAAGTGAAGAAAACGACAAAGTCTCAAAATCATACTGGAAATTGCACTTGAAGGCGTCACAGGTTACTAGTGACGGCGTCATGACTTGACAAAGAGGTGGATAAATTAATTACGCGTGACACGCCAGAATGTTTTCTGAAGAACTCGTGACGGCTTCACGTATTAAGATGCCAAGGCCGTCACGAGTAAACCCAAAGAGAGACGGCCCAGAGTCCATAAAGAGTGACGGTGTCAGAAGTGGATCTAGGCTTACGAGTTTATTTTGGCGGCGAGTTGACGGCGTCACACCTATCTCTTGACGCCGTCAGGATACAAAATCTATATATAGTTTTCTAGTTTTCATTGATTGTGTGCAACTTTGAAGGGAGTAAACCCTAGACGAATTTATAGATATTTTAAGGATTTCAACCATTTGTTTCATCCATGTTTAATTGAAGATAAGTCTTTTATCAAATAATTCAATATGTCTATGTGTTGTTTGATTATATCTTACGCTTGTCTTCTCTTTAACATGTTAGGCTAGGTTTTCCTTGTGTTTGCTTAGATGTAATGAAACTTAGATATTGATTATGGGTTGGTTGTTTGTTTATAATTGTTGTGGATGAATGAATTCGATGTTAGGCTTAAGAAAACTGGCAGACTTCCAATTGATAACTTGCTTGAACGTCTTAAGAAACATGATCGGAGGTGTACTACGATATTTTGGTTGTATTTAATGCGTAGGTAACTACTAATGAGACCATGTTAGGAGCTAGTAGTCAGCTCGACATAGGAAGAGGTAGAAGCTTATAGAGTTAGGGAAGATCGTACACGACCCTACGAATGGTATTAAGGAATATAACCCGTCATCCATGCAATTGTAACAAACTAATCAACCTGTAAAAGATAGCTAGGGAATAGTGAAATTTAAGTAAACACATTTTCTCTCATTATTGTTTTCGCCATAATTTAGTTTAAGTTTAGTTTATTTTATTTTGATTGCATCTTGAGTTAATTGGGTTAGTTGATTAGCAACTAATTCTGCCCACTCCTTCCAAAATCGAGATTATACTTGCTTTCATTTCAAATATAAAAATACAAAAAAAATCATCCCTCACCTTTAAACCTAGTTTAGTTGAGTTTTAACCCTAGTGAACACTATTCTTTGAGTTGAACGATCAATCCCCCGGTACTTGTCAACCTTTTGCGAGGGTGCAATTCCACGCATCAAGTTTTTGGCGCCGCTGCCGGGGAATAGTTATTTTCTAGGTTAAAATTTCTTTTTATTAGGTTTACTTGCTAGATTCCTTTCTAGTAAGATTTTTTATTTTATTTTTATATGTTTCTTTAGTCTATCTTTTTCTTCGTTCCTTTGTTCGTAACCTTTGCCATCCGCCATCATGGAAGGTGGTAATCTCTTTGATCCCATCAACCCACCACAACAAAACCATCCACAAAACCCACCACAACCAAACCAACCTCCTAGACCCCGAACCTTAGGAGAGTACTCCCATCCTAGCCACCAAGGCTATCGAAACACCATCGAGCTCACTCAAGAAGCCAATGTGTCTCCCTTGCTATCCGACACCATCTGGTTGGTGCAAAGCGGATGTGCATTCCATGGGCTTCGCTTCGAAGATCCTAATCAACATCTCAAGGATTTCCTCAAAATCGTAGATTCATTAGACCTTGATGTTGGAACTCGAGAGACGACCCGATTGCATCTCTTCCAATTCTCTCTACGTGACCAAGCTAGTCAATGGCTTGAGCGTTTACCCGCGGGATCCATCACCTCTTGGGATGATCTCACCACTCATTTCCTTGCTCAATTTTTCCCACCGGGGAGAACCACTAAGCTTAGAAATGATATCTTGATATTCCAACAATGTCAAGGTAAAACTCTCTATGAAGCATGAACTCGTTTCAAGGACTTACTCCAAAAAGTCCCTCTGTAGGGAATTATTGAAGTCAGCATATAGATACTGCTGATAGATACTACTGACAGGATTCTGCTAAAGCTTATAGTGATTCTGCTGATGATCTGGATTCTACTGATACATTAGGTTCTGCGGATATAGTTAATCCGTACATAAGAGTTAGTTATTTATAGATAAGATATGTAGAATATCTTCTAGAGTATTATGAATATACGTTTCTTGTAACAGAGATTAGGGTTTCTACTAGTATAAAAAGAACCCAAGGTTATTGTATTACGTACGTGTTAAAAAAAACAATTATTAGTTAATAATAATGATCCATAGAGGATCAAAGTATTTAGTATATCATTTGTATTTATATTCCGCAATAGATACAAGCTCACAGAGATTGTCTATATAGTCTTGCTAGTGATTACATTAATAGGCTATCTATCCATTGGCTCAAGATCTATGAAGGGTAGATCCTACAAGTGGTATCAGAGCCACAGGATAATCTCTGTAATCAAACTAACACTCAAACACCTTTTCATTCAGTACCCATGGGAGATACAGATTCTTCTGATGTCACTTAAAACAACGCCAACACTCTCACTCAACAGCTTCAACAGGTTGCTTTCTCTAACAGCAACGCCAATTTTCCCTATCTCAAGAAAGATGAGTATGAGATTTGGGCCATGAAGATGCAGAACTGGATAGCCAGTGTTGACTTCAACCTATGGAATGTGATAGTGAATGGAAGCAGTCCTAAAAAGACTGGAAAAGATCATAATGGCCTCTTTACTATCTTTCCTCCATCATCTGCTGAGGAAATCCTTGCTGTACAAAGGGAGAACAAAGCAAGAACTATCTTGCTTCAAGCAATCCCTAATGACCACATGGGAGATTTTCACTCTCTTAGTGATCCCAGAGACATCTGGTTGGCCATAAAAACAAGACTCGGGGGCAATGAGGAATCAAAAAGGATGAGAAAGTCTATGCTTAAGCAGGAATTTCAAGAGTTTAGGATATCAGAGGAGGAGGGCATTCACAAGGGTTATGATAGGTTCCAGAAGATTCTGAGTCAGTTGAATCAGCTTCAAGCCAGGCCTGATAATGAGGAGGTTAATTCCAAGTTTCTAAGGGCCTTACCTCCTTAATGGTCTTAGGTCAGCATCTCATTGAAAACTAAAGGTGGCCTGGAGTATCTCTCATTTGATGACTTGTACAACAAGCTCAGAGCCCTGGAGATTGATATCAAGGGACACTCCGCTTATACAGCTCCTCCATCACACTCTTCATTCGTAAGCACTAATTCTAACAGAGTGTCACATGCTCCAAGTCCAAGCCATTCCTCTACAACATTGTCTTTCACAACTACTGGTCCAAAGAGTTATCCACAGACTAGTAATGTGATGGAAGATGTACTTCATTCGTTTGTTGCTGACTATGATGAAAAGCAATAACTAGCTTATGAAGATTTTGAGTAGATCGAGGAGCTAGCATTGGAAGAGTTGGACTTAAAGTGGCAAATGGCAATGCTGTCTCTCAAAGTCAGAAGGTTTGAACAAAAAACTGGGAGAAAACTCAATGTTAATGGAAGAGATGCAGCTCGTTTTGACAGGAGAAAAGTGAAGTGTTATTCATGTGGAGAGATTGGACATTTTTCAAGAGAGTGCAAGACTAAGAAGGCTGAAGACAATACAAGATATTCAGCTTACAAGAAGAAGGAGGTGGAGGCTGGAGATTCAAAGGCTTTGGTGACTGATGTGGATGCTTGCATTAACTGGAATGAGCATGATACTAATGATGATGCAAGCAGTACTTCTAAGCAAATCTCCTGCTTGGCTAGTTATGATGCTGAATTTGCCTTCATGGGCATCTCTCCTCAGGTATCTGATTGTGTTTTTGGGTGTGATATTAAATATAATGCTCTTAAAGAAGCCTATGATGACATGGAACCAAAATATAAAACCAGTTTTATTGAAGCTCAATCTTATAAAGAAGCTGTTAAAACATTAGAAAAACAAAAGGCTTGGTTTCAACAAAATCAATTGGCTTATGAGGAAAAGGTTAGAGTATTAAAAAAGGATTTAGAGATGACTAGCAATGAGTTAAAATTTACTGAAAAAGAAAAGGCTGGAATTGAATCAGAGAAACAAGATTTGCAAGATAAGTTGGATAAGGAAGTGGCTAGGCATAAAGAATGGCTAATTTCAGGTGATAAGTTAGCTAGTTTGCTCTATAGTAGTCAGTCTATAACATCTGAGATAGGTTTAGGTTTTCAGAAATATATAGGTGCAGAGGTACACCATAATTTAGATAAGAAAAGTAAGAATAACTCTGAACCTGTAAAATTCTTAAAAGAAGGTGAGATGCATGCAGTTCCAGGACCAATTAGAGGAGTATTTATGCCCACCAACACTACCTCAGACTTTGATGGTTCACATAATTTGTATGGAAAAAAGTCTAATGACTTGTCAAACCCTGTTTGTAAAACTAATAACTCTGACTCTCCCAATACCATAGGAACCTCTAAGTCCACATCCCACCATTTGGACTTAAATGAATCACATATGCAAACTGGCACTAGGACTAATGACTCCCCTGACTCTAGTAGTGTCTCTAGTAATGATTCTAATGAATATGTCTCTTGTTCTTTCAGGGACAAGACCTCAGAGACCTCTACCTCTAGTTATGCCAATTGTGATTCTAAGACCAAGTCAGATTCACCTAAGTCCTTATCAAAGCTTTCTGTCAAGTCCTCTTACAAGTTTGTTGACTCTAGAGTTGCTGCTAATGAAGTTATTTCAAAGACAGCTTCTCCTGAAGACTTGTTATTTACTTATTTCAAAAACAATTCCTTTCAGTCATTATAAAACAATTCTATTTCTGGTGTTTGTTTGAATAATTTTGTGGTTGATAAGACATCTTTTGGTTTGAATAAATCTTCTAGAAAGAAGAAGTGTTTGTTTGTGGTAGTAAATTGCATTTGATTAAGAATTGTGATTTTCATGAAAAGAGGATGGGTGTTTCTGTTGCTCATAATAGACCTAGACCAAAGTGGACCAATGTTCATTCCAAACCCTCATGTGTTCCACAGGCAACCCACACCACCAGCAGAACCAACTCAGTTTCTGTTGATAGGTCTGTTCCTGTTGGTGGGTCTATTTCTGCTGGTAGATATTTTGTTGCTGATAGGAATAGATATGTTGCTAGACCATTTTCTGGATATAATAATAATTACTTTCAAAATGGTTATTAGCCTGGTTGTTATCACCCAATGTTTTTGGGAAGGGCATATTAGGATTATGTTGTAAAGTCCTCAGCAGATTGTTCTTGGAAATTTAATAGACCATTTGTACACAAGGGTTCCAGGAACAATGGTGGATCTAACTCATCTACATGGCCTCATTCTAATGATCCACAAGGCAGGCTCAAGTCTTTCATGACTTGAGTCTCTCTATGGTACTCATGTTGTTGTATATTGTGTTGTTGTAGGGACATCCTCTTTTAAATAAAGACTTAGTTATTGTTGATAGTGGTTGTTCTAGAAGCATGTCTGGGAATCAAGAGAAGTTACATGATTTTGTGCCTTTTAATGGAGGCAAAGTGACTTTTGGAAGTGGAGAAGGAAGGATCACTGGTAAAGGAACCATCAGAACTCCAAAGATGGATTTTGAGAATGTCTATTATGTGAAGGAGCTACAAAATTTTAATTTGTTCTTTGTTTCACAAATTTGTGACAAAAAGATTCCTGTGCTATTCAATGAGGAGGACTGTCTCATTCTATCACAAGACTTCAAAATACCTGATAGGAGTCATGTATTGCTAAGGGTTCCGAGAAATCATAATCTTTACACCTTCAACTTGAATGATGTCAAGCCAGAAGGTGATCTAGCATGCTTGGTGGCTAAAGCATCCTTGGATGAATCTACAAAATGGCATAAAAGGATGCCACATGTAAACTTCAAGGTTATCAACAAGCTTGCTAAGGATGGACTGGTTCATGGACTTCCTTCCAAAATCTTCACTAATGAACACAACTGTGTTGCATGCAACAAAGGAAAGCAACACAAGGCTTCTTATAAAGCCATTACTACTGTGAGCACCATCTCAGAACCTTTGCAGTTGCTTCATATGGATCTTTTTGGTCCAACATCCATCAGGAGTATTGACCATAAGTACTACTGTCTGGTGATCACTGATGCTTATAGTAGGTTTAGTTAGACATTCTTTTTGGGGACTAAGACCAAACCTTTCAGACACTAAAAGAATTTATGGCCCACATTGAAAACCAACTTAACAAGAAGATCAAAGGCATAAGGTGTGACAATGGGACATAGTTCAAAAATGTCAATCTCATTGAACTCTGTAGGACAAAGGGTATAAAAAGGGATTATAGCAATCCCAGGACTCCACAACAGAATGGACTTGCAGAAAGGAAGAATAGAACCCTGATAGAGGCTGCAAGATCCATGCTTGCTGACTCTAAACTTCCCACTATGTTTTGGACTGAAGCAGTGGGCACTGCTTGTTATGTACTGAATATGGTGTTGATTACAAGACCACATAATAAAACACCCTATGAGCTTTTGACTGGGAAGAAACCTACCAGTGAGTACTTGAAACCTTTTGGATGTCAAGTGACTATTTTGAATACAAGTGATCACTTAGGAAAGTTTGAAGAAAAAGCTACTGAAGGGTATTTAGTTGGTTACTCAGCTCATAGCAAGGCTTACAGGGTATATAATTTGGCTGCTAAGAAGATTGAAGAGACTCTTAACCTGAGATTTCTGGAGGACAATGAAAGTGTTCAGGGTAAAGGTCATGAATGGTACTTTGACCTTGACTACATGACAGATCACTTGGGGTATACAAGATTTAAAACTAACCATTCTGCAGGTACACAAGAGTCACCTACTAGCATTGCAGGTACCCTGGAAGATGACTCAGACAGTGATTCAGAATGTGATGAACCCACTATTGTTGTTTCTTCTCTCCATATTCATGTTGCAGGTCCTACTAACAAAGAAGCCTCTGATGCCAAAGTTGCTGATGATGTGGAAAACTAAACTTATGTAGAAGATCTTGCTAGACTTAAAAAGCAAGAGCATGCAGCTGCTAAAGAAGCTAAACGGCTTGGTCTTGAGTTTGCTCAAGATACTGAGGCACTCTTGAGACAAGCTGCTCTTGATGCCAACAGAAAACCAATTTCTGCTGATGGATCTCCTGTTGCTACTGATGCCAATTCTCCTGAAGGCATTTCTGATGTTGTACCTATTTCCACTACTACATCTACAAGTTTAGATGAACCTTTTACAAGGTTTCCAAGTCCCTTCAGACCTTGGCAATCATGAACAAAGTACTGGCATTTTTCAATCAGCTTCTTATGATGATGACTTTGCTCCAACTCTGACCAATCTTGAAACTTCTATTGATGTTAATCCTATTCCCACTAAGAGGATAAACACCATTCATCCTCAAACCAATATACTTGGTGATCCCAATGCTATGGTTCTAACCAGAAGTGTAGTGAAACAGACACAGTTTGGACAATGTGTTTTTCTCACTTATGTTTCTAATCAAAATAGGGACAATCATACAGATCAACAACATTGTCTGTTTGCTTGTTTCTTATCTCAAGTAGAACCAACCAGCATTAAACAAGCTTTGAGTGAACCTAGTTGGGTAGAGGTTATGCAGGAAGAGATGCAACAATTCAAGAATCAAGATGTATAGGTACTTGTTGATCTACCTGCAGGTAAATTTGCAATTGGAACCAAGTGGATTTTAAAATGCAAGAGGGATGCAAGAGGAAATGTGGTCAGAAACAAAGCAAGATTGGTGGCTCAGGGTTTTAGACAAGAAGAAGGGATTGATTATGATGAAGTGTTTGCACCTGTTGCTAGAGTTGAGGCTATAAGGTTGTTTTTGGCTTTTGCCTCCTACATGGGTTTTGTGGTATATCAGATGGATGTAAAGAGTTCATTTCTCTATGGCAAGATTGAAGAGGAAGTCTATGTCACTCAGCCACAAGGTTTTGAAGATCCACAACATCCAAAGAAGGTGTATAAGGTTGTCAAGGCACTCTATGGACTTCATCAAGCACCAAGAGCCTGGTATGCAAGGCTATCTACATTCCTTTTGGAGCATGGCTACAGAATAGGAGCTATAGACAAGACTCTCTTCATTAAGAAGAACTCTAGGGATACCATTCTTGTTCAATTATATGTGGATGATATCATCTTTGGCTCCACAAAGGAAGCTTGGTGCAGAGAATTTGAAGACTTGATGAAAGGTGAATTTCAAATGAGTGCAATAGGGGAACTAACATTTTTCTTGGGGCTACAAGTCAAACAGCAACATGAAGGGATCTTTATCCATCAGGAGAAATATGTTAAAGACATCTTGAAGAAGTTTGACTTTGAACTATTGAGGACTGCAACTACTCCCTATGAACCTCCAAAGCCTAAGAGTCAGAATGAACCAGATGAAGCTGTTAATGTTCATCTCTACAGATCCATTATTGGCTCACTCATGTACCTCATAGCTTCAAGACCTGACATCACTTTTGTTGTCAGTGCTTGCTCAAGACACCAAGTCACTCCATTGACTTCCCACCTGAATGCAGTGAAGAAGATTTTCAAGTACCTAAAAGGCCAACCTAAGTTAGGTCTTTGGTATCCAAGAGACTCACCATTTGTGTTGGAAGCATACAGTGATAGTGACTATACTGGAGCTAATTTGGACAGGAAATTCACAATAGGAGGTTGTCAATTTCTTGGCAGAAGGCTTATTTCTTGGCAGTGCAAGAAACAAACCATTGTGGCCACCTCCTCTACTGAAGCAGAATATGTTGCTGCTACTAACTGTTGTGGTCAGGTACTTTGGATTCAAAATCAAATGCTGGATTATGGGTTCAACTTCATGAACACTAAAATATATATTGATAATCAAAGTACCATTTCAATTGTTAAAAATCTAGTCTTTCATCAAAGAACTAAACACATTGAAATTAGGCACCATTTATTAGAGATGCAAATGAGAAACATTTAATACAGGTGCTTAAAATTAATATTGATGATAATGTGGCAGATTTATTAACAAAGGCTTTTGATGGACCTAGGTTTAACCACTTAGTTGTCCATATTGGGATGGTTAACCCTTGAATGCTTTGTTTAAAGGGAAGCATAAGCCTGAGGGGAGGCATATGCCTTTGGGGAGGATTGTAATTGATGTTGTAAAGTTTGTATATTATTCTGTTTACTAACTTTGTTTTGCAGGTTTATTTCTAATTAGATTAACAATTTTGTATAAGTTTGTCCTTTGTGTTCTGTTTTAGTGTTTGGTTTGTAGGTTCCTGTTTCTGCTGATGAACACAGATCTATACATCACATATAAGTTTGTCCTCTGTGTTCTGTTTTAGTGTTTGGTTTGTAGGTCCAGAAGTTGATTATGCTCCTAGAATGGTTGAGCTCATGAAACTCAGAAGAAAAGCTTATGCTAAGAAGATAGCCAAAGCAAAGAGGGATAAACCTCCTACTCAAGCACAGCAAAGGCAGATGATGAGAGAATGTGTGAAGAATCAAAGTAGTGCAGTGTACAATCAACCATGGACTAAGACTCAAGTCTGGTCCTTATCAGATGACCAGTTGATTCACCAATACAACTTGATTAAGACCAGACTTCAAAAGGATGGACTTCTTGGTATTCATCAGCCTCATCCAAAAGGTCTTCAGATTGGTGATGCTTCTGTTTCTGAACCTTCTCATTCAGCTGATAAGATTGCATCTGCTGATCAGGATGCACATATTGCTGCTCATGCACATGTTATTTCTGCTGACACTGCTCATACTTCTGCTGATAAACCTTCTTCTATGGACAAGGGTAAAGCTAAGGTTATTGAAGCAGATATTTCTTCTAGTAAGAGGTCCAGAAGACAAATGGAGGAAGACAGATTAGGTGAGGAAGCTGCACAAAGGTTGCATCAGGATCAAATTCATGAAGAAAAGGTCAGACTCATTGAAATTGAAGTTGCTAGAGCTAAACAAGCTAGGTTGAATATGGAGGCTCAACATATCCATGTCTCACCTTCTGCCATGGATTTTGCTACTCCTCCATGAGCATCTTCTTCAGCTGTTTTACATGATCCTTCAGATGTTATTCCTGAGACTACACTGACCCATGAACCATCTTCACCTTCCTCTGCTATATATATTCCTGGTAGAAGGGCCAGAAGAATGGCTAGAATGAAGGTCTCAAAATCTCCTCATGTGTAGAAGGTGTTGGATTTTGATGCTGATGATTCTTCTTTTCTTGAGGAAGGGTCTCCTGAAGATTGGCCTGAGGGTTTTCGAGATGTTTTGGTTAGATGGGAAGTTTCTAGTCATGGGCAGTCTAATACTATTTATAGGCTTGATGGATCATCTTTGTCCTTCACCTTTCTACAAGAAATTTTACATCTTGTGGATCATCAGGATTTACTCACTCTCTATGACTTGGTTACCAAGTATTATGCTATTCATACTACTGAAGGTGCTGGCTTATATCTTTTGGGGGATCTTCAAGTGCTCATGGATTCTGATTCTTCCACTGGTTCTGGTTATGCAGTCTGGAATCATAATCATAGGTGGAAAGTATTAAGTTGGAGATTTTATCCTCTTCCTTATGTTCATGTTTTGGAAACTACATCTGGTATGAGGGTGATTATGTTTATTGATAGGGATTATCCTCTTACTGTGCCTCTTGTGGAGAAAATGCTTCTACATCATTTGGAGATTCCTCCTGATCCAGTTGGGAATGCTAGACTGTTTGCTGAATCTTTGATTCGTTTGTTCAAATCTAGGATCAGGGTGGCCAGGGTTGATTGATATTGGTATGATATATTGTTGTATGGTTATTTATTTTCTTTATTTAAAAAAAAATATTTAAAAAAAAAAAAAAAAAAAAAAAATCTAACAGATTTGTATAGTGTTTTGTATGTTGTATGCAGGTTTTGGTGTTGGTTATTTCCACACCTTATCTGGTTATCAACTTACCATGATGTTGACTATTCCATCAAAAAGTTGGCTAGTCCAAAGGGTACAGCTTTAGTAAAGATAAGTCAAATCTGTTGATAGCTGTGATAGTTTGCTAAAAACTATTGGGTACTCAACTCACCCATGCTTAACAGCTGAGAGTTGGATGGTTGTCAGTTGACCATGGATTTTTCCTTATGGATTCCCAATAATTGGCTAGCCAACAAGTGTATGGCTTGTGGTAAAGGCAGTGGAAAACCATATTTGGTATTCAATTTACCAAGGTGATTTAATCAACCAAACAATTGACTAGTCCTGAGCAAATGGCTACAGGTAAAGATATATCAAATCCGTTTATAGCTGATGATTTGCTAAAAATCATATGGTCATCAGTGTACCATAGTTAGTGAATTGAAACATTTGGCTACTCCAGTAGTAATGGCTATTGGTAAAGAGACATCAAATCCATTATTTTCAATGATTCAGCTCTCACAGGAGTTAACACACCTGGAAGTGATGAGAATAGTATGAAACTTATGTTTTGATGTACATTTAGTCATTTGTTGCTGCGAAGAATGGTGGTTTCAAAGTTTTTGCTGATCATAGAGAAGCTGATGATGAAGATTTTTTGCTGCTGAAGTTCATGCTCAATCCTCCTCTTCTGGTTTTAAAGATCTATCAAGAATCTTGGAGTTAACCATGTCAACTGCAAGATTAGAGGAGGATTGTAGGGAATTATTGAAGTCAGCATATAGATACTGCTGATGGATACTGCTGACAGGATTCTGCTAAAGCTTATAGTGATTCTGCTGATGATCTGGATTCTGCTGATACATTAGGTTCTGCGGATATAGTTAAGCCGTAGATAAGAGTTAGTTATTTATAGATAAGATATGTAGAATATCTTCTAGAGTATTATGAATATACGTTTCTTGTAACAGAGATTAGGGTTTCTACTAGTATAAAAGGAACCCAAGGTTATTGTATTATGTACGTGTTAAAAAAACAATTACTAGTTAATAATAACGATCCATAGAGGATCAAAGTATTTAGTATATCGTTTGTATTTATATTCCGCAATAGATACAAGCTCACAGAGATTGTCTATATAGTCTTGCTAGTGATTACATTAGTAGGCTATCGATCCATTGGCTCAAGATCTATCAAGGGTAGATCCTACACCCTCATCATGGCATAGATCCTTGGCTTCAAATCCAAAACTTTTACGAAAATGTTAATCATCAAACGAGAAGGGCCATAGATTACGCTGCCAATGGTAGACTAAGCAGACTTAGCATTGATAAGTGCTGGGAGGTTATTGAAGGCTTAGCACAATACGAAAAGAAGGATGGGAGGATCCAATGTTCTTGGAAGAAGGAATTCTAAATTACGTGAATGCAACCCAAGAATAGTTATTGGAGAACATCGAAAAGCAGGTTAAGGAATTAATGAAAAGTGAAATGCCTGCTGCTGAAGCCGAAGTAAGTTCTGATAGACATGTGAGAGCAATTAGTAAACATACTTTTCCTGAACATTCACGACAAGAGGAGTTTGAAGGGATAATGATAACTTTTATGAATAATCAGGAGAGGCAGATTCAACAATTAGAAACTCGCATGGAAAGCACTAGAAATGCTTTTATGGACTTGGCTGATAAGTTTATATCAAGAACTAAGGAGAAGATTAGGGAAAAATCCACACCAAGGAAATTCGAAAAAATCTTTGAACTCCCAACCGCTATGGTGATATGTGAAAGAGGGGATAATGGAGAAAATTCCCCAAGTGATTCACCTTCACATTTCCCTTACTTCCATGAGCTCCCTCAAGAAGAAAAGGACTCGCAAATTCACAACATCTTCGTTGGAAGCTTGCAAGTCACGCTCCTCAATTTGCACGAAGCTAAAAAACGTTCCTTTGGTTTTAAACCTGGTGTGAAAAGGTTGCACCTCAAACACACTTCCACTTCAAAAACTTCTATGGAACAACTCCTTCCCTTACCCACTACTTACCAATATGGAGATTGCGACCTGAGCGGGATTGTAACCAGCCTTATCCAAAACCATACCACATCTTGTGACAGTAACAAAACATTTGACCCTGGTGGAATCCACTAACGAGAATGGCTATCATAGTTTATGACCTTGATAAGCTATTGACAAAAGTACAGGGACTCAAATTGGAATTGTCACAAAGTACTCATGATCCGGGCATCTGACGACATCAGAATTTACTCATGACGCTGTCACCTTGCATTATCAGCAATATTAACCTCCTTTCCATCAATTTCACCACATACCCCACAAACAATATCCACTTGATACTCTCACTCCGAACCTTCAAGATCAACTCCTGCATCTCTCGCCGCCAATCTCTACGTGGTAAGTGATTTTTCTTCATCCTCATTCATTCAATTATGCTTAGGACCCATCAATTTTGAAAAGCCCCATTATCCAAACCCGTAAAATGGATTCATTACTAGAACTCGTAATGCCCTTGTATTGGTGTTTTGTGACCACGATTAAGGCATTTTAGTAATAGTAATTGATAGGGTTCGTGAGTCGATTACAAGAAAAAATTATTCAACCCACGAATTATTGATCCACCACCCATAGCCAAAAGGGGTGTTTGGCTCAGGGATTTTGAGTTTGAAAAATTGATTTTTCCCTCGTAATTGCATTTTCAAATATCTGCTATACCTGACGGTGTTAGCCTTTACGGTCTGACGGCGTCAGGAGGGTCTGACAACCTAAGCTTCCTTAAAATCCTTATTCTAATCACTTTCGTTCCATTCCATTTTGTTCCAGGAAAATGAGCAAGCGTTCTAGACACAACAGGGGGAGTTCCTCGAGATCTCAACGTGAGAACTTGGGTGACACGGTCCTTAGTTGGAGTATGTTTGAGGATGATACCTCCACCGCCAAATACGCCGAATTGCTCTACCACCAGATTGATAGTGGGGCAGTGATTGATTGGAATTTCTTGAGGAATCAAGGACTCAAGCAAGCCTTTCTCCAATGTTTCCAAACTGATGCATTCACTAGTCCTCAATGGGAGAGGTTGTTTAGAGTGAAGGAACCAATTTATAACGAGTTGGTGCGTGAATTCTTTGCTACTTTCCGTTTTGATTTGGCTGAGGCAAGAAATGATGTGATGGGTACTACTCTTTACTTTAGGTTAGGAGGTGAGCATAGGACTTCAGTCGCAGAGTTTGGTTGGACGTTGGGGTTGTACACTCAGCATGAGACGACTCAGGGTGGGTTTTTGCATAGGTTGTTGGGTGGTGAGACAGTGAGGAATGATTTGAGGTGTGCTACATTTTGGCCGATCATAGGGAATGGGGGATATACCTCAACTACTGGAGCGACCTTCATCAGGGATCCTAGGATTAGGTTAGTCCATAGGTCTAACACCTATAGCTTAGCAGGGCGCCACAGCTCCAACCATCGTGTCACTGCTTCTGACCTCTTCTACCTATATACCATCTTCTCACCGGATGTATACTGCAACATCCCATTCTGGGTGGCGAGCTATCTGAAAAGAGGTGTGGCGGAAAAGGAAGGTGATAAGATATATGGGGGGATGTTTGTGACATGCCTGGCCCGTTCCTATGGGATTCTTGTGCCTGAGATCATGGGGTATTTGAGTGATTGTGGTACATACAGGGTGGTGAAGGCCAAGTCCCTCAAGCAGATGAACATTGTGATGGAGTTAGGGGACGGGTCTTTTGCTTGGTATGTCATTGGGGGAGCAGCGGCTGCTGATGATGATGATGAGGAGGACGATGATGAGGGTGCACCCCGCAGCAGCAGTATGGGGATTATGAGGTCGGCTCTGCAGACTACTACCGGCACATGGGTCGGGGGATTGGCAGGCTCATCAGGGGGCCTGGATGGGTCAGATGGATACCTGGAGAGCCACTACTGACCAGAGGTTTGATTGGATGTACGATCACATGATCCTTCAGATGCAACATATATCGACCCGTGATCACATCAAGCCTCATTTGCAGATTGACCCATTCCCTGGTCGTGAGCAGGACTATCCACCCTATGGGTACACCGGACATCTCCCTCCTGGTTATGACTACCGTTTTGGTCCTCCTCCCCAGTGATGTTCTTATGGTTGTGTCATGATTTCTGAACAATTTATCTATGGTTGGATGTTTCGAACAATTTAGTTTGTAATAGCGTAGGATTCGGCCTCTGTTGGCCATTGGATATTTGCTATTATTTCCTTTTATGCATTTAGGATTTTCGTTATTATGGTTGTTTTATTTATTTTGTTTTGTTTGTTTGATTTTATTTGCTTCCGTATGCATGCTTGATTTTTATTGTTTGTGGATCATGTTTCATACTAAATTGTGAAAATGCTTTACCTTGTTGTTTGTCTTAACTTCATAAAAAGTTATTTCGCAAAAGATAAGTGTAAAGAAAATCTAAATTTGTTTCTAAGGACGGAATTGAACATGAACCACAACAATATTGAAAGAACATGTATATTAGTATTTGTTTGAGTCAAATGCTTGTATCGAGTCATAATAATGTTTTGCAGGATTTTCCAGGAATTGAGGAATGAGTTTTTTCAGAAATTTTCCGGAAACTTAACATGAGATTTCTGTCAGAACACTCTGACGACGTCAGGTGTAAAAATTCTGAAAAATTTTGCAAGTTTTGTTTTTCTAACGGAGTCTTAAAGTTTTTGTTAATTCTTTAGTTTTATAAACTCCAGAAAATCTGCAAACATTCATTCCACAAGCATTATATCCTTATATATATATAGATTGCCACCGATTTTACGCGAGGTTGCCATAATTGTTTTCTCAGGTGTAACAGGTTATATTGGACAAGAAGATGATTTATATTTCTGGAGGGAAGCTTTCAACGTTCATTTTCTTAGAGGAGGATTTAACCATGTTATCCATTTATCCACACCGAACGAATCATGGGAGTATTTGTTTTCATTCTTTTACCTTATTTACTTTTGCATCCTTTAAATGAACATTGGGGACAATGTTCAGCTTAAGTGTAAGGGGAGGGTAAATGATGATATTTTAGAGAATACAATTACGCTTGAGTTTGTTTATTCAAAAGGTGTGTAATAAAACTAAGAGAAATACTTGTTAGGGCAATTTTAGCAGCAACTTTAAAATTTTTTACAACATTTAAGAGTAAAGCTTTAGCCCTAATGAGCGTCTCATGGATAGGAGTTGTATGACTAGCACAAAAACCGTACCACTCAAAAAAAAA